>JANEYF010000111.1:0-239651 GCA_029963845.1 Rhamnusium bicolor
ATAGCGACTTGTGCAGCAAGTACCGAGAACGGCGACCTCTAGCCCAGGTGGACTAAACTACTGTTATAAAAAGCCAATGGAGAGGCCATATTGGTTATCGATCTATCATGGTTGAGGTATAATCCAATGCAGGTCGGGGGGTTTGTCCTTTATGGGTAATTGTTTCCTTCAAATCATAATAAAAAACAGTAGTTTAGTCCACCTGGGCTAGAGGTCGCCTGGGCTCTCGGTACTTGCTGCTCAGAGTCGCTGTCCAAAACATTCGAACACATCTATGATGTCGGTCGGATAGTAGCATTTAGACCATACGGGAAGTTTCATACCTCTCACCACCATTCAATTTACCTTAGTTAGTATATGACTAGCAAGATTGGCCACTATCATTTGTTATTCCATAACCTATCGTATACTGGGAGTAACACAAGTTCGAAACCGGTTTATGTCAGGTCAGGACTTGACAAATGATATTGGCTTATCGATCTATCATGGTTTGAAGGTATAATCCAATGCAGGTCGGGGGTGTTTTGCCCGCTGAGGTAGTTGTTTCCTTCAAATCATATTAAACAAAATTTTGAGATTAAAAAATATTGTCTCACCAAAAGATAAATTTTTACATTTAAAAATGATTCCCTAAACAATATTATTTTGCTTCTAATACCAAGAATACAATTATTTAATCCAATGTCATTCTTGCTCATAGATGAAGTAGTTGTCGTAATAATTTCTGCGATGAAATATGTTTAAAGTACAGTACAGTATAAGATTTAAGAAACTATAGTAATTTATTTTTTTTGGTATCATATAAAGTTTGAAAGACTACAATAATTATTTATATTATTTTATTCTAGAAATGCATAAATACAAGAAACAAATAAAATGTAAATTTTTTAAGGTATACAATAAGAACAACTAAAAAATATTTAAAGAATTTCGAAGCTTTTTTAACGCATGTAAATGAAGATAATTGTTAAGAAAATATGTAAAATCGACCTATAAAATTAACTAGAATGTGATAGTAGTTTTACCCTGCAGAACTTTACATAATTCTTTATACAAAATATGTAAAAATAACTCAGATTTAAAGCCATCTATTTTCGTAATACTTCTTATTACAACTAAAGAATTATTATTTTTTGGAAATTGTTGTAAAAAAATTTGAAAAGTATTTATTAAAAAACATGTATGTTCTCAAAGTTTCTTATAAACGGGGAAATTTTACATTTTCATAAATAAAATTTAATAAATTAAATTAAAGGAAGAAATCTGTATTTTCGTTTTTTTATTGTTTTTACCTATATGAAAATTAAATAATTATATAGGTATACATATTTCCATTAAGAACAAGTGTGACATCACGAAATACAATAATAAATAATGTTCTTCAACAAGTTTTTCGGAACTGAAATCCACCAAACCATGCACTTTCTTTCAACAATTTCTCTAAATGACACTGAATGAAGGTTGCAAAGATCTAATTTTTGTTTATAGATTTTATTATCTAGTGCCTTTTCACCTTGCTTTTCACAGGTTTTCAAATGTTTGTTCGGCGAACCGTGACACACTAACCAATAAAGCGGACTATTTGGGATAGGCCCTCTGTCACTATTCATACTATGATTACACTTTGTGATTTCCAAACTTTCAAATGCATCGAGCTGTCTAGTATTTGTTACATTCCTAATTAATCAAAAATTGGTTGTTCTCAAACGTATGTTGGGCAACACTAGAATTATCTGTTTTACCATATTTCAGATGGGCCATATGCTCTTTGAATCTAGTTCGAATTGATTGTCCAGTCTGTCCAACTTATTTTTGATTACAGTCCTTAAAGCTAATTTCGTAAATCCCCGACTTTTTCGTTTATTTCAATTTTGTCTTTTGGATTTCCTAGAAGTTGTTGTAGTTTGTTTCCTGAAAATTAAACCGCTGTCATACCTACAATTTTAAAAATCTAAACAATACTACGGGTGAATCGAGGATCGAATGGAATCGATATAAATTTCGGATTTTTCTCTACGTTCATTTTGAAAGGTCGAGGAATTTCAGAACGACTCTTTAAAACATAGTTATTAAAAGTACGTTTGCAAATATTGAACAAATAATTTCTAAAATATAATCTATATTATTTCCACAGATACATGTAACTAAAAAATCTAAATAAAAGTTATCTTCAGCTATACTTTCTAAAGTTAGTCATAAGAAAATCTTTTTGGTTTTTAATTGTAAGGAATTCCTTTTCTAAAGCATTATTCATTATTAGTGAATGATGTACTCTAATATGGCATAGATATGGGAAAAGTATTGTCATGTTGGTTGTAGGTGTCGATAGACCACCACGTTGTAAACAATCAAAATACTGATTTCTGATGAAGTTTCCCTTATTTTTAATATTACAAGAATTTTTTTAGTTAATAATGAGGTATATCCGAATATATATTCTCACTACATCGTCAACATCGCAATCTGATAAATAATTAGAATAAAATGTTTGCAAAATTTGTTTAAATTATATTGTAATGTTTGTTTATCTACATTTTTAATACTATCTAAAATCAATTTCACAAATTTCGGAAATTTCAAAATGCGATTTTATTTCATTGAACGAAATTTGAATATTTAAACTAGCTCAGATTTTTTTTAAATATATGTTTTAATCTAATTTTTTTTTCAGCGTTAACAACTTTATCGAATGATACATTATAGTTTGAACCAAAAAATTTGTTATGTAAATACCAAATCCTTTTTCCAGTTTGTCGGTAGTAAATTTTTCAGAAAGTATATTATACTGAAAAATTTTGAAATAAATAAACGATTATATCAATTAAAACAAATGTACTTTGTCGAAGGGCTAAATAGGTATGTTTCATTGGTTAGATGTCTATTAAATTTAATTTTTGCTATTTGTCCAGCTAAACCATGAATTTTTTAAAAAGTCTGTTCTTAGGTCACTGACAGAATATATAGGTTTTGCCCATTCATTTTTTATAACTCCTACCAGAATACTCGTATTATGAAAGATGTCCACGAATTCTTAATTATTTTTTAAAAAATCAGCAGTATTACTGTAATTAAAATCTCTCATGGCTGCTATGGGCGGTCCAAAAACAATTTTTACGCCTTCAATTTTTACAGGTCAATCGTAATTTGACTACTGTTATCCATCGAGGTGTCAATAACGTAATTTATTTCTCTCCGTTGTATTGTTGCTGATTTTATTTTTTGTATTTTATTCTTGATATTAATTTAATAGTAAAGTATGTAAGACCTGCCCAAGGGTAAAAAACGGCCATACGTAGACAAAGTGAATTTATTCTACAATGGTGCTATAATAATTTGTAAGGTGTGCGAGACTGACCTGATGTGCTGGGACAAACGTGATTGTATACGTCACGTAAATTCTGTGCAACATAAAACTAAAAAAAATGGCGTGTCTTCGACAACACAGTTTATGTTCGATTTACTCTTAATGCTAATTGCCTGTGATGTTTCGCTGCACATATTTGATAAACAACCATTTCTGGAGTTCTGGAATAAATAAAATCCCAAGATGACGTTACTAAGTCGCACAACGTTACGTAACTATGTACCAACTGTAAGCGAAGGCAATGTAAATAAGATCAAATGTGTACTAAAAATACACGGCTGTGGTTATGTGTTGACGAGACGACAGATTGTAAAAAAAATTATATTTTAAATGTTATATTACATGTACTGGACTCTCTTAAACCAACATTTCCACTATTAATACCTAGCAAAAGACTACCTGAGTACACTCAGACACAGACACATTTATGCAGGTGGTGCTGGAGACATTAGAAAAATTTGACCTGTTAAAAAGTCAAGTGTTGATGTTTGTGACCGATGGTGCCGCAACAATGCGTTTAGTAGGCCGTTCTCTTCAAGAACACGGTTGTAGATTAGTACATGTTACGTGTAAAGTGCATGCTTTACATCTTGTGGCAGAAACTATTCGACAAGGTTTTCCATAGATGCATTAATAGCAAAAAAGTGTTTCTTAAATATCCTAAACGTCTTCGCGCAATTCACAGCAAGTGTCCCGGTATTCCCGAACCACCACAGCCGATTCTTATACGTTGGGGAACATAGATGGAGGCAGCATTTTATTATGTTGAATATTTACAACAAATAATAATTGTGATACTACAATTCAATCAAGACGAGGCTGCAGCTATTAAGGAAAGCCAGACAAAATTCGAAGATGTTTCTGTTGAAACAGCTTTAAAAACTATTCACAAGAACTATAAAGGAATACATGACGCCAAACAAAACTTACAAAACAGTGCGTTGTCGTTAGCGGAGTCACTGCAAATAGTGGACGAAGTAAATCGACTACTACACTCTATAGGTAACGCAAAAATGAACTCGTGTGTTAAAAGCAAGACACCGGTTTTACCAGATTAAGACAAATTTGTGATGGTGTGATGGTGCATCTACAGATCCGTTAAGTGAGTTCAAAGACTATTGTAAGTATGCTTGTATTACATCAATAGATGTCGAACGGTTGTTCTCAAAATATAAGCATTTTTTTCACCACGTCGAACATGACTCTCGGAGACAACCACAGAAACATACCTGATGCCGCAAAGTTTTACACATCTTTTCCAGTTTGTGATAACCAAGCTAGTTAAAAGGGTAAGTTGTGCATACATTGTTATAAATTGTAACAGTTTATTGCTTTTATTACTAGTTAATTTCTTTCCTTACACTTATTATGGTGCGTACACCTATGTCCTGCGGTGCATTTTTGCCAACTCTAGTTATATGCATACGAATGAAATAAAACACATAAAAACTCGCAAAAAATTAGATTCTTTTTTTAAATTATCACTGCACAACACTATCTATATTCACTGCACATACATAAATACGTTCAAGCGATCATTATTTGGAACAACGGGTCTTCATGCGACGTTGCACAATTTCTTATTTCGTAACTGGGACGTAAAGAAGGCTGTGGGTAGGCAATAAAACAATTATCTTATACTATTGTTTACACTGTACAAGTGTCACGCACCTATATAAACAAAAACAGTATACGCAATTAAATCAAATGCCAGTGCTGACACATTGCTGCAATGCCAACAAAACAACTATTTTTATGTTTTTTTTTTCAGATAATTTGATCTCTTATTCTACAAAAGAAAAATATTTTATAGTATTCACTATGAAGAAACGTTCAGATGCATTTCTAAAAATTTTGCATCGTCTCCTTTGGAGATTTTGGAGGCGACACGCATGGTATTCTCTGAACCTAATTCTATTGGTATGAAATTATTTATTTGCAGACAATGCCACTGATGCCGATCCGGATTTCTAATCATCTGTTCCACTAAATCCGGTCTCTACTTATAAAATTAATTTTAAAACGTAATATCTTGAGGTAGTAGACATAAACAACGAATTTAAGTGACATTACTGTTACTATAATAACAAATATAATAAAAAATATATGGTATTTCTGAAAGGTCTTTACAAGAAGCTGCCACATAATCCCGAGACCAAAATAAAACGATTGTTCCTAACCTCTATCCAAAAGTGCATCGTTAACCGCTATCAAGGGTCAAGGTTGTTAAGTAAATTGTTTTATTTTTTAAATAACAAAGAATGTTTTCAGCTATTGCGATCAATTTTGGGACGTTTATCTGTACTGGTGTACAGTGAACATCAAAAAGCACTGGTCATTTTCAACAAATAATAAAAATGTATACTAGAGTGGCCGTTTTTATATCAATATGATCTTTTTCTTCATGTTTAAGCAGCACAATAAAAGGGAAAATATGCGTATGGTAAAAAATAGCTCCATATGTTTAATTTTAAATTTGGTCATATCTGCTGCCCTGTATGATCTTATAAATATTACATTTTTAGAACATTTTGTTCGAAAAAAACGTACTTTTGGGTTTTCTCTGCCAAATTTGTGTTTTTTAACCGATTTTAACCAACTTATGCCAATAGTTAGTTGATTAAATATGCTACAAGAACGCATGTCGAGATGGTCAAAATATTAAAATTCAAGATGACGGACACAATTGAAAATAAGCCTTCCTTTGCACTCGTCCTTCTTAATTGAAAGTTGCTAAAATGACACAACTAATGGCAGATTTCGAAAGAATAAACTTCCCTCTATATTTTAAGCATCGATGAGTTATACATGCGCATTGATTTTGGAGATATTGCGAATTCAAAAAGGCATACTTGCTATTTTTAAAATCTGGAACTGTGTGTACGTGCGTGCGTGCGTGCAAGCGTGCGTGCGAGCGTGCGTACGAGCGTGCGTGCGTACGTGTGGTTGTATGTGTGTGGTTGTGTGTGTGGTTGTGTATGTGTGTGTATGTGTGGTTGTGTGTGTTGTCTCTGTGTAGTTGTGTGTGATCTGTGTCTCATGTGTAGTTCGAGACCGCAGCTACAGTTTTTGAGATAAAGCTTACAAATTTGGTTACACATTCTAGAGGACAAGGAAGAGATTGGTTTCATTAATGAACAAAATCGGTCTCTGGAAAAGAATCTACCGAGCCCCAACATTTATATTTCTAACTTTATAAAAAAGTTTATTCATGATGAAAAATTATTATAAATCACATCTGTTATACAAACCCATTATAATATGGTGTTCAAATGTCTAAATAAAGCTATAAATTAAAATTTTTTTAAACGTTTTGCCAACACCATAAAATTTGAATTTTGATTGACACTTCTTAAAATTTCATATGCCTAAAAAATATATTAGTGACATTCCAGCAATGTGACTTTTTGAAACGTCAAAAATTACTTTTATTACAAACTCCACCACACATCGAGTTTTACTACGCTGAGGAAGTTCTGATCCCCTAGTAATTGGCAGCGGATTTTTTCGACCGATTTCCCAATGAACTCGTTGTGTGGGAATATTCTATTAAATGAAGTAGAGGTATAACAAATTTGGACTACGATCATGAGTACGAAGACGTAAAACCCGCATGAAACTAAAGTAACACATTTTCAATATAAATTTAGGATTAATGTGTGACAGGAATCATGCACAATTTTATTATTGGCCCCATTGTTATACGTAAATAACGACTATTATTTACAGTTCCTTCGAAATACATTGCATGTTAATTGAATGATTTACCAGAATTTCACCAAGAGCTGAGGTTCATGCACGACGGAGACACGTGCCTACTTTTTACTTTAAATGTTTTACAACTTATATATATATCTATATATAAATATATATATATATATATATATATATATATATATATATATATATATATATATATATATATATATATATATATATATATATATATATATATATGTGTGTGTATATATATATATACATACAGCATATGCATATTTATATATATATATATATATATATATATATATATATATATATATATATATATATATATATATTAAGTTAATGATGTTATGAACACAGTCATACAATATTATTAGAATACAGTAGAAAATAACGTGGTCTTACTTCAATACCACGACATTTTAAGGTTCCGGAACCCTAATCCCGATGTCTTTAAATTTGGAATATTTCCATATATTTTATAAGGAAATTAATATTGGCATATTCCAAGTAAACATAAATACAGTCGTTAAAAAAATATCTCCATGATAAAAAATTAAGCACTCTCCATTATTTATAAATTTTGCTTAAAAAAATCGGAAATACTCTAGGAATTTATTTATCTGTTTCAATTGAAGTCTAGAGAATATAATTCCAATGTTATTAATACTAAACAGTTTTTTATATTATTTAACCTTAAATAAATATTAATTAATTTTAACCTTAGATAAAAAATATAATGGTTTTTATTATTTTTATTGTAGAGATAAAATTACTTTTAAATTGATTTAAATTGATACACAGAACAGAATAAATCTTAATTATTACGGTGTGCATAAAACTTTATACCTTTTTCAAGGTTTTGTAATTAATAATGCGTTTAATCTAATTTAAAAAATAAATAAACGGTATTTCCCAAATTGGTAAATGAAATATTAATAAACGAAAGGAACTGTATTTGAAATTGAGGCATTTTCTAGCAGAGTACAGGGTATTTCAGGTTTTAGTAGCGGAACTTTTGGCAGAGTAAAAAAAATAATTATTTTTTTATCTTAAGAGGACTGATAACCATGAAAAATTATCCATTTGAGAGCAGTAAGCTCTCGACGACTGGAAGGCAAGCTAAGAAAATAAATGAATTAAGAAAAAAAATTGTATAGAACAATGTTCAAAAGAACTGCCCCCAGAAGCCGATTTTTTTAAATTTTCACGAAAAGTACCAAAAAAAATATCCGAAAATAACGTGATTTTGGATGATTTTCGAATTAAATAAAAAAACTGGATACATTTTTAAAAAAGTGACTCCTAAGTGTAGTATATTGAACGTTTGTCAATCGAAAAAAAAAATTTTTTTTTCAAAGAAGTAAACATGTTAGTCATGGGACGTCGAGACCCGAACCTCTACCAACACCAAATTACATCTCTTATTTTTGACGGTATCCGAAGAGTCGACTTAAAGGGGCATATTCACGATCAATTATTTTGCACACATTTTGTTGTGCAAGCAACATTATTATTTTAAAATATACGTTGACACCTTTTTGCACAACATTTAGTAAAATACCACTCGTTCAATCTTTCACATGTATGCTGCTATCGAGTTGAAAATTAAATTAAAATCAATATTGAAGCATGTGTTGCTATTGTTCTTGCATTAGAATGAGTACCTCCCCAATGTTCCACAAACTGGTAATTCTTGACTACATGGTGGGCCAAAAAAAGTCCACATTCTCTTTGCCTTGTTAATTTTTTTACTAGTGGGTAGATTTTTTAAAAAAAATTCAGGAGAAGTACAATAATGTATAGGCTTTTAGACCGTCAGGTCAAAAGTGTCGCAGCTGCAACCAATTTTTATACGGTGGGTTTTAAAAATATGCCTTACTTTGGGTGTTTCTCAAAAAACTGAGGATTTCCAAACAAATTTGTTGGTGTTTTGAAAAGCCTAACATTTTATGAGTATAATTTTTTTAAATTTTTTTTGGTACTGCTATTTTTGTCGGTTACATAACATATACAAATCTAATGTTTTTATTTGAAAAATTGTTCAATATGACCACCACGTTCCTGAATACATTTTTGCAACCTTTCCCTCCACTAACCTGTTGAATTGTTAATAATCGTTTGATCAAAATTTTGCCAACAACGAATAATTTCTCCTTTTAAGTATTCCATAGTACTTAGGTTCCTGTTTTTGAATACCATATCCCTCTAATGTTGTCGATCAGATTTAGATCCAAGCTATTTGGTGGCTATTCAATTATTGGATGAATGAAATTAGGACATTGTTGATTTAAGAAGTGTACGCTGACCTATGTAACGGGGCATCATCGAGCATAAACACGTAATTGTTATTTATGTTTTCGATTTCATGTAGCATGACTTCCAAAACTTCTTGACAATAAACTCTGGAATTAACTTTTACGCCTTGGTTTATTAAAATCACACTGGCATTGCCCAACTGAGATACGCCAAGCGAAACCATAACAAACCATATGCAAAATGCCGCTGCTCAACCAACAGCCTGTTTGGATTAATGCTTTCCTTTTTAAGGTCATCATTGTGAATCCTATTATTTGAATATTTTTAGATCGTCGTAAATAAACTTTTTCACATCGGTGAATCTTCAGTCCAAACTCGTACACCTTTCCAGCTTTAACTGTCGTGACGCTGTTGGAATTTTAAATGTTTTTAATTTCAGATCACACTTAATAATCCGTTTAACAGATAATCTTTTAATACCAAACTCTTTTTCAATAATCGTGGACTTTTGCTGCTGCCTGGTAAATTAACTGGAAGTATATTTTGTCGTAAAATTTCAATATGTATTTTCTTTCCACTCTTACAGATTTTGGTCTTCCACTTCCTTGTTTTCTCTGATAATCTCCAATATTCTTTTTTATCTTTTGTAACAATCGAGACACAGATGTTACACAACAGTTTATGTTGGGAAATTCTTTAACAATTTTTCTGGCCCCAATTTATTTTTCTTCAAATAATGCTAATTAAAACTTTACCGTTTTCTGATAACATCATTAGAACATTCAAATTAATATTAAATTACAACAAAATAATTATTTGACAATTACCTGTCAGACTTTATTGTTAGTTATTGTTTTCAAAGCCTACTTTTTATAAAATATGAATTTTTGTAGTACAATTTTGTTATTGTGTACGACTTAAGTAAAATGGTGATAAAACTAACAAAAATAGTAGTACTTAAAAAAATTATACTCTCAAAATGTTAGGCTTTTCTAAACACAATCTAACTTATTTTTTTGAAATCGTTAGTTTTTTTGCGAAACACCCAAAGGAAGACATATTTTAAAACCCCCTGTATATAAATGGTTTGCAGCTGCAACACTTTTTAAAAGATTATACATTATTGTACTTCTCCTGAAAATTTGATAAAGATCTACCCACTAATAAAAAAATTAACAAAGCAAATGAAATGTCGACAATTATTTGGCCCACCGTGTATATCAATAAATTGGCTACAAAAATCTTTATGTTCCGTAAACGACGCTATTCCCTTTAAATAGATATTGTATTATGCATTTTCTATTTACCTGCACACGCAGAGTACGGCGGCGTCGATCAAGTCCCCGGAATGGTAAAATTTGTAGAAAAGTTATTCACGATACAAATTTGTTGCGCAATAGGTCTGTTACCCAAAAAATATCTAGCGATTCTGATTTTAGAAAACAGGTTGTGCAACGCATGCGAATCAGTACCATTCACGAGCAATCATGTTGCACAACAGGCAATCTTGCGCAACATGATTGATTAATGATCATGAATATGCCCCTTAAGGCTTCCTTAGGAAGCGCCTACAGTAAAATTAATTATTTTTATTTCCTGTTAAAGTTCGGCTATTAGAACTAAGGCTGGGAATCGAATACGAATAATTCGAGTATTCGAATATTCGAGTATTCGAATACGAATTATTCTAAAGGGTAATTATTCAAATATTCGAATATTCGAACATTCGAAATATTCGAATACTCGAATATATTCGAATATTCGAATATTAGAATACTCGAATATATTCGAATATTCGAAGACTCGATTATTCGAATATTTGAATACTCGATTATTCGAAAACTCTAATATATTCGAGGATTCGAATATTCGATTCTATTTGAGTAAATCTGAATATTAAAATATATTATTAAATTATGTACGAATAGGTATGCAGTATGCATCCAACCAAAGTAGGTAGATAGTAGGTATAGGTAGGTACCTATTCTAAAATCCAAATATATAAATAGACCACATTAGTGGCGCGTTTTACTCCTAGTCAAACTATTCCATCTCTTTCTCGCCTCGACCTTATTCTTACTGTACTAAGGCAGGGGTTAAAATTAAATTTTAAATTTTAGAAAACCTGTAAATATTTAACTATTGACTTTTCATGTATTTGTTTTACCTTCACAATTTGCGTCATTCTAATTTTAGAGCACTTTTATTTTTTTCGAAAAGGAAAAATAGTTATGACACAGAAGTATAATAAACTAGCTCTGTTTTCGTTTTATTTAAGCTTCAATAGTTAAATGTGAACAATAGCGCCTCAATCCTAAAATAAAATACTAACTATTATTTAGTTAGTATTTTACCCTTAAAGCACATGTACAGGAGACATACCCTATTGTGGGTATGGAAAGCAAATCAAATTGCCTGCTGTATACTCGAATAATTCGGAATATTCGAGTATACGAATATTCGAATAATTCGAATTATTCGAATATCCGAATACTCGAATAATTCGAATATCCAAATATTCGAATATCCGAATAATTCGAATACCTATTCGAATAATTCGAATAATCCGAATATTCGAATATCCGATAAGTTCGAATTTTCGATTATTCTTTCGAACGAATATTCGAATACTAAAATCTAGAAAATTCCCAGCCTTAATTAGAACCTGAAACACCTTGATTCAGATAATTTTTTAAATCATGCTCATGATCGTCTCATTTACAGGGGTAATTTGCTGTATTTTACTTGTAGCTTTTTTGCTTTTGGATATTATAGAAAGGAGCATATAATATGTTCTTCTGCATTGCGAAATATGAAAAATAGCATCATTTTCGGAAAAAAATATATTTTTTTTAATATATTCGATAGTTCCAATATTTTATTTGTTTCTTAAATTAAACACAAAACCTAGTAATAGTAATAGTAGTAATAGTAATACATATTGTTTATTAATCCAATTTGACCCTACAAATTTGATATGGGACAAGTCACATAGCACATAAGAGAATACATCGGTAACAATTTTACAAATACATGTAGTTTAAAATAATACTAAAGCAGATCATACAATAAAGATCAATAATTAAAATATTCAGTTGTACTATAAAAACATTGTTTTATAAGAAAATCTGTAACCCTTGTTTTAAATAATTTAATATTTTGGACATTTTTGATATATGACAATTTGTAATATATTTGTAAACCCATATAGACAGAATGGTGTTCAGCAACAGTCAGGTTATGCAATGGTAAACAATAGTTTTGTTCAATATGACAATTGGTTGATTGACAATATGTCAAAAAGTTTGGATAACCATGTCCTTAATATCGCCCACCAAAGTTTCAGCCAATAAAATGGTGCAAATGAGTTACAAGTAAAAAAACTGCGAATTATCCCATTTAATGAGACGCCTATGAGTATTTTTTTTCGGAAAGTTATTGACAATTAGAGACTGGACAATATCCTTGCGTACAGAGCCGACACAGGGGATAAAAGACAATACCAATAATTTGTATTTTAATACATGCCTCGAGTATCTTAATATTTCATGACACCTCCTGTACTTGTTCAAGGCATAGCAGTTATATTATATTATAATAAGACAAATAATCTGTGTTCTAATTGTGTCAGCAAATGTCAAGAATGAGTATAGACAACACTAGGGTCCTTCCTGATATTATTCATTAACATTTTATTAGGTAATAATCCATTATACTTGTTTCAATACATGTGTTAAATAATTTGGACGAGTAGCATTAATGAAGAAAAAGCTAAAAAGTAGTGCACCATCTGGTACTGTCCATGTGCATTTTGACATTTGCTGGCTTCAAATAGAAAAAAGAGATTATTTGTCTTATTATAATAAATACGTCACATTGATATTAGGTTTGTTCCAGCACCAGTAAGCAACGGTTGCAAACTGTCCTCGACATGTGCAAAAGGAAATTGGCGTTCCAGCAGACAATTCGGGAATTCTGACTACTAGGTTAGTGTTTTGGCAAATCAACTGATTAGTTTCTAACTGATTTCAAACGGTTTGAGGAATTCGCGCAATCCACGGATTTTAGTCTGGTCATGCACAGTTCAAATATAAAATATATTTGTGAATAACCTAATATTCTACAGTTTGCATAAAGATATAAATAAATCGCTCCATCTTCTAAAATTATTAATTTGGGAAATTTAAACACAAATGATTTAAAATGATTGGAAAAACAGAGCTATAGGTTGTCATTTATAAGTTTCAATCAGATGTCAGGCGGAGAACTGAGAAAATGCGAAAAAGTAGGAGAAGCAAACATTTTATTTCAGTAGTATAAATTGCCAACTAGATCCCGGCTAGTTGATGTTTAGACATGCGCATTCAAAAAATTCGTCAAACCGTTTGTGATTTTCAGCTGGAACAAACCTATTTTCAAAATTTGTTCTAGGTAGACAAGTAGGAAGGGTTTGGTCGATACATCACTTTGTACAGGAAAATGGAGCGTTCTACGTCTACAGATGTCAGCGGTGCAAAGTTTAGATGTTTCGTCCACAGCAAATTTCGATACGCGTGTAAAATTTTAAAACCAACACATGATGTGATTTATCTTTAACAGCAATACCACGACGGTCTGATAAGCTGCTCAGTGAATTCTGCACATTACGGATACTAGGTACAGATTTCTCTACAGGTAGTATAATGTATTCTAGTTCCGTAAGTGCTTGAAATGAAGCTTGGAATCGCTCATGTATACGTAACTATGCTTGAACGTCTGGTACATGAAATGCTGCCTGGCTTTGTCTTCCGGATCTCGGGAATTTAATTCCATTATAAAATGTTTTACCTTTTCAAACTGTTCGAAATAGTAGACTACAACTTGTAATCAGTTTTTTTAAATTCAGGGTACTCTGAGAGTTCCCACGATAAATGTAATGAACAAAACAACAAGCACAAATCCTAAAGAAAGGCGCTGGATGCAGGTTGTTCTGACATCTTTCCTGATTTATTATTACGATGAACTTTTTTTTCAAAATGCCACTTGATGTTGTTAGCATAGTAAAACATTAATTTTCTATTACAAACGGTACAGTGCACTGCTAGTTGTTACAATTTTTTATCCTCACGCCGTCTACACACTGCGATATTTGCAAGTAAACTGAATAGTGAATAAACACAGTCTAGATATCGTACTATCGTGTGGTTACTGCTTTTCTATGAAAGCTCAGACAGGTCGGTTGGAAAACTGATCCGGAACATGCGAAAATTGTCCGGTGTCTACTGATAATAAAAGTAAATATTTTAAGTAATGTGATAAATATACCGTTTATAATAGTAAAAACTATGCCACAACTCATTTTGTCTATTTTCTCTAAAACGATGTATCTGAGCTATGTACTACAAAAGTACCTTTTCATTATTTTTATGTAGTTTTTCAAAAATGCCCCATATACATTAAAAAAACCTAGGCACCCTTATCTCTCCACCCTCATAAAACAGATAGAATAAATATTATGCTAAATCAATAAATTGTTGCGTCTAATCTATTATGCCAAATATCGTGGAATTGAAAAAACTATTTTTTGTTAAAGTAGAAAAATGTTCATTTGCTGATATCCTTTTATTACCGCCTCGAAAACGAAGCGTTGTCGAACTCATCATCATAGGATTTTTTTTATTATTTGTGCCATGCATTTTTGGTATATAGTTTGACATCCTGTAATTGATTTTTACAAACTGTTGCTTTAATAAACAAATAAATGGATAAACATAGTTTTTTCCACAGTGTTTCTGATTAAAAAAAAAATCGCTAAAATATAACAGAATATTGCACAAATTAATGTTTTGCTGTTATGATTTCATATTTACGATTATATAATCATAAACAGTAAGTTTTTTTTTCCCTATATATTTATTAAACTGACCAAACCAGTTCCACAATTTATTTCAAATAATAATTTATTAACAATATTTACTTACAGCTTCAAATTAGAGAATGTCAACTGATCTTGCACATATATACGTCATTACAGTTTCAATTAAACATTCTTTAAGTTTTAAAACATGTTAATTTAATTTAATAATAGGCTGACTTTCTGTTTGATTTTGTCACACGTTCGTGATATTAATGAAAAATCTCTTAAAACATTATCTGCATGTACTTGTAACAATTTTGTTAAAAACTATTTCCCTAGTTAAATATTAATTATTATTTAGTAATCATTTAAAGTACATTAGATCCGATATAAATTAATACAAATTAATGATACCAGAAGTAAATACTAAATACTAATACAATTATTCAGTTCGCTCCTCATATCGTGCAAAGTATGCAAAACATGCAGGCATCATGGTCGAAGGAGGAAAAAAAATTATGACTACTAAAGATTTTTCTGTGTACAATAATTGTATGCTTTATGAATATTTCTATGCCTGCGCCTAAAGAGTTTAGAAGTGGAAAATAGGTTGAAAATTCAGAAAAACAAATTAAATGCTAATCCAACATTAATTTAATTCTAATTTCTAATATGCTTACTAAAATGCTGTTAAGATTATTCTGAATAGACAGTTTAATTTATTGCTACAAGCCAGCTTGGTGGAGTAGTTGGCTAGAGTGCGCGATGTCAACTGCAATCTCTCATTGAGCAATGTCGGTGGGAATGGTTGTGTATCTGTGTAACTTTCACCTGTGCAGTTTCGGTTTTGAATTCGTAAGTTGTCTAATTTCTCTGGTTTTTATTTATTTGGGACATGGTAGCTGAGTGGGTAAAGCGTTTATAGCTATTTACTCGTTACCGAATATCGATGGCTCGATTTTATCCTGGAGCAATTTAGAAATTTTATTAGTAATTTGTTTCAGCCTAAAATAGGAGAGGTTATTGTCGATGCCCTAGATATGGTTCAGATTCCACAATAAACTGTAGGACCTTGAGCTGAGTCTGCTTATGGGGTTCAACCAGTGCGTTGAAAATTAATAAAAAATCAGAAGATTTCAGAATGACGTACATTGCTTTTGTGCTAAAATATAACTTACAGGAGTTAAAAACTAACAGCTGAAAACCAGAAGCTGAAAACTACAACCTAAAAACTAGAAGCTGAGAACTACAAGCCGAAAGCTAGAAAAAAATACAAAAACAATCTTTAGCCAGACCACCTACATACCTATCTAGAGCACCAGGGCACTAATTGCAATTAAAAGGTTATTTAATATAATTGAGGAAAACCCACAGGGTTGCTAAAAGCGTTCACCTCAACTTTCAAATGTGAATGATCCTGCCAACAGGCCAAAAAATCGAATTCAAAAAACGCGATAAGAAAGTTGGCAAGAGTAAAAAGGGTACAGAACAAAGGTGTAAAGTGGGCTGCCTATCCCTAAGGGTCCAAATCAATTATCAATACCGGGTGCGCTAAATGTGCCGTTCCGGTTCAGCCTTGTCTCTCCTTACTTAACACAAAATCCTAGCAGTTTCTGAAGGTTACTTCGGTGACTTGATAGTCTAGTTCACAAGTTAAAAACGGTGTTAATTAGTGATAAAGGTCGTAAAAATATGGGCGATAGCTCATTGGATTCGGAATGACGTCTACAAAAAATATGTAAAAATTGTTTACCAGCAAATAAAAAATTGCAAAAGTTATTAACAAATTATTATAAAAGAAAAAGGCATTTAGTTTTTCGCAAATAATTCAGAAAACTATTAATAATTAAGAAATTAAAAAAAAAACGATTCTTAAAGAGGACGAAATTTCCGATAAAAGTCCTAACTCCCGGAACTGTACCTCCATTATTAATAATTTTAATTTAATGGTGAAAATAGTGCTCCGCGCGACGCTGCCGCATACCTCAGAATCCAACCGTAGCAACAAAAAAAATTTTTTCAGCTATAAAATATTAATTGAAATATTTCAAAAAATTATCGGATCATCTAGACATCCCAAGGAACAACATCCACTTAAAAAAAACTTTTCATCCATTTTTCATAAAATGCGCTTATTGTTAATTAACAAATTTTTTTTGGAGTTCACGTTTATGTTTATAATCAGATAATTGTTAAACTAAAGACGTGAAAATTATAACCGATGTTGGATACATTGTGACAAGTCAGTATATTTTATGAAATAATCACATCAGGATATTTTTAATTGTTATACTTCATTAGTTATTAATCTTTTACGTTAACAAAAAACTAATAAACAATAAAAAAAAGGTGAAAAATGTTTTTTATCAATATTTGTTATTATCAGTGTTTTTGTATAACAAAACACTATTAGATTTTATAATTTTTAAATTTTTTATTTGGATTTGTTTAAAAAAATGTTATAAACAAATGGATTAATTGCATATTTTAGACATTTTTTGTTTCTAAAAAAATTTTTTTATTGTTAATAATCATTTTTTAACTTTTTTCATTATTTAAATAATAGATTAACAAAAAAAATTTTTTTTCTAAATTTATCATTTGCAATTTTCTACAAAGCAAAAAAAAAATTTTTTTGCTTAAAATTTATTTGTTTATTTAATAAACAATTTGTAATAAACAATGGTTGAATGTATTAATATTTTTTTTATAGAAAAAAAAACTAAAAACAACCATATATTTAACTAATACAACAAACAATTTTTTTGATTTTTTTATAGAATATTCAATTTTGCTACTCTACAGAAATTAAAGTGCCTCCTTTTTCTGTTAAGTTGTTAACCTCTATATCTTTTAAATTATTAGAGATACGACAATGGATATTCAAGTCGTTTTTATAAAGGATTAAGTAATTAATCTTCGCCCAGTGGTGATAATTGTGCTTGTTAAAGACTCCACAATTTGTAAAATGAGTTTCATCGGTCCATATAACTCTCGATTGAAAATCAGGTTGTTCTTCGCATACTGATTAAACCAACGACAAAATTCAAGTCTTCTGCCAAAATCATTATTGTTTAAAGCTTGGACAATCGTAAGTTTGTACGGATGATATTTCCTTTGTTTTAATGAATTGTGTACAGTTGTCTTAGGAATATTTGTTTCGTCTGCAATTTGTCGCACTACTGGTATGCGGGGATTATTGTTAACAGCTTCGAGCATATTATTTGTGCGGTTAACTTTATCATACCGGTCTCTTTATTATCAAAACTCCCGTAATTTAACAAATTGCTTACAATTCTTCCAAAAACTGTTCTATATGGTTGCATTCTCTCCGGAAATGTTAGTAGATAGGAAACCGATGGGTTTTGCGAATTCTATTTACTTTTAACTAACATTCTAACATATCAAATTTTTCTTCATTTGAAAATTTGTGTGCCATTTTGCAATAATCACACTTTTGAACAGTAATAATAAGTATTCTTGAACAATTTATAATACAATCTAATGAACAACTGTCAACTTACACTAATGCTTATCATTTATTTTAAACCACAGGCTATTAAATTTTACTGAAAGTTGTGTGTGAATTTGGTCGTTTTTAGAAAAGCATTTTTTAAATTTTACTAATTACTAACTACTTTGCATGCAAAATTGTCCTTGACGAAGAGGATTTCTTTCAAATTTTGAACACTTTATTGACAATTTTATGACAAATAAAACCTTAATGATCGTCTAAAAATTGATATTTTTAGAAAACTACAAATGAAACCATTTACAGTAGATTTTAAGTACATAGATAATAATTAGTAGCCGTCTAAATAAGCTACTTCCTTGTCTCTGGCATTACAAATACTTTTTGATTTTCCATGGCCTACTATTTTTGTATTGTTAAGCAATGGATAACTTTTCAATTAGTCCCTTGAAAAACAATTTTTCCTCAGCATGTGATACATCATCTGAAAACTCTTTTTAAATTCAATATAAAGGACGAAAAATCCAATATGGCCGCCATAAGACAAACAAAAGTTTATTCGGATATCTCGAAAACAAAAGACTATCGAGCATTTGTTCCTAGACCAAAATATTAGTCTCCAAAAAGTGTCCTAATAATGTAAAAGTCTAAAACCTGTCTGACCAAGGGATACTTGGCTACAGCCAAAAAAGAGAAATCACAAATTTTTGTTTTTTGGAAAATCTCAAAAACTGTTTCAGTTAGCGGATTTTGAAATCAGCATAAGATTTGATAAAACTTTTATCCTACTTAACCATTCTTGTAGCTCTTACCGTTTCCGAGATCTTAATGGTCAGACTCGAATTTGGGACACACGGTATGTAACTAAGAAATAATTTACTGCACCACTATGTACATTATGAAAAAGACATTATTATACAATTCAAAATTGTATTTGTATAAATCACAAAAAGTGGACGAACACACTTTGGAATTGTGTGTTGTTGTCTTTTTTCTATTGTATACCTAGTGGTGCAGTAAATTATTCTTTAGGTACGTATGTTAATACCAAACATTAGTAACGCTTTCAATGAGAAATTGTATTGATTTTTTTGGCTCTGAAGAAGCTAAAATAAATTCACGAAATGTCAGCGTAGAAAACATGTTGTTTTATTGTCCACTACCAAATATCTATCCGATATGTAAATGACACCCAGAACGCTATCAATATTTTTATTTAATTATTAATGTTATTTTTTTATATATCAATTATTATTTTTTCTAGATATAATATTTATTTAGATTCTATACTAAAACATCACTTATTAGAAAAAACATCTCGTCAATAATTATTGTCTACGTTTCCATAAAAATCAAAACCTTGAACAAAAATTCCTTTCCAATAAGAATGTGCACTTTGTCTGCATTTTAATAACGTTCTTTGTTTTAAAAGAGGAGCAATTACGTATTGATCATTTATGATAGACAAGACAAGATAAAGCTTTGACCTCTCTCGTACCAGCAAATGTCAAAAATTGGTAGGTGAATTACCTGTTTCCTTACTTGTATACTGTTAATTGACACTCATTCATTGTAAATCAATTCATTGTCTATTTGACAACTAGATACGGTCGAATAATAATTACCTTTGTTAAAGTAACTGGTGGAATAGAAACAGAATTCTCAATTCCAATACAGCAAAATTAATTGGAGATTGTCCTGTCTTGACATGACACAAATCAAAACTATAATAGAATAGTACAGAACAGTAACATTTTTTAATATAATAATTAATAATATAATATAATAATTGCATTGTAAAGCCTATGAGGAAACAGTATGTATTATATTTTGTTATACAAGAGTTTAAACATATCAAGGAAGGTAAATGACGGCTAATCTAATTTATAATTTTCGCATGCTCATTCGGCACATTTAACAAAATTTACATTGTGATATTTTCTCATAAAAAACAAAAAAGAAATGTTATTGCATTAGAGCAATCAAGGCCCGATTTAGCTCTTCCGCCTCTATGGGTAAACATGATTTTTTACCGGTCTTTATATTTAATTATAAATAATTATTTTAAAAATATTATTTTTGACAGTGTTTGAATTTTTTTGTAGGTATTTTTTTGATTAACAAAAGCCTTTTTTTATATAAAAATTAATATTTATAAAAAAAACACTAACTAAATAAAATATATACGTAGGAGGCAGGTACCTATTTTTTAAATATAAAAAAAAACACAAATATAAGTATGTATATACATATTACTTTCCTCATCTAATAATTATGCAGCAGTACTCATAATGCACCACCCACATCATTTTTTTGATTCTGCAGGCATTAAATAGATTGACCGGCATAATCGAGTATAATATTAATTAACATAAATACCTGACATAATTGTGACGATCATATTCTTTAAACAAGAATTTATAACCTACCGTAATCATGTCAATCATTTAATTAAAATATCAAAATGTAATTATTATAAAGCACAAATAGATAAAAACGTGCAAAGAATTTATGGAAAACAATAAAAAATATACACTCTACCAATAAAAAACATGAAATAAAAAGACATTTTAAATAGCGATAATGAATTAATACAAAATAACGAATTACAAATATATTTAACGAGGATGCAGGAAAAAATCATGCAAACACAATTAAAATACCTAACATCGCCACTTCCAAACAGAAATATTTATCCACATTCAATTGATCCTGTACACGAATATGAAATTATTAGTATTATCAATTCTTTAATATCTAATAAATCTCCAGGAATAGATATGATAAAGTCAGAAACTTTGCAAACAAAATAGCGCTGCTTTTATCAAACATAATAAATAAAATAAAAGAAAATGGAATTTGTCACTCTGATTTCAAAATTGCAGTGATTAATCCTACGTACAAAAAAAGAAGATAAGAATGATATTTCCAGTTATAGACCTATTTCGCTCATAATAAACCTGACTAAAATTTTTGAAAAAGTGATAAAAATGAGGTTGACTACGTATGTAAATAAATATAAATTATTATCGGATTGTCAGTTTGGCTTCAGTGAGGGCAAATCAACAAGTGATGCAATATGCAGCGTAACATCAGAAATATACAAAGCAGTAGACATGGGTAAACCGGCTTTAGGTGTATTTCTCGATTTTGCCAAGGCCTTCGATGTCGTAAGTCATCCTCAGCTATTAGAAGCCTTGCAAGATTTAGGAATTAGAGATAATGCTCATAAATTATTGGCTAGCTACTTAACAGAGAGAAAACAAATTGTAAGAATTGGATCTAGCCATAGTACTGAAAAATCTCTAGAGTATGCAGTACTCCAGGGTATAGTTTTGGGCCCACATCTCTTCGTATATTTAAATAACTTGTTTTGATTAAATAATTGTGGGAAAATACAGCTTTGCTGATGATACCTTGATTATTTACACAGCCAACTCGTGGGGAGATCTTGAAAATAAAATAAAAATAGATATGATTGTTATAGACTAGTTTAATCACAAGTTACTCACAATTAATTTTGAAAAAACATTTTGCGTCCCCTTTTCCTCCTATAAAAATAATATGCCACCATATCAATCAATAGTTATCAAGGATCATGTTGAAATAAAATTCGCAAATGATATCAGATATTTGGGTGTAGCAATGGACTGTCACTTGAGAAGGGATCAGATGTAATAAATATAGAAAAAATTTTAAGAACTATACTGTACAAATTTAAATACCTCAATAAAATACTAGACTTACCACATATGTAAATTATTTATTTCGCATTAGGTGAATCACGGTTATAATATGCCATTCTTGGTTGGGGCGGAGTTTGATCCTGCCATTTAAAAAAATTTTATGTATTCCAAAAAAAATTTTGAAAATAATGTATTTTAAAGAAAATACCTACTACCCTACCGATCTTCTCCGAATCAAAAATGTTTGGTATTAGAAAATATTTTTTTTATAATATAACAATATATTTATATATAAATAGAAACATGCTACAACAAATTAATCATATATACAACTAGAAATAAAACAAGTAAGCATGTTCAAACGAAATCCTCGAAAAAGGCACTTACCTTGCTAGTAGAACTTTTAACTTTTTTTCCAGAAATATACTAATGTTAAATAAGAACGTTAAATTCTACCCAGTGTTATAAGAGAAATATAAGACAATATGTTTTAAATTTAGATAGAAACACTGCACACATTTTAATAGATACAAGAAATAATCAATATGCTGTACAATTTAGATCTTAAAATTTAATCAGAATGTGATTTTGATTTTGAAATTTAGTTCATTTATTATTACTAAAGTAGTTAAAAAATATATACATAATCATATAATAGTTATTGTATTAGTAATAAAACACCACAGTGAATGAAAGAAATTTCGCGTTAATTGATATAAACATGTTGCTCTGAAAGTCACACCATTGTTCATGTTCTAAATTATTTAACTTATAGGTAAGCTTTTGGTAAAGTCCATATGCTTGTAATTCAAGCTTACTTCATAATAGTCCTCTTTATCTAGGATAAAAACGAGAAATCGGGGATTTGCGAAATTAGCTGTAAGGACTATAATCAAAAAAATGTTGGACATACTAGACGATCAATTCAAACTAGATTCAAAGAGCATATGGCCTATCTCAAATATGGTAGAACAGATAAGTCTAGTGTAGCCCAATATGCGTTTGAGAACAACCATAAAATAGATATTATCAATATAAGATTAATTAGGAATGTAACAAATACTAGACAGCTGGATGCATTTGAAAGATTGGAATCATAAAGTGTAAAAGAAGTATGAATAGTGGGAGGCCCTATTCCAAATAGCCCGCTTTATTGGTTAATGGGTCACGGTTCAACCATGACAATAGTTTAGGTATAAATAGGGTAGATTGTTGGCATAAGTTTAGTTTTAATCATCTCCAGATGATGCTAACTTAGTTGGCGAAACGCGCGTCGAGTGCAATATATAGTGCTTTGGTGTTTCGTGGAAAACTACGTCAGTATTAACCTAAATTATTAAAATTTCACTGAGTGGCTTACAATAGGCACATAATGAACACAATTTTTTAAATTTTTTTGTCCTCCGTTTTCGAGATATTTGAATCATATGGTAGTTTACGCAGTAACATTTTAAAATTAAATGAAATCACTTTTTCATGGTGTACCTACACATTTCCGGTTTTCTATTGTTTGGGAACGTTCCAGTAGGCGTTTACAATATAATGTAATGCCTTCATAAATATCGCAGACCGGAAACTACCAAATAATTTTAGTAAACAGCCACCCGTATTAATTAATGCATAAACTAGGTATTGTGCCGTCCCCCCACCAGGAGATATCGTCGCTCGAGACTTCGCGCCAACAGGATATCGTTCTCAAACACGCCTCTAGCATCTGATATTTCCGGAGTTCAATTAGTGATTTAAACATTTTCCAGCTAAAAATTATTAAAACAAATTTGAAATTGCTAATGTTTAAAAAGACTTTATTAAAATATATGAATTAATTTTAAAAATCCGATAAGTGTACGGGACCTATTATCGGAAACGTAGGTATCCACATGGGACGCTACTGAAAGCCATCTAATTTGCCATGGATCTATCACACCTTAAATTTTAAAATACTGGTCCTGGAGATATTTCAAAAAATATTACTTCATCATGATTATTTGATCGATTTTTATTCGAAAACGTTTCCCTTTTGACCAAAGGTTAATATAAGAAGTAGTATTATTTTGAGGCGCTCTGTCAATTTCCGAAATTTGACAGATTACTTTCTCTACTACCTATATAGTTGCCAAATTAGTATTTGTAATCTGTAAAATGTAATGTTTAAAAGTTAAAAGATCTGGGTGCATTCTGTTTTTTTCTTAATCACTTGTTCTACGTCGGCCTACTCCAATCACCAACGCCAGTAGATAAACTCATCAGTGCTTGTGAAAGCACCAGCCATGACCATCACCCCTAACCTGGAAATGTTGTCCCATCTCCACTTCATCGTAGGGTAGGGATATTTAACGTGCTCAAACTGTAAGTACACGAAACTGTTAGTTTTACATTCTTCTCGAAATATAGTGATGAGAACTGGTCCGTTCATCCACTATACTATACCTCATCGACTTAGTTCTGCTCAGTTTTAAACTCAAGTAGTTTGGGTGGAGGCATGCATCATTACCCTTGACGCCGCCGAGCCTACTGCATTTTGATATTAAAATTTTAGGAATTTATTACAAAATAAGCTATGCATATTCATCCTACAATACTAGGAAAAAATTAAATAACTATTTTATGGTATAGGTTAATCCCCAATTTGCATTATTTATAATTCTTTTAAGTTGTTAAATTTTCAGCAGCTACTTATTTTTATGCTGACATAAATTCTTTGGAAACGCTACAAAATGTAAAAACCATTTATTTTTCTGTACATCCTTTTGTACTAATCTACTTCGATCAAAAGTATGGACAGGAGCAACTTCTGAAAGTCCTTGGATATAATGAATGTTTAGAACGTATGAAATAAACATATTTTGAATAAATTAAGAGTAATAAGTTATTATTTTTATAACTTAATTTATGATCACTAAAATTACCGCAAATTATGATCATAACCAGGTATGGTATAATATTTCTTGGAATCGCCAATGAAAGTATTTTATAAATGTGTTTATTAATTTGCGAAATAACTAAGAATTTTTTTTCATATCGATTAATTGCGATAACACATCAGTTACAATTATTATAAATAAAGTAGGGTGTTCATACCGATTTCCGTCCTCCACCCATTCCTGCCCACCCTAATTACACTAAGTACTCTATTTATTCTAACTACTCTAAGTACCCCCACCCCTGTAATTACCCTAAGTACTCCTAGTGCCCCCTACCATTGTAATTACTGTAACTACCTTAAGTACGCTAAATCTGTATATACTCTAATTACCCCAAGTACTGCAATTACGCCCCTCTACTGTAAGTACTGCAATTACTTCTCAACAACCGGTGTAATTATTCTAAGTACCCCAAGTACCCACCGCCCTTGTAGTTATTGTAATTACCTTAAGTACTTTAATTATCCTAAGAACTACAATTGCGCCTCTCTACTCTAATTACTGTAATTACTGCAACTTCTCAACCACCGATGTAATTGCTCTAAGTACTCCAATTACCCACCACCCCTGTAATTACTGTAATTACCTTAACTAATCTAATTACAGTAAATACTTTAATTACCCTAGGTACTACAATTGCACCCCGCTACTGTAAGTACTATAATTACTGCAATTACTTCTCACCCATTTGCGTAATTGCTCTAAGTACTTCAAGTAGTTAATCAAGATATCCTAAATACTCTACCCTGCTTCTGTAATTACTCTAAGTAATCAAATTGCCGTAAATACTTTAATTACCGTCAGTACTTTTACCGTAAGCACTGCAATTGCCCTATACCACTTTAATTACCCTAAGTACTGTAACTGCCCTTCTCTTCTGTAAGTACTCTGCAGTGGTGGGGGGATAGCTATATTAATAGATTAAAGTCGACATAACGTATGATCATTAGTATCGCTACTCTCCAATAGTAAACAGCAGTAATGTATTCGCACTTCTTGTGGTAAAAGTCGTATATGTGGCGTCACGAGAGACTGTCATGTACGAAGAGAAGTTACAATTAAAAAATCTTTGGTTGTGTGGGGTTTGAACTCTGGACCCCTCGATTACCAGTATGATACCTTACAAACTGAGCCATCGACCATTCCGATGACTAATGGTTTTAAAATACTATCTGCGTTTAATAACATAAAAAGCAAGAGAATTGAAGTTTAAATATGCGGGAGAGAGTTTACTGTATACTGCTTGGTTGCCGAATAAGGGTGCCTGCTGGCGCGATACAATGCACAAGCGAATGTCGAATTCAACCATATGGCAGTAGCGTTGAGCAACTCTCTTTCGTCTATCAGTTTTCTATTATTCCATCGCTGTCTTCTACATTAAACACAGGTTTCGTTTAAATATGAGTGATCCAAATTGAACTTTAGGATTTGAATTACGAGCCATTTTCGTTGTGTGAACGTTGGGAGTTTGCATTTGTACAGTTGGTATCGAAACACATGGCAAATTCATCATGGCGCCATATACTGTGCAGTAACGCATAAATATCGTACAAATTTATTACGAAAACAGGCGATCAGTCACGATTACATTAAGAAAACTTCGACCACTTTTTGGACGCAATAATGTGCCAAGTGAGCGTGCAATTCGTGATCTAGTGCGAAAGTTGGATGGAGCCACATGTCACACAGCACGTGAAACAGTCACTTTACTTCAAACCAAATATCCTGGTCGTGTTATCTCTCAGAGGGGTGACATCGATTGGCCACCGAGGTCTTGCGATCTAACCCCATTAGACTTTTTTCTGTGGGGCTATTTGAAGGAAAGGGTTTATGTCAACAAACCTGCTACGATTCCAGAGCTAAAAAAGAACATCAGAGGTGCAATTGCTGAAATAGAGCCTCATTTATGAGAAAGCGTTATGAAAAACTTCGCTAAAAGAATGGTATCATGTCAGCGGAGTCATGGAGGGCATTTGGCTGACATCATATTTCATACCTAACTGCTAAGTTTGTACTTTTTACTGATAGCAATAAAATTCGGATTTTTCCAATATTTTGATTTCTATTCAGAAAGCAAATCCTAAAGTTCAATTTGGATCACCCTTTATAGATGTCCCGTAGATATAAATTTAGAACAAGTAAAAAGTGATATTTAGACATAGGAAATTTGTATGTCATCTTAGATATATTTATACCTAATACCACATTATTATTATTTACATATTTTTATTGTACATGTTTTCTCGGGTTTTTTGGTTCTTATATTGACACATTTAAAAAAACAAAATTGTTTATCTATTCATAAACATTCATAACAAACATTTCGGTGATTGTTTTCCACCTTTTTCAATGCTAGGACTAAAATATAAATCAATTTACTATATATAAAATCTTTTTATGTACTTTATTTACCTTATTATTTACTTCATACAAAGAAAACAACTTTATTTTTCAAAACATAAAATATTTTTTTTCTTTTTCATAGAATATATGTATGTATTACATATTATGTATATTTTTTTATATGCATAATATTTATTAAAAATCAAAAAGGCAATAAGTTTTTTTTAGAAATTATCTTCTGTTTTAATAATAAGCCACAAATCCTTCTTCGGGGGAGGGGACGGGGGGTTCGGTGATCATGTTATATCTCCTACTTCCCGTTGCACCCAATGACTTTAATCCGAACATGGTGGAATATCAAAATAATAAATAACCGTATCCATTGACCATGCCGACGGTGAGGATGATCTACAGCTGCTGAGCTACTGTCAGGTTGTGGAGGATTGTCCTCATCATAATATGTCATCATTGTCATCTTCATAATATGTCCGATGTTGTGAAGATCGCTGTTTCCAACACTAACTGCTGTTCGGACCATCCCCTTCGTAGAAGCTGATCTCACTTTCCATTGACCACGTTGGTGATGGTGTTCTTACATCACTTGTTTACGAGATATTGTCATTTTGGAGAGGCATTCTTGAAAGCATCGCGGCAGAACATAAATTGAATAAGAGCTCTTACATTTTTATTATTCCCTCCCAATTTGAGCAGTAATTGAACTGAAGTGGTGGCAACTGTAAGGATGGGACCTATACAATGTATCACTTATTATGCGTAATGTACATAATTTATTATATATAATTATTATAATCACCTCACTTCAATTACGTTATTTATGTATAACCTATACTTACAACTATGTTAGAAAAAAAATAAGTACCTACATCAATTACAACTTACAACTAAATATTCATTATAAAAGTAAACATTTTAAATATAAATCTCCCTTCTGGATCACAAAGTGTAATTCGTGTATTTACGATAATTTGAGGACTTAGAGTAATTATATGGGCATAGGGTAATATGGGCATAGGGTAATTAGAGTACTTAAGGTAATTACAACTATTTGTTATAAAAGAAGTATTTATATTCCTATAAAGAAATATATGTTTACATTATAAATACATAAATCTGACTATTTATGCATAATATATCTACTTACAAAAAACGTAAATTTACTATTTACTTACTTTACAACTATTCCACACATCCTCATTTTTGGCAGAACATACATGAAGCCGCAGGTCTTATTACAACAAACATTCTGTTTCTACAACAGCTGCAATAATACCTTGGAGTTTATCGTATATCTGTGGTTTTGTGTATGTATATGTGTTTATATGGAAATATGTGGAAGACACTGTCCTTACATAATAAATATAACAGCCCTCATACAACAGGTATGGGTGCCTGCAATGCGGACACTCAGTACAAAAGACTACAAACTACACAAAAAACTCCTCATATTACTCACTAACTCAAATAGATACACAAACTTGGAACAACTACACAGACAATGTAACATCGCCTACATACAACATCAAATTTCCGAACTGCGAGAACATTTTTAAAATCAAACACACAAACCTCAAAACTGATTAGAGACCTAACACACATAAGAAGATACGATGACATACAGAATACACACAAATACATACATGAAAGACTACCACTCTACAACGAACAATGGTAACGCAACTAACATACGGACAACATACCATAATATTAATCCCCCCTACCCCGTTATCACACACCCTGATACTATTTTTTACTGTACAGTAACAAAATATCTGATTTGGCCAGCACATAACTTTCTTACAACAGTATATATCATCCTGATCTAAAAAAATCATTCTATTTAATTATTCACTTACCTCAATTAAATTTTAATAGCGTACCTTGAAATGTTTAAATAATTAATTATCAGCGTTATTCGATAATGTCAATAATAATTCATGTTATATATTTTAATAATTTTTTGTTGTTGACATTGACATTTTTGTAACCAAATTAGACCTTTCAAACGTCAAACTGTTAAATTTACCATAACCCCATTTTATGAGGCCAAATGTGTAAAATATATATTTTACACATTTATATATATTTTATTCGCTTGATATAGTAGACATGATTTAAAATCTTAATCAAAATATATTTTTTTGTAAAGTCAAATACAAAAAGTTTGGGTACCGTGGACCCCCTTTCAGCTGGCCAATTTTGCTCATCACCGAATTATTCATTGTCTTTGGCCTTTAGAACAAGTGTACCAAATTTGAAAGCTTTATCTCAAAAAACGGTGGCTGCTATCGCGATACTACAGACATACTGGGGAATTTTTTTTTCATAAAGTTATGTTTTTCATTACAATTCGTCGAGATTCGTCCTGAAGTGCAATAAAATTTTTTTAATTTTTTTCCCGAAATTGTACCTTTTTCTTTCATTCATTATGTTCTTCTGGTGGTACCACATCTACCAAATTTAATAAGTTACCTAAAATGTTGTTGACAATCTTAGCTGCCAAATTTGGAAAGTCTCCCATTAGTATTTTCTGAGTTATCGCTGATACACACATACACACACACACACACACACACACACCATCACACACACACACGCACGCACGCGCACGCACGCACGCACGCACGCACGCACGCACGCACGCACACACACACGCACGCACACACACACACACACACCGACAGACATCATTCGGAAAATAGTCAGAATGGATTCAGAAGGGTTTAAAACGTATATATCAATCAAAATCTCGAGGTCGAAAAAAATCACGATTACTATACTTCCTTATATTAAGTATAAGAAAGTAAATAATCTGATGTGGCCAGCACATACCTTTCTTATACCAGTATATATCATCCTGATCTAAAAAAATCATTCTATTAAATTCTTCACTTACCTCTTAATAGCGTACCTTAAATATTTTATTAAAATTGTTTATTAATTGATTTATCAGCGTCATTCGATACTGTCAATAATAATTCATGTCATATATTTTAATAATTTTTTGTTGTTGACATTGACTTTTTTGTAAATATATTAGACGTCAAACTGTTAAATTTATCCTAACCCCATTTTATGAGACCAAATGTGTAAAATGTTTCAGTTTATATCAGCTTTATTTAAGTACTTGGAAAATATATTTTATTCGCTTGATATAGTAGACATGATTTATAATCTTTCATTAAGAATATATTTTTTTTGTAAAGTCAAATACAAAAAAGTTAGGATCCCGTGGACCCCCTGCTGGCCAATTTTGCTCATCACTGAATTTTTCATTGTCTTTGGCCTTTAGAACAAGTGTACCAAATTTGAAAGCTCTATCTCAAAAACTGTGGCTGCTATCGCGATACTACAGACATGCGGACAGATTTGCTTTCATAAAATTATGTTTTTTCATTATAATTCGTCGAGAATCGTCCAGAAATGCAATAAATTTTTTCCCTAAATTGTACCTTTTTTCTTCTTTCATTCATTATGTCTCTTCTGGTCGTACCACATTCACCAAATTTAATGTGTCACCTAAAATATTGTTGACAAACTTAACTGCCAAATTTGGAAAATCTCTCATTAGTATTTTTTGAGTTATCGCGGATACACACATCCACACACACATCCACACACACGCACCGACAGACATCAATCGGAAAATAGTCAGATTACATTCAGAATGGTTCAAAACGTATTTATCAATCAAAATCTCGAGGTCGAAAAAAATCACGATTACTGTACTTCCTTATATTAGGTATAAGAAAATAAAAACCATAATGAACACAAGCTTAAATAATGCTACTAAATTCTGTAGAAGTACAGCAATTGCTTTGTTTTAAAGGAAAAGCTAATAAAACCATGTCACACGGTACAAAGGCCACAACAACGGCTTGGGCTGGTGTATACCGAGTCAAGCGATCTGTAACATCCGCACAAAATACAACATTATATAATATAAAAAAAAATCCAATAAATAAAATACCTAGTTAAGGGCGTGCATTGTAAATGTTTTAATAATCAATAAATGTATTAAAATGGAAATGGTATTCATTGTCTATGGTACCTATTTATACAAATGCGGCTGTTGTAGAGCAAATCACATCATCAAGTAAAGTTTGTTTCTAACTTAATTGCAACATAAAATACGACGGCTGCTTTGATCCGTCAAAGAAGAGAATGCTTTTTATGTTGCAAATAAGTTTGAAATAAACTACACTCAATTTCATTGCCCTCTCACACATTACACGTGCTCATTATACTGGAGATGAAATGGCATTAATTTAAAGTTTAGTATCACAGTAAAAATATATTAAGGAATAAAAATACAGGTGAGGTAACTTGAAGAAAGAAAGATGATAGGTACATGGAAACAAATTACAAAACTGTTTAATGCACAATGTTCATCTGGTATTTAAAACCATTGGCGAAAATGATCTTCTCTAACATAAAATCTGCGTGGAATTCCCACTTCCACTATTTCAGTAAAATATTTCTACATCATCTATTATCATCAAAAAAGTCCATATTTTAAAAAATTCTGCTACTACTTATCAAATATTATGACTGATACGTCAAAGTGATGCAAGCTTAAATAAATAATGTTTATTTAAGCTTAATTAAGTAAAACTTTAAGCCATCGATTTCTACGGTTTAAATAAAGCTAACGAAGTTTGTTATTTAAACAGTCATATATAACCATACATAAATATGCAATAGCAGTGAATGTAGATCTATTTTGCCTGAAACCATGTTGACATAGCGACAATAGTTTACTGGATTCTAAATAGGAGTTTAGTCTTGTTTATTTTTAGCAGGGATCCGGACCGAACCCTTATTGGACCGAAAACCGAACCGAAACCTTTATTTTTTCAGGGGCCAACTTGGTTGCCCCAACCGGAACCGTGTAAAATTATATAACGGTTCTTTTCGGTTTTTTTCGGTTCTGAGCCTGATACCATATTTTCCTGTCTTTTCATGTCTGACATTTTCAATTTAATGTTTTGTTTTTGTATTATGATTATGCGCATATTTTGTTTCCTCTATACCACAGCCTTTGTCTCTACTCTACTATCTACTGTCTATCTCTACCCCCTCCTGCTGCTCTAGGCGTCGGCTGTTTCTGTTTTGTCGCCGGCCGTGCAATATGCAATGCGTAAGTGACCGCCATCGCGCCACGCCAACGTTCGCGAGTGTAATTCATAGTTGTGTTGTGACTTGTGCGAGTTCTGCTCTGCCCAGTGCCCAGTGCAATTTTAACAATTCATCTTTTGTTTACCGGATCCGGAATGGGACGAAAATTACGTAGTGAAGCCCGTAAACATTTCGATTATAATGCAGTGGATGATAATTCGATGTGTAAATTCTGCGAAGCCATTATAAAGGTAAGTTAAGTGCACACTGCACGGACTACGCCGATCGCCGAATGGCCCCAATGAAAATGAATTATCAAGTTTCAACTTTCAACTATTTCAATTCTCATCTCATCTTTTTTCTTTTTGTTTTATTTCGAGTTAGGTTTTCAATAACTAAGGGGAAGCAGTGGGAGAAAAGCGGCAAGAATCTTAAAAGAGAGACTGTAAGCGAAAATGAAAGTGATCAGAATGTGCTGAACGTCGACTCAGAAGAAACGGGAGATGAAGAAGATACAAGTATTCTAACAGAAGAATCACCCATAAAGAAAAAGAAACTGCTGCGTGACCCAAAATCACAACCTTCCATTAAATCATTTTTCAACATTCAACATTGACAATGACAACCTTACTCGTAATGTCGTAACCAGAAATTATATTAATAAATATAAAGATGTTGTTTCAAAATTGTATTCAATTTAATAATAATATAATACCTACATGGGTTATGTAATAAACTTGCACAAAACAGTTAAAATACCTCTTAGCATTACCTTCCTTCCTCGTTCCTCCTACCCAATCAATATAGCTAGGTACATATATCATGTATTTACCAGACATGAATATACAATGCAAGAACCGGAAAAACCGAAAAGAACCGATAAAAATCAGCAGAACCGGACCGAAAAATTAGTTATAGAACCGGAACCGAACCGAAACCGAAATTTTTTTTTTCATAAAAAACCGGAACCGAACCGGACCCATTATTTCATTTCGGTCCGGATCCCTGATTTTTAGTATTTATGATACGATTATTGTTATAAGAACTTTTTGTTTGCTGTACTTTTCTTTCATATCTATCCCTAAGTTGTTTATATCTTATTTTAATAGTCTCATTATTTGCCACTTTACTAATTTTAGACAATTCACAAAGTGTTTTGTGCCATGCATTCTTTTAAATCGTTTGTAAAGCACGTTTTATTTTCACAATTTATTTTAATCTTTCTATTCACTGTTATTAAATAAAGTTTATTGTTTGTATTTGGAATATTTATCAGAGATATCGCCATTTCAAAATGCTTTTCCATTGAATATTTACAAGTCATAGATTTTAAGTTAATATGATTTTTCGCAAATATGTTGATGATCTTTTCTACAGACACTACTTATTAAAGAAAAATTATTCTTATTAACTAAAACAATTTCTTGCGATTTTAAGCCAATGCTCAGATAAGCAACATGTATCAATATTGTAATAATCAAACAATATTTCTAAATCAACAATTTTCTTTGCTAGTCCCCCGATGTTAAAATGCATAATATTTAAAAAATTAGACGTACTGTGTACATCTTCGTTACTTCAATTATGAGTAGCATTTTCCAGATTATTTTGGTCTCTTAAGTCTACTAGACAAAAAATTGCTATTCAACATTTCTGATAAAAAAATTAAACAAACAGCTTGACCGTAACGTGCATCGATGCTGCAATTGTACAAATCGACAATGTTGTGATGTCATCAAACTTCAGTCTTGAGTGCGGATATTTGATTTTATAAACAAGCCTCCACGTCAATAACTATACTTGTCCGGACCTAAGAGTATAACACACCAAATTTTATACACTTCGCTTAAAGCATTTCAAAGTAATTTTAGAAAAATAATTTTTTTAGCAAACTTTGGGGCTCGTAAACGACCAAACGAAGGATTTCGGTATATTGATAAGTGTCTTGACATCAAGACCTGGTTCTATTTCGATGCAATTATGGGATACCATGTGATAATATGGAACATCTTTGTTTTTATACGGCGAACATCCAAAAAAATCTTAGCTATATCTTGGTCTAAAGGCTTTTATAAAATAAAAACAGGCTTATAATGACAAAATCAAACAGTAACACTCGTTAAGACATTGATAACACACTGGTGTGCTCGTGTTGTAACGGCAAACATTTTTTATAACAGTTTATCAAGATATAAAATCCGAGGATTGAGGATGGAGATAAAAAAAAGTAATTGAGGAAAATGTTTTCCTTGTCTACAAGAACATTTAAAATTTAAAAGTAAAAGAAGAGAACAATGCTGTATTATATGTATATCTTCTGGGCCAACTTCAAGTGAGTATAGTGAAAATATTATTTCATTTTGAGAATAACAGAATTTGTTGAATTTATGCCTATTTACAATTCTGATATGTTTATAATGATAATTAATGCAAAATTAGGTTAATCGTGACGCACTTAAGTGAAAATGAAATCGCTATCGATTGCTTTATTCACATCTTATGCGTTTTTATAAGTTTCTTTGACGTCAAGCATATTTTAAACTTAATGAAAATTATTTTATTTGCTAGATAATTATTTCAGTAATTGTTGGGATTTTAATATCCCATGAATTAATATACTTACTTGACTATATTCGAACGATTTCTCTGAAACTCTTAATAATTTCCAATATTTGTTTACCAGCTAATATATTTAGAAAGTTCATTACCTGACTACCTAGGTAACGATATCGAATTACAAATTACTTGGACTAAATATTAAAAAAATTAAAAGTATCGTATATTAGTTACAATGTCTATTGGTTTTCGCATACATTTTTTTGTATAATTTCTTAATTTATTCAAAAATACAAAAAAATTTTAAAAAGCAACAGACAATTTTTTTTTCATCTTTATGAGACATTCAAGGTCTGTGTCAAGAGCACGACTCATAGTAGGTCTGGCAGTATCTAAAACAATTAATTAATGTATCTAAATGACATAAAAACTCCAGTACAGACCAGCGCAATTACTGTTTTATGATCTTTAACACACCTAATATCTTTTCAAGAGAATTGTATTTTTTACGTACCACTTTTTTTAAATAAAGCATTATGTACTTTATAACTGAGTCATTTCAGATTTTTTTGTAGAAAAAATTGTTAGATATTTTAACTTTGGGACAAATATTCTTATACCAATTTATTGACTGATTACTTAATAATAAATTATTAGAAACCCATTTAATTACACTAATAATCCACCGACCGTAGAAGATGTCAAAATCTTCTGAAAGCGACTTCGAGTCTCTGTGCCACAGACATCTTGAAGAGCCTGAAGAAGTGTGCTTGGCAATCAGTACGGAGGAAGTACAACATGCACTTGTTGTTCCAAGGATCTTGCTGCCCCGGGCCCAGACGACATTAACATCTGGTGGTGGAAGAAATTTCCTTCCACTCATCGTCGTCTGGTGAGTTTTCAACTCAAGGTTAAACGAGGGGCAACAGATTCCGGACTGTTTCGTCGAGGAACGTACTTGCTTATCCCCGAAAAGGGGGGATATCTCCGACCCGAAGAATTAATTATAGGCGGATCACTTGCCTCAACTCCTACTGCAAGATATTTACACATATCTTGTATGCTAGGACACTGAGGTCTGTTGATCCGGTCTTCCAGCAGATACACGAACAGCGTGCTGTCAAGAAAGACATGGCATGTTGCAAGGACCGCCTGTTACAGGACCGCTGCATTACGCAGGATTCTATTCAATACAAGCGGAATCTATCAATGACATAGATTGATTACCGCAAGGCATTTGACACAATATTGTCACACAGAAGGATATACCATTATAGTAAATCGCATAAATAAATAACTTCTCTTGATTAGCACACCCTGTATACGAATTAATATTAAAATATTTAGTTTCAACATGCGATATAAAAGTAGAGCATTTCACAATGGTAATCAAAATGCTGGAACAGCATAAAGTATAACAATGACCTGAGACAAAGTAAGTTTCCTAATGCTGACTAAGGGAAACTGAAGGCGAGTCCAGGAATTAAAGTAGAAATGCTGGTCAGTTGCTTTTTAGGTTTGTTCAGGGTTGGATGGTTGTCTGGAGGGTGACGCATCTTCCGCCCCGGGCGATGGCCTGGCCGGGGGATGGTGAAGTGTAGTTGTGGGATTTAGATGTAAGTATGGTTGTTCGAATCTTTAATAAATTGTATTTAAATTATATATCTTACCACTATCTTATTTTGTTCCCCTTCACTTATTAACCGAAAGTGCTAATGATACCTCTCCATTGCCAAGCGAGTAATATTTTAATATTTCATTCTAAATGTCACGTATGGAACGATGGGGTGGTCAGCTCCAGCGTGGCGTACAGTGGAGGCTCCGTGGTGGGTGGCCAAAGCTGGTGCGCGGCGTTTGGGGGTGAACCAACCTCTTCGTGCCATACGCCATACGTGACATTTGGTGGAGGCTACACGCCATATGTGACATTTGGTGGAGGCTACACGCCATATGTGACATTTGGTGGAGGCGCCTTGCTCTTTTCCGAGGGTTAATTCTTCATAATTAACCCACTTTTATTAATTTTCATTGGTTTTTTGGTTGAATATTCATTAATATACTATATATAATTTTTTAGTAAACTATTGCAACTTTATTAAATTTTAATCTTGTAACTTATCATGGTTCATGTATTTTTTTTCTCGGTGAAGTGCTTGGGAACACAAACATAAAGAAAGAAAAAATGTTTTTTTAGTTTCGAGTTGAGTAATGTAGTAAATGGAGATTTTAAAGGAATATTTTGGGGTTAGTAATTTTTTTGAGAACATAGACGTTGTAAATATATTTCAGTGACAACGATATTTTTTATATAATGATATTTTTATTCGTTTTTTTCTTTGAATGAGAGATGTGGTAAGATATAGAATGGTATTTTATTTACATAATTATATATATATATATATATAATTTTTTGGTGATATGAAACAGTGAACAACAGATACCTTCTAGTGATTCGTAAGATAAAGTATGGTAAATTCAATATGTCGATGCGCGTAAAATATCCATAAATGTAATAAAATTACAATTTCGAGTTCTTATTTTGTCATATACATACCACTGATAAGATTTTCCTTTTTTTTTATATTTAAATATTCATTTGAGTTTCCATCGTTTGTTGCAATGTTAATATTTATATCCCCGATCAATACACTGTAATCATTTCCTTTTAGATTTTTCTTGATAGATTTTCAAGAAATGTTGGCAAACAAGTTGACGGTGGTTTATAAAGGACCAGAATGTCGAAAGATTTGGTTTTAAAATGAATATTTAATTCAGTTATGTTTACTTCTCCTATTTTTTTCTGTGTCAGGGCCAGAATGTCGAAAGATTTGGTTGGTAAAATGAAGATTTAATTCAGTTACATTTACTTCCCCCTGTTTTTTTGTGTTTATACGTGTGGGCTATATTGTTTTTTAAATATACAATATTTCCATTATTTTTATTTACTTGGTTAGAATTATGTATTACGTTATAGTTTTCCAATTTTACGTGATTAAGATCTGTTACTGTCCACGTTTCAGGACAAACAATACAATCTATAGAGCTGTTAAAATGTGATATACATGCCTGAAATTCATCAAAGTTGTTATCGACAAATATTATATTCATATAAAAAATTGAGAAATAATTTTCTTCATCGTCTCTGGGAAATATTGTTGTATAATCGTCATTTGCACCTATTTCCAATGTATGTATGTCCTCAACTACAAAATTTCTTATGTATTGATTCATTATAAACCCACTCTGATAAGTAATTAATTAATTAATTTTCACCTGTGTAGACAATAATATTTGTTAATTTTATTTAATATTTGATATCTTAACAAATCAATTTCAATTTATTCAAGTAATATTTTTATATTTATTTTATCATACACATTTTTATTTAAGACAAACAAAGTAACCTAATACTAAATTTAAATACTAATTTTGTACATTCATATAGTTACTGACAATTACAATTAAATAAAGAAGAGGAATAAAAATATATATTTTGTGAAAATAAGAAACATTATATATTCATATATTCAGTGGAAATTATAATTAAATAAAGAAAAAAAAAAAGATATATTTTTTTTGTTGTGAAGATAAGAAGCAATTATTTTTTAGTCGTATGGTATCTTGTTTTGTAACTCTTAGATTGTTCTTGTTTCTTATCGGTTTTTTCTTGTCTAGCTACATGCACGTTGCTAACCTCTTCACAGATAGTGGTTATTATGTCTTAACTTTGTTGGGAAGTGTATGCTCTAGGTGCTGGTCTCTCTATTACTTTTTGTGATTCTGTTTCTACGTCCTCAGTTCCTTTTATATTCAGTACTTGTTCATAGGGGTATTCTTCTTTGTTTATAGATAATTTATTTTTTTTATGACAGGCAGCGGGCAGATTTTTGCTCTCTAGCTTTCCTTTATAGATATTTAGGAGTCTATTAATATTCCGCCCCTCTTCGTTTAGTTCAGGTGAAATATGTATCGGCGTGCCTTCAAATTGGGAATCGTTATTGAGTACTTCCAATTTTTTTTTTCTCTATATATAAAGCTTGTAAACTCTATGTTGATATTTTTTTTTATATAATGAATATAATGAATATTGTTGATATCCCTCGTTTGCAGGTCAATTTGCAATGGATATTTTTTGTAATATCTCAATATTGTATTTAGTAAATGATTACTTGGTGCAATCCCACAGTGCCTGCTCGCGTTCTCGCCGCGAACGATCGCCGTTAAATGCGAATAAAATTATATCTACCTGCAGAAAATTATCCAAAATAATAATCCTATGTGTCAACATATTAATCACTAAATCACTCTCAAATTTTCACACTTACACTAAATTTTTAGCACCAAGAAAAACGATAAAGTAGTATATCTCCACTACGGTTTTAACTTGGTAAGACCGTTATAATGTGTGTTATTATATTTCGATTGTTGGTTTTTTATTTTCTTTGTTTTTATGTAATGAGATTTTATACATTTGCTAAAATAAAAACATGGCATTACTTTCTAACTACGCCCTTTATTTCCTGACCTCGTGCACCCATGTATCCGTCAGGACTATTAATATAAGATAGTCATGACATTGCATATAAATATTCTCCTATTTTCAATAATAATAAATGTTAATATAAAATATATATTTTGAGTGGTAAACTTCCTTAATTTTTTTCTCTCACCACTTTGGTATTGTATTGTGTCAATAATTCTCAAATATTCTGTTCATCTATAATAAGTAATTACTAAAAGATTGTTGTAGGGGTATCTGTGTTCACTGGTATTCTAAAAGTTAAGGTAATAGTTATGTTATAATGGTACACGACTTGAGTGGAAAAATTTTAATTTGAAGTACGCAACTCAGTCTTAGGTATTTGGCTATCATAATAGTAATTTGGTAAAGTTTAAAATGAGCTGAAGTAATTTCGAAATCGATGTGGATTTTTTTTGTGTAATTTAAAAAATGGTTGAGACAATGCTTAAAGGTTCTAATTTCTATTCTAATGGTATTTATAAATATTAAATTATTGAAGTATAACGAAATAATTTTTGAATGTGGGCTACTGCGACTCACAACTTTTGATCACCCTGTATATAGCAACATTTTTTCGTCAATGTGAACTTTTAACAAAAATATAGTTAGTCAATTATTTGAAGATTATTAACATTAAAAAATGTTTTTTTGTCAAAAAAATTCTTGGTATTTTTTTTAAGGCACTCGAAATTTCGAGATATATTTTAATTCAAAAGTGAAAACTATTATTTGAGCTCCAAAAATGTTTACATTCTTTGAAGAAATTAAGTAAGGTTGAACTCGATTTAATCTTATATTAAAATACATACATTATTAAATATACATAAAAAGTCTCGTAAAAAGTTAAAACTTACTAGCAGTGGTTAATTCTAAAGATAACTGAAAAATGCACAGTAAAGTTTAAAAGTTAAATAGAAAAAGAATTATTTTATGTAAATGAATATCTTTACTTTGAGAAAAAGAATTAAACTAAAATATTAACACTTTATATGAAAATAAATTTACTTCGAGCCAAAAATAACTTTTCAGCTGCTGAACTGCCTCAAACAAAAATATTAAGAAAATTAGTCATAGTTTTTTAGTCTAAACTGCCAGAGTGATCAAAATGAATGAGAACGTAGCGGATTTATGTCTTATTGCCAAAGGATTGGAAAATATGCAAAGAAAGTTCGTGGGATGCACTAATATTTTTTTATAAATAGTACAATAATTTTTTCAGTAAGGTGCAAGTTTAAGCTTTTTTTTATCTTCCATTTTTGATAATCTAAACGCATGATTTTGAACTGATTAGAGCGAATGATAAACTAATGAATTATAATTCGTAATATTTTTTCTATTTATAAATTTTTGAATAACAAACGAAATATTTTTTTAAGATGGGATTGGATGATATTTTTGGATACTCATATATATTTTTTTAAAGACAATTGAAGGATAAAAAGAAAGGGAGGTAATAATTACAATGAGGGGCACAAAGTATTAAAAATTATTACTAGGAAAATAACAAATGTTTGAAGCAAATATGTTAGTTGTATTTTTTTATTTTTACCCAACAAATTAGAGTTGACAGTAAGAAAGGATAAATTAAGACTTATTAAATGATATATGGATGAAAGTTAGTTGATGATGTAATAGTACCAGTTGATGTGCTGTGTGATTTTTGTAATATGAGAAATGATTTGAGAATTGTTATAAGAATAATGTGAGGAATAATATAAAAAATAATATGAGAAATAATGTGAGAAATAATATGAGAAATAATATGAGAGGTTTTATGATATATAAGTAATGACGATTTAATAAGATAAAATGTGAGGTATGGTACCGAGATTTTTTTTATATAATTTCCGTAAAATGCTCAAGATGAGGAGGACGTGGAAGAAGGTTCGCAAAGGACTGAACGTCAGACCTGTCGTAGGAAGCATGATATATGAAGTTTTGTGATGAGTTAATGAATTGATAATGATGTATGGTACCGAGAGTTTTTATACAATGCGCGTAAAGGTTCGTAAGTATTGTAGAGAGTATAATGAAGTTTTGTGATGATATTTTATGAAGTTTTATGATGATTTTAATGAAAGATTTATGATGATATGGTACCGAGGTTTTTATAATGCGCGTGAAATGCTTAAGATGAGGAGGACGTGGAAGAAGGTTCAAAAAGAACTGAACGTCAACCCTGTCGTAGACAGCATGATAATGGGGTAATCAAAGATACCCTGGGTTTCTGTTCAAAATAGAACAGATATAAGACAAAAACTTATTTTTTTTTCTGTAATTCAATGTTCATCGTGGCACATAGCCGGGAAAGTAGTTGTTAAAAAAGGAAGTACGTTTTTGCAGTAAAATAAATAATGAGATGAGTATTTTTTTATATTATGGTACCAAGGTTTCCTCATATAGGTAGATATGAGATGGTTTTTTTTGTATAGTATGGTACCAAGGTTTCCTCATATAGGTAGATATGAGATGCGTTTTTTTGTATAGTATGGTACCAAGGTTTCCTCATATGGGTAGATATGAGATGCGTTTTTTTTTGTACATTATGGTACCAAGGTTTCCTCATATAGGTAGATATGAGAGGCGTTTTTTTTTGTATAGAATGGTACTCAGATTTTCTCATACAGGTAAATATGAGACTAGTTTTTGTATAAACAAAAAGTTTGAAATTTTTAATAAGTCTTAAGCCTTCATAAGGTGGGGAAGAAAGTAAGTTTCAAGTTATCTAATACCGAATCGGGTGTGTAGAGGGAAATAATTCTTTTTTGACAAATTCCAATTGGACCAGAGTAGTTGATTGGGTTATGACGCAATGTTGCTGGGCGATTTAAGCTAGGAGTCAGGATTACTGCTAGATAAATGGCAAAGCAAATAGCCGACTACCTAACACTGCCCTTGTCCAAGCAAAATTCATTTAATGATACAAGTACGTGCACACACATTTAAAACAATAGTTTAACCACCCACGGTATACTCAAAGTAGGAATTTTTTTTTTGTTTTTTGAAACCTATAAAAGGTCAAGTCATGGTAAAGGTGAGAAAAGTTGAAGTTTTGAAAATAAATGTCAAATTTGAATGATTGATAAATAAATATATTATGTAAGACTAGGGAATGTCGACAAATTAAGCCAACTACTTAACACCGCCCCTGTCCAATGCAGACCGGGAAACATAAAGTTCCACCACCAGTAGTAAAGTATAATGATTTTCATTTATGTCAACAAGTCATTTACCGAAGTTTTCAATTAAACAAGGTATAGTCAAGATCAGTCGGTATTCAGTTTTCAGTTGGGTAATTATCAAGTATAAAAAGTAAGTCTAAAATAGAAAGATGGTTTGTATAGATAAAGTAATTCTCTATATACAGATTTAGATTTTTTAAAAGAGAAAAACGTGCCTGTTGGAAGCATTTTTTTTTAAGAATGGTTAAGCTATCAATGAGATTATTGGAGAATAGGTTATAATTTAAAAAAAAAAAAAAAGACGAGTTTAAAATGTAAAATTTCAGAATATTATTTCATTCATCTAAGTAAAGCTTCGCAGATTTAAGAAAAATTTTGGATCACAAGAATTTTTTTTTAGAGAAAGTAATGTGCCCTCATATTTTTGTGTGAGATTTAAGAATTTGTATGTATTTGGTCAGAAAGTTAAATATATATTTTAGTCTGGCTGGATTTCTTAATATTTGTTTTTTGTATTGGTTTCGCCGACATAGGCGTAGTATAGGAAACATAGGTAGCAATCCTAGGAAGCAACTCACCCACAACGACGCACACCGTAAAACATTTTTATTTTTTTTTGTTGTTGTTTTTTGAATAAAAAGGAAAACGTGACTATGTAACATACCAAGAAGAAATTGATATTTTATGTAATAGTAATCCCAAATAATTATGGAACGGGTAAATTTTTTTTACAGTGTGGTAAAATATTAAAAGTCAGAGTCAGGTTGAAAAGAGTAAAATTTTTTTTTTTTTTGAACCCCGGTCCTCACCAACAGTTAAGACCGAAATTATGAAAGTAAAACAAAGTATTATGTTTAATCAATTTGAGTTGACTAAGTTGTTCGATAAGTATACAACATTTTGATACGATAAATTGTTCTATTTTCATTTATTAACTGGAGTAAAGCAACATTGGGAACAAATAGGAAAAGTTATATTGTTTTTTTTTTTAAAAAGAAAAAGGGGTCTGATATTTAATTTTTTTTTCTGAAGTTATGTTAGAACATGTACTTATATTTTTCAAATAAAAGTGAGATGTGTTTTACTATCCTCTTTGAATTAGAATTTCTTTATGTTTACCTTTATTTTTATGTAACAAAATTATGTTTTTAAGAATTGACTTGGGTTTTATTACATTTTTTTCATGTAAACACACTACCACGAGCACGAGGCACAACAAGAATGTAAATAAAGATGGAAAGAAAAGCCGAGGGCCAGACGACACCATCTAAAACGTAGTGACCAGTCTCCAACCAATAAAATATTCATGGAAACAAAGACCTATTGATGCCAATATTGTAGAGGATGCTTTCTGTACCTGTTCCGCACGAGTTCTCCTGTGTTATTTTTTTCCAAGCTGTCAGTGGGACAAATTCTCAAAGGCATTTTTTTCCTAACCCATTGTAACTGTGGGTAATTCACATGTGTGAATAATTTCTGCCGAATTTTCCATGTCCCAGCACTGCAGCTTGCCCCTATAAACACAACTCTTTAAGAACGACACATGGACTCTACACAAAAACGGAGTATATTTCAAGGATACCAATATTTAAAGGTGGGTTTCCCCCGTCGGAGTTTTCCTGGACCAGATACAAGACTGGCTGGTCAATCTTGCAAAAACACGTACATCTGGAGGTCATAGGCGGAGGTCACTAAGAAAAATGGCAAAAATTATTGGTTGTGGAGTTACAGGTCATTACGAATGATGGAAGCATTCCTGCATGAATTTCCAGTCCCCCAAGGTACCACATGTTGCACATCGCGGTCCCAAAAAATGAAAGCCAAATTCGTTTTTCCAGTGAGGAGGTGGAAAACATGAAGAAGACATTTTGATCGTGGAAGGACAATAGTGTAAGTGTGGTCGAACATAATTTGAGAAATTAGTGCTACAACAATTTTGTGCCAACGACTTTTGTAGTGTGAGACAATTTTGAATTGCTGCCCAAAACATTTTATTATTACTTGAATAACAAACTTTGAGCATAATTAAAACAGGTTTACATAACTGACATTTTACTCGCAGCAGTTAGCGATTACGATACTATTTCATTTTTATTTATTTTTTAGTTTTTGAAGATTTAACATTACTATATTCATTTAACCTCAAAACACAGTTATGAGCAAACATGTTTTAAGTATCAAAAAATTTATTTATATTTTTTTAGGTGTAAGGAAAAATAGCCAGTTGGCTTTATAGTTCCCATGTTGCATTGATTTATTTTTTTTATGTATTTGGTAAAATTATTTGAATTTTTTTATTATTATCTTTGTTTACTGTTGGTTCAAATTTTAAAGCTGGGGGCCAGCTTTCATGGGCGGAGGAGATGTGTCACACAGAAGGATATACCATTATAGTAAATCGCATAAATAAATAACTTCTCTTGATTAGCACACCCTGTATACGAATTAATATTAAAATATTTAGTTTCAACATGCGATATAAAAGTAGAGCATTTCACAATGGTAATCAAAATGCTGGAACAGCATAAAGTATAACAATGACCTGAGACAAAGTAAGTTTCCTAATGCTGACTAAGGGAAACTGAAGGCGAGTCCAGGAATTAAAGTAGAAATGCTGGTCAGTTGCTTTTTAGGTTTGTTCAGGGTTGGATGGTTGTCTGGAGGGTGACGCATCTTCCGCCCCGGGCGATGGCCTGGCCGGGGGATGGTGAAGTGTAGTTGTGGGATTTAGATGTAAGTATGGTTGTTCGAATCTTTAATAAATTGTATTTAAATTATATATCTTACCACTATCTTATTTTGTTCCCCTTCACTTATTAACCGAAAGTGCTAATGATACCTCTCCATTGCCAAGCGAGTAATATTTTAATATTTCATTCTAAATGTCACGTATGGAACGATGGGGTGGTCAGCTCCAGCGTGGCGTACAGTGGAGGCTCCGTGGTGGGTGGCCAAAGCTGGTGCGCGGCGTTTGGGGGTGAACCAACCTCTTCGTGCCATACGCCATACGTGACATTTGGTGGAGGCTACACGCCATATGTGACAATATCGCGAGCTATTGTTAAACTTGCGCGAATGTCTTGCGGTGTCAGCATCACTAGTGAGATGCAGAGAACAGCTGCTGCCGCTCTGGAAGACTCACTTCAGCTTATGCTGAGACCACAGAGGTCACAACAGAGCAGGTGGCATTCGGTAAAGAAGGTTTCCAAGGTGACTCCCTAAGTCTTCTCCTCTTCTGCATCTCACTGCTGCCGTTATCTGTTGCATTCCGCCAAACCCGCGGATATCAATATGGACTACCCAGTGACCAGATGCATAAGGTCTACCAATCTATTTTATATGGACGACTTTAAAATTTTTGCCTCCGGAGAACGCGAACTACAAAACGCTCTTAGGGTGGTCGAAAAATACACGCGAGCAATTGGTATAGAATTCTGGTTGGAGAAATGTGCAGTCGTTCGCTCAAGAGTGGACGATGCGGGAAATTCTCTGAAGATTAGCAGCTCGCAGACGAAAGCATCCTAAGACATCTGGAAGCCGGGGAGACCTACCTGGTGTGGAACAAAGGCATATCCAGGATGTAATAAATAAAGGAATCTCTCGGCGGCAAGTACAGATACCGTCTCCGAAATATTTGGTCCTCCGAACTTTCGAGGAAGAACAAGGTGTCTGCAATTAACATGCTAGCAGTTCCCGTTCTGCTCTACTCCTTGGGAGTAGTGAAGTGGACGGTAGATGAGCTGCACCAATTCGAAAGAGATACCCGGAAGATGATGAATATACACAGAAGTATTCATACTAGATCGTCCGTTCCTCGTGTGTACCTCCCACGTCAACGGGAGGACCGGAGGACTCTTGAGTCTGAAGTGCACGCATGTCAGAGTAGTACTGAGTATGGTATGTAACATTATCAGGAGCTCAGATCCGCTCTTACGGTTTGTAAAACATCACGAAACTGTAGGAATGGGAGCAGAATTGCACAAGGCAACAAAAACAGCCGCAGATGAACTTGGTCTCGCATTCGACACCAGGCGAGGTGGCTGGCGAGAAAGAAAGAAAGAATTTCCCTATAGGTAACCATTTTGGGCTCGTTATTTTTACCTTACAATATACCAGTTGGTGATTTGATAACCCGCTATCGATGACACCCTTCCCTAGAATATTTTCTATATCCAGTGTTGCTATGAGGTCAATTAGTGTGGCCGTTGTATCTGTAATTCTTGTTGAAGGATCAACAATTTGTGTAAGATCGAATTCATATAGAATTGAGTATAAATTATCAACGTGTACATTATTTAAATTATATAAATTAATATTGAAATTCCACGTACATATAATATTAGAATCATTAGATGATATAATACCTAGACACTACTCAGAAAAAAATAACCTGTGTCTTGAGATGGTGGCCTATAAATTGCACCAATTACAATGTCCTCCTTTTTTTAAAATTTATCCATAGTTATTTAATGTTGTTGTTTGTATATAAATAAATGAAGTATTTAGACATTTCTTGGCGTAAATACATAACCCACCTAGATTCCCGATCTTGCCTATAACTTTTAAAACCATTAATATTAATTAAATTATTCGATATACTTTCGTGAAGCCAACCTCCGCAAACACAGAGAATATTAAATGAGTTGTAAGTTATTAAATGTTTTACTTCATGTATTGACGCTAAAAGTGATCTTATATTTATGTTGCCCATTGTAATATATGAAAAAAACATATAGTCTAAGCAATAGCGTGCAAATTCGACGATGCAAGGTTACCGTCTGCTAGTCGTTAATAATCAAAGAGACTATATCAGTACCACATTTTTTCTCTTTTGAAATTTTTGGTTTGGCGGTCGGATATGAAGGGGAGGAACTTTTTTTCTAATCGAATAGTTAACGGTATATGTCCGTATAGGTAGTTGTATATGTACTCCACATACCCCAATTACGCTGGCAGACAAAACTTCCGGTCAGCGCGCGGTAACCCGAAATTGAAAAAAAAGATTTAGTTACCGAACCAAACCTAGTGCAAAATGTTTGTTTTGGTATGTAAAGTACTGTACTATAGTGGCAGACATTTCTATCGAGAAATGGCGAGAAATGGATCCAAATTTGAAATGTTGATAAAAAAATAGTTAAAATTAATAAAGACATCTGCCCAGCCAGCTCATGGTTCACAAGGCACTAAAAAACCCTAACCTTGGCTGGCAGACATTTTTGCCAAATTTAACTCCCCCAAACCACCCCTTAAAGGGTTGAACTTTTTTTTCAGTTTTTCGCGTCTGTACTTTCTCCTTATAAATATTAAAAAACGTCCTTTGGATATGTTATTACAGTAGAAAATATGAAAAATTTGAGAATATGTAACCCTTTAAGGGGTGGTTTGGAGAGAGTTAAATTTTACAAAAAATGTCTGCCAGCCAGGTTTTTTAATGTCTTGTGAACCATAAGCTGGCTGGGCAGACGTTTTTTTTACTTTTAACTATTGTTTATCAACATTTCAAATTTTGATCCATTTTTCGCCACTTTGATGGCAAATTGCTAAAAAACCGACCGATAGAAATGTCTGCGCTACTATAGTACAGTACTGTACACACCAAAACAAACATTTTGCGCTAGGTTTAGTCCGGTAACTAAAAATTTTTTTTCAATTTCCGGTTACCGCGCGCCGACCGTGAGTTTTGTCTGCCAGCGTAATTGGGGTATGTAGAGTACATATACTAACTACCTATACGGGCAAGTATTAGTAACCATTCGATTAGAAAAAAAATGTTCCCCCTCCGTATCCGGCCGTCATAACAAAAATTTCAAAATAGAAAAATGTATGGTATTCATATGGTCTCTTTGATTACCGACTGACAGATGGTAACCTTTCATCGTCTAATTTTCACGCTATTGCTTAGACTAGTACTGAATTTTTCTATTATTAACTAATTTTGCACCCCCGAGATATTGAGCTTTTGCCGCCATCTTGAAAATATATCCGAGGAAATAAAATATTTGCAAATATCTCAGTTAGTGTCAACTTAACAGAAAAACATCTAGTTATCATAGTTCAAGATTGATAAATTCTCTACAAAAATGTTCCGTGCTTTTTTGTTTTAGGGCTGTCTGTTTCGGAGAAATAAGCATCGAAATATGTACCACTAAATACATTTACATAAAGTCAAACGTCCTACTTTATTCTCTATCCTTTAACTCGTCCAATTTTGGCTACCGGCTGGAAATTTTCTTACTGTTTATGCTTTTTGCCGGTATCTCTGATTTTTGTCCAATCAAGAAAACATTTCGTTCCACACCACTTTGCATTTTATTTTATGTGGTATCCCCAGGAGACGTAGTCCACTAAGCTATCTTACATTTATATTGCAGTCGATCGTTCACTCATTTGACTTTCTACACAATTGGTCTCATTTTCCGCAGTTAACTGAGAACAGTCAGCATACTCCAAAACGTTTACTGTTCCGTTCTCGTCGTCTTCAACCAATTAATTCATACACGTCCACAATATTCGATAAAGATTTTCCCTGGCGGAATCCACAATCCACAAATTATTGAGTAACGTAAACTTGCTTTGCGACAACTACAACCTGCATTGCACCTTTGGCGCATTTATAAGAAATGAGTTGTAATAACTCCTTCTGGGACTGCTTCTTATGGAGTGTGGATCAGTATTAAAAACATTTTTAAAATTTTTCCATCCCCAATCTAAAAGCGGTTTTTTATTTTCGTACCATTGCTGAATTTGGATATATGAGCGAAAAGAATGCAAGTGAGCTGCATCTTTGATTGCTTATAATGAAATGATGCTAGGTTTGGCAAGTTATTGGTAATAGATTGTACTAAGTATTGACATCTGTGTAATAAGCGCGACCGCCGCCGTTACGATAGTTCTCCCACACTGACATGCGACATTTTTAAGTACTATCCGTAATGAAAACATTATATGGAACCGTAGATTAGATGTTGGTTTAGCGTCGAGAAATCCAGCATAGCACATATTGGGCGCCTATTACTTCGAAACAAATAGAAACAAAAATTTATTCGACATTTTATGTAGAGAATTTACCCATCTTTAACTTTGATAACTACATGTTTCCTGTTTAGTTAACAGTAACCGAGATATTTGCAAACATTTAAATTTTTTTATTTTTTCGGACATTTTTTCAATATGGCGACGAAAAGCTCACCCTCTTTGGGGGTGTAAAATTAGTATACGACTTCTGAGACCCAATTAAATAGATTAAAATTAGCTTATTCAGAATTACTCCCGCAGTCGACTAATTTAGATGTTTTGTCGATTACCTAATAAATTTTTGCCCTACATATTGTTTACTATTCATTGTCGCAACTTCCATTAAAATTATGGTCAAATATGTTTCCTAAATTAATTAGAATTGGATGAGACGAACAAATAAACTTTGGAAATTCCGCGGTTTTCAGTGGAAACATCTACTTGATTCATCTACATTTCATAAGTGAACAAATTCCTATGATGTATTTTATACATAACCTAACTTAAAGTAAGGTGGGATGGACAATAATAGAGTCTATACATTGCATGCGAATACCTATAAAATTACGCTATTGTGATGGTCTAGCTTAACAAATGCCAGAATACAGTCACGATTAGTAATCATTCCAGGCAATGACCGTTAAAGATTATGTAAATAAACTGTTATTAACACTATTAAATTTACGTTTTCCACAAAGAAAATGCATCTTTAACATATTATTTAAATGTTCTTCATCAAATGAGTAAGGATAAAGTGGATATGTGCTACTCTAATATGTTTATTTATTGTCTTCTTCCATTTTCTTGTTTTGCCTATATTTTTTTTACATCAGATGTTGATCTACTTGCTTTTTTTACGTAAAAATTAGAACTGATGAAAAAATGGTCTACGCGACGTTTCTCTCAGAACCATCCTAATACAACAATATACAACAATGAAACACTGAATGAAACATTCATAACACGTATTTATTATAGCGAATTTTATAAAGTAACATCATTAAACACCATAAGTAATACAACTCCTGTGTACTTAAAGTAACCCTGTGCGGGATGATACTGCTTGTTTGAAGATAACAGATCTTATGCTGAAATTAATTTATGCTTCCAAAAAAATGCCCGTTCTTTGGCTGGAAATCGAACACCGAACACCAAGTAAGAAATAACGCACGACCAAGGAGTCATCATCATTGTCATCGTCGTCGTCAGCACCATTATTAACTCTGTGAATCTTGACTAAGATTCTTCTCCATTCTGTTTTGTCCCTAACAACGTTTTTGTTGTATTTTTCACATTAGCGCACTAGCGTATCTAAATAAATAAACTTATATGTATTACAGAGGTCTTTTATTTATCTATTGTAGGGTAGGAGCAATGAGGAATGCGAAATTGTTTTGCAACTAGCATATATTTGGTTTTGTATTAATTTAGTCTCATCTGTTCTGCTGTCCTCTCCAGTTCACCAAGCTCTGAAAAGCTTATAAATATGACCTTAGGCTAAATATTACTTGCATGAGAATTTCACATTTTATCATATTTTTGATTCTATGTTCTATAATGTTGGTCGATATATTTTGGTTACATTTAATAACAAGTGATTTTGTTTTGGCAATAACATTTTTTCAAGTAAGACAAATAATTTTATTCGTAACAATTTTATTAACTTTGACAGCCATTGCATGTTTGCATCTAGATCCACCAATTAAACTAATTAAATTCTGTTACAATCATGTACACTACATTAGAACTTTTAGAAATTTAGTCATTTTTTATTTATAACAACGTTTATGTATTTAGTATTTTTGTTTAAAATTATTTCCTTTAATTTTTTTATCAGTATAATGCAATTTAAAACTAACCCCAGTATTATCAACATTTTAAATAAACCTTTAGCTTAAAGGGAGTTTTAGTGACTAGAAAATTTATTATCAGCAATTCCAGTGAAATATAAATTGAAATATGCGAATGCCATTAAACCCAATTATTTATTTAAATTATAAAATTACCACTTGATATTTATAATTTGTTTGTTTTCTAGTGTTGAAAACTATTCGGTAAATAAAACTGCAGTGTGTTAATAAAATTTATATACTTATTTTGTAGATTATGCACTCAAACTAAGCTTTATTATTCTTTTAAGTATATTTTTGATACAGTTTTTTGTATAAATTTTTTGTTACAAACACCATACGCGTATTTAACTACATGACTGCAAGCAAAAATTCAGTGACCGAACTGTTATAACTGATGTAACTTTTGATAGGTGTAGCAAAATGTTAGTCATATAAAAATATTCCTCATCGGCAGGCTTCCTTGTTTCATTAGTAGAAAATTGTCTGTATGGTAAAAACGTATCCATAAAGTTTAAGTAGACTTACAATTAGCAAGTGTAATATAATTAGCAGAAGTGATATGGTTAGTCAAGCTACAAAATCAATTTTCACTAATAGCTTGGACTACTTGTCTATAATTATCAATTCATTAATCATCGTGGTTTATGCAATTCTAAACTTTACTTGGATATACAGGATTTCTAGAAAAAATAAATTAATTATTTGGGTATTAAGTCAAACATAATAGAAAAACAGTAAACTACCTACATATATTTTCCTACATTTTATAGAGTATTTCAAAATAACCTGCAAATTATTTTAAAATTGAATTCATTGTGTTAAAATATAACTAAAACTTTAATAAACATGTTCTCTAAGATGCTCCCTTAAAACGTTAAACATTCGAAAAGAACTGATAAACTGTGCATTATCCAACGTAATGTTTGAACGGTTTCTATGATCTCTAGTTTTGGAATATAATAATTTCTAATAAACATCAACATCAACATATTGTACAACTTTTGTTGAAATAGGTTAGGTTCAACTAGCCAAAACTTGCTTTATAATTTTAACCACGACTATTAAATAATGTATCCATTATATATGTGTCATCGAATATTTCATGACATGTCAGTCAAAATACGGAATTGCTCTTTGATTTAATAGGTCAAAGTTAGACAGAAATTTATCGCGATGTTTTACCAGAAAGTGTTATTTAATAGTCGCGTGTATAATAGTATATTATTCAACGAGCATGTAATGATTGTTATTATTCACGAGGGTGTAGTTTATTATACGTGAATAATAGCTATTATATGCGAGTAGAATACTATACCTTATTCACAAGTATTAAATATTAATAATTTTTGGTAAAATATCGCGATAAATTTATGACGTTTCACTTTGACGTTTCAAATCAAATAGCAATTCCGCGATTTGACTGACATTTCATGTCTATTTAATGAAATTTTAATAAAACATTTGAGAACCAGTGAATAATGATATCAATATTCACTAGTAAATAATGGATGGCATTATCCTTAAGGAAACACATACATAATGGATACAATATTTAATAGTCGTTGATAAAGTACAGTACCTATTCTGCTCGTATGTAATGGCTATTATTCATTACAGGCTGATTTTGTCGTAATCTTCACCCTCACGAATAATAGCCATCATTACATGCTCGTTGACTGACTATTAATGTTCGTAACTTTTATATCTGCCGTTTAAATTGAAACAAAAAAATTGCATCTTATATTCCATTTCATAACAAAACATTTTTTATTCTTTTGAAGTTTATATCTTAAATCGCTTAATTTTTACGTAAAAAAAATAGAATTAGTATTCAAAAATTAGATATTTTAAAAATCTAAATTTATTAAACAAATCAAATCAATTTGTGTGCGTTATTTTAACATAGGAAAATTGTTCGTAGTTTACGCCACTCAAATGGCTAACAATTATCGATATTTAGATCGTGAATGCCGAAATGCATTTTATTTATGGCGTATGTTGTGGAAAAGCTCTCGCTGCCGATATTGAAGATCCCTGTAATAATGATGTAAAAAGTTTTCCCGGTATATTTAGAAAGGTGCAGTGTAACTTTGTTTATAGTTATACATTCAGACTAATGACAGTCATTTTGAACAGTTATGATTTTTTAACATTAGGTGTGATAAAATGTCTTTCAGTTTTGGTTATTTTTAGGATTAAGAATAAAGTAATAACATAACTCTTCAAGAGAGCATTTTTAGGGACCATGTTTATTAGAAGTTTTAGTTATATTTTAACACAAGGAATTCACTGTTAACAAATTTTAATGTTATTCTGTATAAGTTATGGAATATATGGATCTATATCATCGAATAAATAATGGTCAAAAACAATTTGCTGTTGGATGGTTTGTAAAAATTGCATATTATGCAAGTTGTATATTTCTGTAAATTTAGACATGCTAATACCTTTAATAATACAAAATAGATTAATTTATGGTAAACTAACTGATAAAAAAGAGAAATTCTGAAAATTTTATAAGAAATGAAACAGTGGAAGAGGAAGTTCTGGGAGACGTTGCTAGACGAAACACTGAATACAAAAAAAATTATCTGATGTGGTGAGTATTTCACGGTCTATTGTTCAAAGGATTTTAAAGCATACAAATTCCATCTCTATAAAATTCATTGGGTCCAAGAACTCAATGAAGATGGCAAGACAATGATCGGTGTTTGCATTTTGAGCTCTTAATCGAACCAACAATTAACCTCAACATTGTTTTTGACATTGTTTTTCCGATGAATGCTCATTTTTCGTAAATGTAAATTACACATGAATGCAGTCATATTACTCCAGAAATACGGTATACCGCAGAATGATATATGTTGTTCTGATTCCCTGTATTTTAATCTCGGTTTTAATACTCTCTAGTCACCTCTGTCTCTTTCTAATTTCATTGTTTGGTTTGTACAATGTAAACAACACGTTTAACTTGTATTTGGCAAACGTTTTCATATGTTTTTTCTTTATTAGTTAGACAAACAGTATTATGTTTAACAAAAAGGATGATTGCTAAAGTAAAAGGATGTAAACTCTTTCAAATTATAATAATAATTTGTAGCACCTAGTTTATTCAGGAAGTCTGGCGAAATAATTTTATTCGCAAATACAATGTTATTGCAAAAATATTTATTTTAAATTATAAGTTAATTAACAATTATTACATTACGTTCCTGTAAATGACATGGAAATTACACATTTTTTTAATAATGATTCTTAAAGATTGTGGTCCTGTGGATTAATAGAATGCATCATTATTTCCTACGGAAGTTAATTTATTATGATATACATATGTACCTGTAAACATTACACATATATACATATGTTTACCTATCCATTTTTTTAAATGGCACGAAGACCTTAATTTTGTTCAATTCTGTAATGCAGTGATATCAATAACAAAAGCTGACAATCAGAATTTAACAGTATTATTAATGTTTCTCCCACGAACTGAAAAAAAAATTTTGTTTATGAAAAAATCATTTTTGTGGACATCGTTGAATCTACTTTCTATATTTCTTTTGTGTAAATATGTAAGTAAACTATTTTTTATTATTACATCATTAATTGTCTTGTAAAATTTCAACTTTGTTGATTTAATAATAAATTATTTGCAAAATTTATTAACGCTTTGTCATTATTGAAGTCGTACGATTCTAAACACTACATAAAAGACGCTTCGAATTCATCTGACCTTCACGCTTCTTATTATTATAATTCGAACTACGATTTTCTTTAAAGTGGTAATTTAGTAGATAACTTAATACATATAAATATTGAGAAATACAGCTTATGCAATATTGTTTATATTTTCAAGTACTGATTTTTTGTTATTGCAAATTTCACGCTTAGAATTAACATTTCTTATGTACCTTGTATATTATTATTTATCAATGGCGGTTGGTGAAATTTAGGCTGTCATGTCTTGCTATTAAAGCATAGGACCCATCGATGTTTTAAGGCATAACTATTAGGATTAAATGAAAAAAATATTGCAAAAAAAATGCGATTAAAATTTGCCAAAAAGAGTTGAAAAAATTGTATACCTAACCAGGCTATTTTTGAAACAATTTATAAAACATTTGCAGAATTTTTTTTCAAAATCAGGTGGAAAATATATTGACAGGTTTCAAATTTTATAAAAAAATATTGATTTTTGCACCTTTCTGAAATTTGCACAGTAAAAAATAAATCTAAAACAAAATTTCAAACGGTGTCACTTAATAAAAAATAGCAATATTTTCTTATCAAATTTTAAATAGTCGATATATATCCCACCTAATTCTTAAAAAAAAATGTTTTGCAAATATTTCACGCATTAAAAAAAAACCTGGATAGGCACACAATATTTGTTTGCAAATTTCACTCGCAATTTTTTTTCTACAACACTTCTTCATTTAGTCTTGGTAGTTATACCTTAAAATATCGCTTGGATCCCATACTACAATACTAATGACATATGACAGCCTAAAATTCACCAGCCGCCACTGTTATATACTTCTTGTGCCTTAAATTTACTTACAGAGAAGAATAAAAAAATCGTTGTCTCTGGGGACTTTAATGTACATTTTCACAATCCAGTTAAGCAAGCTTTACAACTTGTTAATTTGTTTGCCTCAATTGGTTTTTCTCCTGTAAACAAATCTGCCACGCGTAATTCTAGTTGTCTAGATGACATAATCATAAATTTTTCAAAAGATACTTGTATAACGATTATTATTATTAATCCAAGATTGTCTGACCATTTAGGTATTAGTCTAAATGTGCAAATTGGAAAACCTAAGAATTCTTTTAAGAGAATTAACCTCAGACCTGTTACGGACATAGGCTTGTTCCAAATAAATAACTATTTAAACTGTACTGACTGGAGTTTTGGCAATGATTCATCTATAAAGGTTGAGAATAAGTTCGAAGCTTTTTTAAACATTATTACTTCTGCAATGAAAGTAGCTTTTCCTGAAAAATCTAAAATTATAACGGATGACAGAAGAACCAATATTTATTGGTTTACTGACAACTTAAGACAGATGAGAGAGTCGTTATATCGTTTGCAAGATATTTACAAAATATGTCCTACTCCCGGCTTAAAATCTCGGATTAATACAGAAAAAACGGTATACAAATCTGCTTTGAATAAAGCCAAAAAAAAAGCATACGATAGGTACATTTCTGAAAGCAAGAACCCTAACAAAGCTATGTGGAATATCATTAATAATAAAAAAGACCTGTCATATAAATCATTTTCTAATTCTTCTGATATATTCCTTTTTTTATTAACCGTAGACTTGATAATGAATTGGCGAGGAGGTATTTAGTTTTAAATTAATTGTATACCACATGTTATGCACAAATCTTGTTTCCATAACCAATCATCATCATAATATCGTACACCAAATTTCTACTTCCGAGGTATTTCAACTGAATTCCACTATTTTGACTCAGAATTTCAAGGAAACTCATGAAACGCCAAGGAATTCCAGGGAACTCCAAGAAATTTTATTACTAACTAAAAATACTTAAAAAAAAATATTTCAAATAAAAATGCAGTTTTTAGGAGTAGAAAAGAAAAGCAGAAGAAGCAAAATGAGTGGAAATGGACAATTTTTTTGACAGAAAAATATATATTACTTGGAATGATAAGAAGAATTTCGAAGTAGTTGGTAATGGTAACGGTAATGGTGGAGAAGACTGACGCCTTGCAAATAGGCCGCAGACAGACCCTTTTTACCAACCCGTAGCTATTCCTTCATCCATGTACTTCCCTTGGTCCCTCATTGAATTTTTCCGAATATGTCTCAGGTGCCCAAACGCCTCACACTGCCCAAGTGGTAAGACGTTTCTTTATTACTGTCAGGGCCTTCCTCAAACTCTATCAATGATATATGTCTCCTAAGTCCGCAGTGGCTTGTTAGAATTCCGATTAGAAGATTCAGTCTTCACACTCCAGCCCAATACCTAGGCCGATTTCTACTCGTTCGGACCCATCACAATATCTTTCCCTCATTGAGGGCCGTTATGACATGCCTTCTTGTAGCACCTAACATAGGCTTAGGCACGAGGCAGGTTTCCTCTGCTCCAAGTTATTACGATCTTAAATTGTAGTATAAGAGAAGCATTTTTGACATCATTTAGCGAAGCTATTTTTATTACGCATAATTCGATTTTTGTATTCTCCTGTTTTATATTCAGGGGTCACCCTGTCACTATGTACATTCTTTCCATCCAAATATAGAAACATTTTTTGTTTGCACATAAAAAGGCAAAAAGAAATCCATTTCTTAAAAAAATAATAGAAGAAAAATATTTTTATATAGTTTATAAGTAAATTTTTAAAACTAATTACCTACATAATTTTGATATTTTACAATTACAAATAACATCCTTGTGTAGTTTTCTTTTCTTTGTTAGGAGAATAATACTTTTTCTTTTTTTTATGACGTCCTTAACATTTATATCATATGACATTTGGTTGAATATGATTCGAATTCAAGAAAACACAGACTGTAATGACGTAATTTTTAAACTTTCTGTACCAAAAGATGCACAATTGAAATTAAAAATCGATGTGTCTGAAGTTTCTTAACAGCAGAAAGTGAATTTTATACAAACGTATACAGATTATATTTAAGGTACGAGATACATTCCACAAAACAGTCAATCAGGTTTCCCCTTTTTTATTTACTGATGAATTTATTAATGATTAACATTTATGGTAAACCGCAATTAATTTTCTTAAGTATTCTTCTACGTTTGCGGAATCAGCAGTATTTCCCTAATATGAAGCACACTGCCGGAAATTATTATTTCGTGGTTAGACAGAAGCATATATGCATAATTAAACGTCATTATCGCCAACGAACTACCAAATAAATGTTATACTTTGCGGAAGTATAAAAACCATGATTTGTTTCTACTACAAATTGTTATTTTTATGTTAAACGTAATCATATTTACCTTTTTTCTGGGTAATGTTTGTTTATCTGTCTGCTTGTTCGTTTGCTCGTCTATCTTTTTGTCCGTTACCGTCTGTTCGTTTTTACAAATGTTCTATTTTCATTTTCGCATGTTGTTACGTTTGATTTGACATACGAAAAAGAGTTTAATATTCTACTTTTGTCAGTAGTAAAGTCATAACAGTTATTTATGACACAAGGACGAAAAATGTAGTTTCGTTCGTGTATCATACGCTATTTTTTATTCAATTATAAGAAGAAAATAATATTTTTTTACTTATTATACCTATTTTATTTGAAAAATCTTATCGTAATCTAATTCACGTCACTTTGACACAATCTTATAAGAATATCATGACAGTTTATTTAATTAGTTTATGGTATCCTTTATTTTATTCATAATTGTTTACCATCCAAAACGTACTTTTTCTTCAACCGTGCTTAAACAGCCATTTTCTGCACGCATTTTATTTCAAAAAGTTGCACTTCCCCGCACTAGTGCGGGAAAGTTAATATATTCTAAATTATTACCTTATAATATCTTTTACATCTAGTAAATTAATCTGCTTAGTTATAGTAAACCCAATTGGGAATAGAAATGACTTTTAGATCCATAAATTTATTCAGATGTACAGGGTGATTCCTATAACGTTCTCACCCCATTTTTTTTGTTTGTCATTGGAAATGAATTAAAAATGCTTAATGTTATTTACATTATTTTTTCTAAGGATTTCGAAAATTTCAACAAAAAACAATTGAAAGTTAAAAAAAACAAAGCAATTCCTTTTTTAAATGGAACACTGTATATTTTAACAATTTTGAAAAAAAGGTTTAAATTCTTTTTCCAAAAATATAACATAACATATATATTACCTTCATATTTAGTAAAATACTGATGATAATAATTGAAGTAATTTATAAAAATAAATTAAATTTTATTTAAATTTAACAAAGGAAATAACATCAAATCAAGCAAGTAACATAAAATATCTTAACGAACAAATAACATTTGTATTTAAAAGAACTGTCCAAAATGTCTTCCATTATTTTCAACACTAATAGTATATCGTTTATATACAGGATGGGGCAATAGTGCGTCTAACTTCGATATCTCGAGTTCTATGATAGCTAGAAATTTGATTTAAAAACATAAGTAAACTAGACAAAAAAGTCTATAACTGGAAATTATTTTCGAATATACAGGGTGAGTCAAAACGATTCTACAGGTTCAAGTAAAATTTTTTTTTTAAATGAAATGTCATGTATATCAGAATATTTTTTGAAACCTCTTTGTGGCCTCCTTTCATTCCTTATTATTATTGAGTTTCTTCCAACCACTTGGACGTAATGATTTTTTTTGTTGAAATTATAGCATTTACACGTGTATGTTAAAAATATCACTACAATCACAACTATCGATTTTAAGAAAAAAATATGCTAGTACCAGTTATGAGATATCTGTGTGATCACATTCATCCATTTTCACTTCCTAAAAGTATACAGGGTTGCCAAAAAGAATTTTTAAATTTACAAGTTTTTGAACTGAATTTCTCTCAATTCTTTCAAATAGAACACCCTATATATTTTTGAACGATGTAGTGTTGGATTGAAACGAAAATTTTTTATATGTACGTTCCTATGGCTATTTGTGACCATTTTCAATTTATTGAACAATAACTGTAAAATTCAGCAATAAAAAGTTAAAATGAGGGTTTCTTTCAAATAATTCAAGAGAAGGTAAGCGTGTTACATGATGCCCATAAAAAAGATCACACCAACAATAATCCAAAATTTTAAGGAAAGGATAATAAATACTTTTAGAAGTATCACTCCGGCAATTTTATGAACAGTAGAAATCTCATTCCAAAGACGCATAGAAATGTGTGCCAATCAAAATGGGCAACATGGGGAGCACTTGTTATAATATCTTCTCTTGAATTACAAAAAAAGAAAATATATTTTTATTTTTTGTTGCTGAATTTTGCAGTTATTGATCAATAAACCAAAAATGGTTACAAATAGTCATAGGGATGAACGTACAAGAAATGTTCGTTTTTTAACTCTACATCACATCGTTCCAAAATATACAAAGTGTTCTATTTCAAAAAAAATTGAGAAAATTCAGTTCAAATAGTAATTTAAAAATTATATTTGGCCACCCTGTATACGTTTACGTGGATTTAAGTCTGGGCTTCTTGGAGGCCACGATATAGTTCCATGCTTTCCTATCCACTCTGAGTCTTTGTTATTTAAAAAATTCCGAACAGGTAGAATATTATGAACAAGTGCGCCATCTTGATGCCAAATAATATCATTCAAGAGACCTATAGGCACGATTCTGTCAATATGTTCCTCTATTTCATTTTGAAGTAAATTAAAATATCTGACTCCAGTCAAAGTTTCATTAAAGAAAATTGGGACTACAACTATTGTTTATCATGCCACACCACACTCTTATTGAATTTCTCCCTTGGAATCTGATTTTATATATTTTATTTGGATTTTCTACTGACCAGCAATGTGATTTTTTTATAATAATAATATATATTTAAATATATATGATTATTCATAGAAAATCTATTTAAAATATTATTGCAGTATTCTAAACGTTTGTTTTTATCATCTTCATGTAACATTTGTATTCGCTGTATTTTGTATGGCGTAAATTTATGCTTTTTTAAAGTTTTTTTAATTGACTTGTAAGATATATTTAAACTTCGAACAGCATCCCGAATCGATTGGAACGGATTTTCCTCCAAATAGAGTGTAATATTTAACTCATTTTCTTTTGTTAACACAGTTTTATGTTTATTTCTATTTTCTTTATTGTGCACTGATCCTCTTTCCCTAAATCGTCTATTTAATTTTTCAAAATAAGTGCGATGCGGTACTTGCCTGTCAGAATATTGAGCGGTATATATTCTACAAGCCGCACAAAAATTTTTATCACTTACTAAACAACATTCTAATATATCTTTTTTTTCTTCTGCTGAGTAAGGTATTTTCAACTTTTATTCATCGTAAAGAGTTACAACACAAACTATTTAAGTAACAGTTTAAAAAAACATTCAAAGCCAACTCGGTGTTAAATCATTTCAGTTATTATCAGTATTTTACTGAATATGAGGTAAATATATGATGTTATATTTTTGGAAAGAGAATATAAATCTTTTTTCAAAATTGTAAAAATATACATTTATATACATATTGCATTTAAAAAACTTTGCTTTGTTTTTTCTCACTTTTATTTGACTTTCAATTGTTTTTTTGTTGAAAATTTCGAAATTCTTGAAAGAAATACTATACGTTGCGTTAAACATTTTTAATTTATTTCCAAAGACAAACCAAAAAATTGGGGTGAGAACGTTATAACAATCACCTGTACCTAGTAGTAATGACAAGTATTTAATATTTATTACTATCAGATTATCCTATTTTATCCTTGTATGACTAATTAATTCAATTTTCCGTTAAAGAAATATTTAATTTTTTTAGCAACTATACATGTTTCAAAAAATCATATCAGAAAACATTGGTTTTTAATTTTATACAAAGTCGTAGAAAAAATCATGTTCCTAACTCATGCGAAAAGTGTTTTGCCCACAATCGATTGCTTACCCGACCTCGCTCCCGGGAGTCGTCAGTCAATGGCTATTGCGTGCGGGAAATTATCACTTTCCGCACTAGTTAGAAATAACTATTTCGTCCTAGGACGAAAAGCATCTTTCGGCCGTGAACAGTAGTCGCCTATCAACCACAACAAAAAATAATATCTGTTACAAAAAGATGATCTTCTCGTCCAGATATTCGAACCAAAAACAATGATACATTCAGCGATGAGCAAAATTTGCCAGCAGAAAGAAGGTCTACGGGATCCAAACTTGTTTGTATTTGCTTTTACAAAAAAATATATTCTTGATGAAAGATTATAAACCATGTCTACTATATCAAGCCAATAAAATATATTTTCCAAGTACTTAAATAAAGCTGATGTAAACTGAAATTTTTTACACTTGACCTCATAAAATGGGGTTAGGATAAATTTAACAGTTTGAAATTTGAAATGTAATTTGGTTACAGAAATGTCAATAAGAAGGAATTATTAAAATATATGACACGAATTATTATTGACAGTATCGAATGACGCTGATAATTAATTATTTAAAAATGTTAATCAAACATTTCAAGGTACGCTATTAAAATTAATTAAGGTAAGTGAAGAATTAAATAGAATGATTTTTTTTATCAGGATATATACTGGTATAAGAAAGTTATATGCTGGCCATATCAGATATTTTTATTATAATTCGTCGAAATTCGTCCAGAAATGCAATAAAATATTTTAATTTTTTTCCGCAAATTTTTACCCTTTTTCTTCTTTCATTCATTATATCTCTTCTGGTGGTACCATAATCACCAAATTGAATGTGACAAAGCCACTGCCAAATTTGGGAAGTCTCCCATGAGTATTTTTTGAGTTATCGCGGATACACACACACGAACACGCACACGTACACCAACACGCACACGCACACCAACACACACACACCAACACACACACACCAACACACCAACACACCACCAACACACGCACGCACGCACGCACGCACGCGCGACACACACACACACACACACACACACACACCTGACAGACATCATTCGGAAAATATTTAGAATGGATTCAATAGGGTTCAAAACGTATATATCAATCAAAATCTCGAGGTCGAAAAAAAATCACGATTACTATACTTCCTTATATTAGGTATAAGAAAGTAAAAATGGATATCAGCAAGTTCTTCATTTGAATATTCAACCGTTATTGACTATTTCATGTGAAATCTCTCAGAAATCTAACAAATAACTTGAGGTTAGTAGCACAGATTATTAAATTATGCATTTAAATTTTCATTGACAAAGGCCTACTTTGATTTATTTGAAAAATGGAAATTGAAGGTTTTTCAATTCAGTTTTCTCATAAATGACACGTCCTGCGGCTTTCTATCAAGAGTACCTTTTCTTAACGCAAATTTTGTTCAAAGATTCTAATGTTAGTCCAGAAAAATCGAAAAAGGCTGAGACAAGAAAAATATGACAAATTTTGAAACGGCGTCCATTGTCCTCTACGGTATATGTTGATAAGGCTATTAGATTCCTCATGAAAAATGTAACCCTTGTATCAAATTTGATTATTATGCTCAAAACAGTTTTTGAAATGAAAAATGAAAACCAGATTTGGGTGCCATCGTCAAACTGTCGTAGTTTCCTTAGGAAGCATTTTCGGACACTTATTGACTTGACCTTTTATTGTTATTTTTGAGTGAGGAATCCACCCTCAAAAATGCTGAAGTTATTCCCGGATACCCTGTATAAATATTAGATTATTCACCATCCATTTTGAATTTTCCTCACATTCCTCTCACTAATATTGTTTGTGGATATACTTTTTTAACACATTTCATTGGTAAAAAAGTTAAGAACTAACAAGGAGTGAATGACATTTTGAGTTTAGAAGAACGAAGACATGGATAATTCGGCTGTCATCTGGGGAGACTTTTAATACCCCTATAAAAACTACTTTAAAATTTGTTTTTTAGAAATTTTTAATTGCTTGATTTACAGAGTGTCCCATAATTAAGTATATTCTTTCAGGGAGGTGATAGAACCAGAAAAAAATAAGTTTAGTTTTGTATATAAACATTTGCCTTAAATCAATTCATAAGGGAGCTACAACCTCTTAAGTCAACGTAGTTATTGGTAAATAAAATAAAATTTCGACTATTTACTAATTTCATTCAAACTTAAACGTTTTGAATTTATTCGCTAATAACGCCAAATCCCTTAGTAGATATTTATAAGTAACCAATTTATAGCTAAGGAGTTTCGTATCCACAATTTCTATATGTAGTTTTATTAGTCGGTTTGGATAAAAAATTAGTAAAGAAAACCTCAAATTCTCATTTAGTCGACGTTTCGACAAAATTTATTGTCTTCCTCAGGACTAATGAGGTCTTTGGTTTTCTGTCAATATGATCATAATCGTCAAATAAATAAATAATAACGTCACTTATAATAACAGGATTATTTTGGACAAACAATGACCTTTGCGTAATAAATTAATGGTTTTTTTAACTATTTCCAATGCAGGTCAATAAGAGTGTAAAGGCAAAACAAAACTGTTTTGCCTTTACACTCTTATTGACCTGCATTGGAAATAGTTAAAAAAACCATTAATTTATTACGCAAAGGTCATTGTTTGTCCAAAATAATCCTGTTATTATAAGTGACGTTATTATTTATTTATTTGACGATTATGATCATATTGACAGAAAACCAAAGACCTCATTAGTCCTGAGGAAGACAATAAATTTTGTCGAAACGTCGACTAAATGAGAATTTGAGGTTTTCTTTACTAATTTTTTATCCAAACCGACTAATAAAACTACATAACCAATTTATTTTGTTATTCTTGATCATCTTCTAAACTTAAGACACAGACTTAAAATAATATCACTTAGAAAATTATTGTAAATAAAAAAATATATTTTTTTGTTCTTAAATTACATGCCTCATTGCGTAAAGTGATATTTTAAATTGCTCTACAAAACAATAGTTAAAAATATTGTGAAATTGTTTTTGTAGTTATCCATTATTGTATAACTATATTGCAATATTAAAATACAAATAACTTCAAATCGATGGCTCCTGTCGAAATTTAGTATGAGCACCTTTTTTATGCAGTTCTTAACACTGGTACCTTTTTCAATTTTAAACGTTAAAAAAAATAAGACAAACAGATCATAGCGAAAATTAACCCTCACCCCTTCTGTAACTACCTCAACACATCATGATATTTGGCTAAAAATGTGTAACATTATGAAATTAATAAATGGTCCAAATTAAATTTATGCAACTGGAGATGTTTCGAATTTATTTGCAAATAACTATGTTGTACTTACCCCCTTTAAAGGGTTGTAGCTTCCTTATGAACTGATTTAAGGCAAATGTTTATATACAAAACTCAACTTATTTTTTTCTAGTTCTATTACCCCCTTGAAGGAAAGTACTTAATTATGGTACACCCTGTAGATATTAAGCATCAACATAATTTTTGAATTGCTTTTATTTAATAGAAAAACGTATACAAATTTGAAACTGTTAATTAATAAATTATGCAAAATTAGTTACTCAAATTAAAAATCTAAAACTATCAAGGAATGTGTAAACATCTACAGTTATAGCATTTTTAAAAATACAACACAGAATAGTATAAATGAGGAGCTTATTTGCAAAACGCAATTTCTGACAAAACGTTTATTGAGATATTGATGGCAATTAACTCGTTTTAAAAACCGTATATTTATTTTTATCAAAATACAGTTTCTGTGTTTTAGAATACATGATAAATAGAGAGGACATATTTTTTTAATATAGATTTATTGGGGTCAAAATAAAATAAAGAAGGTTTAGTGCCATATCCCCATTGTACTTTCCAGCTTTATTTTAGTTCTTGTTCCTGATCTATCCCATCCTAGATCCAATTCTTTAGCTACGCTACGCTGATGAGGGGCAATAACTCTGACGTGTCCGTAGCTGCATAATTGTTTTTTTTTGGGATATGGCATTAAACCTTCTAAATTTTTTTAGTTACAGAAAATTATTGTATTTTGAAAATAAGCTCCTCAAATCTGGAGTCAGTATATACATATTTTAAATGTGTAATTATTACAAGTTAATTTAGGTTCTTAATTTAATTAGTTGCACTCGGCTAGCGGTGAGTCACCTAATAAGCAATTTAACACAAAGAAACACATTATAATATTTTGTAAAAAAAAGTATTTCTATACCTAATACAAGGTTAATATAATTTCTTATTTGCAATAAATCCTGATACAATGAGAAATTCATTATAAGCACCTTGAAATAACTTTTTAACATTTACATAGATTTATAGAAGTACAATTTAATTTGCACCAAACACTATCATTTTTTTGTAATGAATACATGAAAACAGAGTCTAAGAAAATATAGTTAGTTACCCAGTATGTTAGTAGAAAAATAAACCTCTGCGCTTGTGTTTAATAAGACTATATTAGAACATAGGAATTAATTTCAAAAATCCAGCAAGTGCAAGGACCCTATAGATCAACTTTATTGCGATATTTGATTTCACAATGATGGAACGTATCTCAGTATAAACATTTTATTTTAAAACTTTTCCCTGCTTTCAGTTATATATATATATATATATATATATATATATATATATATATATATATATATATATATATATATATATATATATATATATATATATATATATATATATATATATATAAATAAATTATTATACATAAATTGCGTACCTAAATTCAATTCTCTAATGTTAATAATAAATATCTTAATGATTAGAATGCTGCTAATATACGTACATGAACTGGTTTATTAATTACTTCTGTCAGATTAAATTGTACCTCTAATCACCAACAGTTGCATTGCGGAAATACTATTTAAATTCCATTCATTCATGTACATAATAATTGTATATTCTGCATTATTGCAATACTGCGTATATGTAGAAGGATATCAGATAAATTTTTCATAAATATCTTTAATTGGAAATTCATAATGAGATGAAAAGCTCTACATCTTAATTGTTCGCTAATGTTAATTTATTTTATATACTGGGAAATTGTTAATTGTACCGGTTCTGGAATTTGTAAACTTGTATATTGTTATTTTTGAACTAGAATCATGGTAGTTAAACACACCTCCACCTCGCCCATCATTGTGATTTCTAATACAGTTATTTATATTCGAAACATCGATGCTACTTACTGGTTAAAGCTTCTGATCGAGTATAGGTCAGTTTTGCAAAAAAAATATTTCCAAAATGTGTTGTTAATTGCTTCTTAATCTATTACTACTTATCGTTCAAGAAAAAAATAAGAAATCACGGAAGAAATCTTACATATTGAAGCCTGGGGCACTTAAACAGAGCATCTCCTCCAACAGTCAAGTGATCTTTTCAGTGTAAAGTTTCAAGTAACATTTTATAAGACAAATGGTCGTTTGAATGTTTTATTAAGGTTTTATTACAACTATACATATATTATTTTATTGTAACTTAAAAAATAAAAATAGTTTTAAAATTGCTGTAATAATTACAAATATCACTTGAGGGCAAAATAATTTTATTCGACTGTGTTAATCATGATCTTTTAATATCTAAGTTATCTTATTGTGAAATAAGAGGGTTTTCATTAAATTGGATTACTACATTTCTGAAAGATCGACAGCAATATGTAAGTTTAACACACAAGTCAGAAAAAACCGCGTACAGTGTTGCCTCGGAATGTTTAGATTTAACTATGGGTGTTCCACAAAGAACTATATTGGGTCCTGTACTCTTTCTTCTGTATGTTAATGATATAGAGTCCTTACCATCAAACAATGTCCATGCCCATTTAACAATGTATGCAGACAACATCTCTCTAATAATCTATAATCCATCAGATAACGTTTTGGAGAATAATTGTAACAATATTTTAAATTCTTTATGTAGCTGGTTTTCTTATAAGTGATTATATTTCAATGCCGAAAAAGCGCACCTGTTTCGACTGCACTATAAATAAAAAAATGTAGTAATTTATATATTAACATAAACAATACCACTCTTAATAATGAGGAGAATCACTGTGCAGTTTTGATATCAAAAACTGCATCAATAGTATATTTATTTCGAAATATTAGAACAGTTTTAAGCAGAATGCAACTTATTAACTTATATTATGCTCAAGTTGATACACGCTTAAGGTATGGTGTCTGTTTTTGGGGAAATTCCACATTATCATCAAATGTTTTTATCGTGCAAAAACGCATTCTGCGATGTATTGCTAGCATTCAGAGCACTCATTCGTGTAAAAATATTTTTAAAGAATATGTAATTTTAATGTTACGGTGTATATATGTTTACGAAATTTGCATGTATATTTCTAGGAACAGAAACAATTTTATTTTAAATGGTGTTTACCATATTGTCAACACAAGACAAAGAAACACGTTTCATGAGCCATATGATAGACTTAAAATAACAAGTGAATCTCCAAGATTTATAGAACTTAAAATATTTAATCGTTTACCCGTTGAAATAAAATATAGTGAAGCTAAGTATTTATTTAAGAAAAAACTAAAACGGCTTTTATTAGATGTGTTACTATTGTGTATCAGACTTTTTTGTCTCTTAGTGTGTAGGTAACCAACTGCTGACTATTCCTATACAATATTCTGTATTGTCAAAGAAAGGAAAAAAATATTATTTTATTTTTTTCGGTTGCCCGACGCTGGACAGTACTACTCTGACATGCGTACACTCCAAGCTCAGGAGTCCTTGGCCCCTCCGTTGACGTGAGAGGTACATGCAAGGAACGGACGATCTAGGATGAATACTTCTGTGAATATTCATCATCTTGCGGGTATCTCTGTCTAATTGGCGCAGCTCATCTACCGTCCACTTTACTACTCCGAAGGAGTAAAGCAGAACAGGAACGGCATGCATATTAGTTGCAGACACCTTGTTCTTCCCCGAAAGTTCGGAAGACCAAATCTTTCGGAGACAGTGTCTGTACTTGCCGCGGAGAGAATCCTTTATTTGTGTTACATCCTGGATGTGCCTTTGTTGCACACCCAGATATGTATAGGTCTCTCCGTCATCCAGATGTCTTAGGATGCTTCCGTCTGCGAGCTGCGCATCTTCAGAGAATTCCCCGCATCGTCCTCTCTTGAGGTGGACGACTGCACATTTGTCCAACCCAAACTCCATACCAATTGCCAGCGTATATTCTTCGACCACTCTAAGAGCGTTTTGTAGTATGCGCTCTCCGGAGGCATAAAGTTTAAGGTCATCCATATAAAATACATGGGTGACGTTATGCCTCCGGTCGCTGGGTGGTACACATTGATATCCGCGGGTTTGGCGGAGCCCAAGAGACAATGGCAGCAGTGAAATGTAGAAGAGGAGAGGACTCAGGGAGTCACCCTGGAAAATTCCTCTCCTAAATGCCACCTGCTCTGTCGTGACGCGCTGTGCATCTGATGGTGAAGCGAGTCTTCTAGAGCGGCAACAGCTATTCTATGCATCTCACTGGAGGTGCTGGTACTGCAAGACATTAGAGCAAATACAAGAATATCTCATGCGATGTTGCATCAAATGCCTTGCGGTAATCAATCCAGGCCATCGATAGATTCCGCCTGTATTGCACAGAATCCTTGTGTAATACAGCGGTCTATCAGCAGGCTGTCCTTGCAACCTGCCATGCTCTTCTTGGCACCACGCTGTTCGTGTATCTGCTGAAAGACCGGAACAACAGACCTCAGTGTCCTAGCATGCAAGATACGTGTAAATATCTTGTAGCAGGAGTTGAGGCAAGTGATCAGCCTATAATTCCTCGGGTTGGAAAGATCCCCCTTTTTGGGGATAAGCACAGTACGTCCCTCGACGAACCAGTCTGGAATCTACTGTCCCTCGTTCAACCATGAGTTGAAAACTCGCGCCAGACGGCGGTGAGTGGAAGGAAATTTCTTCCACCCCTAGTTGTTAATGCCGTCTGGGCTCGGGACAGCGAAGTTCTTGGTACCAACAAGTGCTTGTTAGACTTCCTGTTGGACGTACTGATTGCCCGGCACACTTCTTCTAACTCTTCAAGATGTCTGTGGCACAGAGCCTCGAAGTATGCAATTACTGGAGTGTCGCTATTGAATGGACGCGTCGTTTCGTAGAATCCCTTCCAGAAGGTTTCGACATCTTCTACAGTCGACGGATTATCTACAACACGCTGTGGCTCTTGAAAGTGGCGGGAAGGATTCGTACGGAACAAATTGTTTTGTTCCATACTCCTCATCCGCCTCCTCAGTGTTGTCTTTATCGCCATGAGCGCTCGGATCCTCAGTGCTGCTTGATGGTAAGCATCACTGTCAGATTTATAGTATGGTGTCGACGTCTTAATCCGGCTGCTATGTCCCGGATTCTGGGAGTAAAGACTCTGCCACTCATCGTGTAATCCACCACACTCTGGTACTGCGGCTAGCAGTTCCTCCAGCTGACGAGGTGCCCTTACGTAACCTGTCCTAAGCAGAAAGGATACAGATTTTGTTAAGAGAAGGCCCGATGCTCTGGATGCATTTCGCACCAAAGTGCATGCATTCGCGCCATGTATCCCCTTCGTTCAGGTTCGCTACTCTCGCGGCAGGTCAGCAAGTCATCCCGAAGTTCCCTCGTCCACTTAAAGCGTCCGTGTTCAATGCCTTGGTTGTCAACGTTGAGACCATCCGGTAAAGCCCCTCTAACCTGTCTCTGACCCCCATCCGCTTGGGGTCGATTGTGAGGGGCCCTTCTTAGGTTGTAAGGAACCCATAGCAGTAAGAGTATCAGGGTGGTTAGCCCTGTTATTATTATTATTATTATTATTAATATTATTACTCTTATTATAAGAAAATTCAAAAAATTCCTTCAAAACTAAATTAAAAAACCTAGTTGGTTTCAAGTATATTTGCTCTTAAGGCGAATCCGTCCGTTTATGATTTCCTAATACCACATGTCAGTCTTTGCTAATACTTTACCCCTCATATCGCACGTACTGAACAAGTACATTCACCAACGAATTTGATTGTAAGGGGAGCCAGCAGAAATTCACAATCTCGCAATATATGAGAAGTCTTGCACTAAAGATGGACAATACGACTATTTTCAAAGGATTCGCATCATACTGCCCCAGTACAAAAGTTTCGTTTTTTTCCCCCCCCCCCCCCCCCCCCCCTCCTTGGGGGAAAAACCCCCCCCCCCCAAAATTTTTTGGGAAAAAGATAAAAATTTTTTCCCCCCGGGGTTTTTTTTTTTTTTTTTTTGAGGTAGTTGGGGTACAATACAATAACACGATACGAAATCGGAATTAGTAAACATCAACTCGTATCTTTGCATTTCAGCACTGACCCAAACTCGAGTAATTTCTATTTGGATATCTTACTATTACTAGTACGAATACGAAACGTACCGGTGCCAAAGATTCGTACCATACGATTCACCGGAAAAAGTCGTTTCATTTATACGAATCATACAACACATCTCTAGCTTGTGCTAGAGTCCCTCCAATATGTTTCCAGTAACATATTGGATAACTGTGTTTTTTAGATAACCAAGAATAGTCATGTGGTAGTAAGCACCAAGGAAGAAATAGAAAAATTTAGATAGTCAAATTAACGTTCAGACAATATTAATAATAATAATAATAAAACAAAAATCAATTCAAGGTAAAATTCTACTTTTCCTAGTCTGTTAACCATATGTAAACAACTGATTAACAAATAATTGTTGCTCTGTACAGGGTGATTACTGACAATTTTAAGTGCCTTGCTCAATGTCATAACTTATTTTTTCACCTAGGAAAAACTTACAAAAGTGTATTTATATACTTTTCTGATGAATCTAAATTCAAAAAGAAAATAACAAATAAACGTCAAATAAAAACTACAAAACTCGACACTATATATTAACACGGAAATGGACACGACATTCAACTGCATATGTGCATACATATTTTTCGGTTTAACGGGAAATTACTCTATTTTTCATTTTAAATGATAGGCTCTGTATATTAATCTCAGTTTAAATAAAATTTCTTTCTGAATTCAGCAATATATAATATATTATTATTATCTGTCATATTTAATAAGATATTGAGGTTTAAATTTAAAATAACACCAGTATATCATTTAAAACTAAGTAGTCTATGAAAACAAATAAAACCATTTAAATAATTTATTTATTTCAAAAAGTAACTGTATGTATTTTATTTACAAGAAATGGCCGAAAATATTACTATTTTGCTGGAAATGGAAGCGAAGGCGTTTGATCAAATTGAAAAAATCTATGGAATAAAGTGCTTTAATTTTTAAAATAAATAAATTATTTAAATGTTTTTATTTGTTGTCATAGAAGGTGACTATTTTAAAATATACATTTGTGTTAAATTTAAACCAAATATCTTGTTAAATATTATATGAAAAATAATGATAATATATATTATAAATTGCTGAATTCAGATTGGATTCCTCAAGAGAAAATACATAAGTATAGTTTTAGAATTATTTCCTGGGTAAAAAGTCAACCAATGAAATAGAGTGAAGCACTTAAAATGATCATCCTGTACATTAAAATCACCCATTACCAGAGAGCCAACTCTTGTAGAACCCAACCCATATTTACTTTTTAAAAATGTATTAGGATTTACATATAAAAAAACCACATTCAATGTGGTTTATATTTTGCTGTCACTCTATGACCTTCCATTTATAAGTCTTTTTTGAAGGGATTGGGAGGAAATTTCCAGTATACATAAAATAAATGAAATTAACGTCAATAACAGCTAAAAAATATGTAAAAAAAGGGTTTAGATTTATGTAACAGTAGGATGAATTTTCATTATTACATACTTGTGACCTCTGCATAACATGCGATTTAAAAATTTTAAAAGTCTATATGCTTGTAATTCAAGCGTACTTCGTTTACTATATACATATTATTTAATTTCTAAATCTAGCCATTTCTGCTTTGCAAACATTGTAAATTTTTCTAAAATGTATGAAAATTAAATATCTATATAGTAAACGAAGTACGCTTGAAAATTACAATCATGTGGACTTTACAAAAGGCTTACCTATAAGTAAAGCTGCAAATCGTTTCTGTGTGTCATGGTCGTAGAGTACAGATGTACTTACTGTCGCCGGCATTCACCTTGACCGCGAAACTCTTTCTCCAGTCCAGTCTATTATTAGTTTTCGAGTTGTGTACACGTTAAGTCACTTTGGCGTATTGCATATTGTTTTTGTGTTTTTATTTTATTTGTTGTACTGTATTGTTGATATTAATTTAATAATAAAGCATGGCAGACGTACTCAGGGGTAGAAAACGGCCATTTGCTGACAAAGTGAATAAATTCATAGGTGATTTCCCAGATTTATTCTATGATGGTGCTAAAATAATTTGTAAAGTTTGCGAGAAAGATTTAATGTGCTGGGATAAGCGTGATTGTGGACTTCACGTAAATAGTGTACACCATAAAAATAAAAAAAATGGCGTGCCTTCGACAACACAGTTCAACACAGTTTATATTTGATTTACTATTAATGCTGATTGCATGTGATGTTCCGCTGCACATACCCGATAAACAACCATTTCGAGAGTTCTGGAATAAATACAATGCCCAGGTGAAGCTACCAAGTTGCACAATGTTATGTAACTATCTACCAACTGTACACGTAGACATGGTAAATAAGATGAAATGTGAATTAAAAAATACACGGCTGTGGTTATCTGTTGATGAGACAACAGAATGAAAAAAAATATATATTTTAAATTTTATAGTACGAGTACTGGACCCTCTTAAACCGACAGTTCCACTGTTACCAGCGGCAAAAGACTAAGTCAGTGTACTAGGAAAACAATTACCAGGGTGGTGCTGGAGACGTTAGAAAAATTTGAACTGTCAAAAAGTCATGTGTTGATGTTTGTGACTGATGGCGCCGTGACAATGCGTTTGGTAGGCCGTTCTTTGCAAGAACAAGTTTGTACGTTTATACATGTTACGTGTAAAGTGCATGCTTTACATCTTGTGGCAGAGACTATTCGAAAAGCTTTTCCAGAGGTGTATACATTAATAGCAAGTGTCCCTATATTCCTGAACCACCACAGCCGATTCTTACACGTTGGGGAACATGGTTGCAAGCAGCTTCTTATTATGCTGAATATTTTCAACAAATAAAAGCTGTAATACTACAATTCAATCCAGATGAGGTTGCAGCTAGTAAGGAAAGCCAGACAAAATTCGAAGATATTTCCGTTGAAACAGCTTTAAAAAAATATTGCGAAGAACTGTAAACCATTACATGAAAGCATAAAAAAATTAGAAAACAGTGCGTTGTCGTTAGCGGAGTCACTGCAAATAGTGACCGAAGTAAATCTACTGCTACAGGCTATAGGTGAAGCAACAAATGTGTGCGTTAAAGAAAAATTCGCAAGTGTGTTAAATAAAGACACCGGTTTTACCAAATTAAGACATATATGTGATGGTGCAGCCCCAGATCCGTTAAGTGCGTTCAATTGCTATTTTACGTATGCGTGTATTACATCAGTAGATGTCGAACGGTCGTTTTCAAAATATAAGAATATATTTTCACCAACGCGAACATCCCAACCATAGAACCACACGTGATGCTGCAAAATGGCTACACATCTGCTCCAGTTTGTGATAAGCAAGCTAGTTCATCAAGCTAGTTAAGGGGGTAAGTTTTACATACATTGTTATAAATTGTAACAGTTTATTGTTTCTCGTATTAGTTAATTTCGCGTACGCCACTGTCCCACGGAACATTTTTGATAGCTTTACCTATAAGTTAAATAATTTAGAACACGAATAATGTTGTGACTTTCAGAGAAACATATTTTTATCAATTAACACTAAATTTATTAAAAAAATATTACAAAATAGAAAACAATAGATTAATTAGTAGCACGTCAGAAAATTCACACCATTGTTGAAAACCATTCCTCACAGTCCTTTGAAAAAAATTGATATCCTTAACAAGGGAATAAATTTTGCATTACCTGCCACGCAACGCATTCTAAATGAGTGTTGAAAGTTCAGTTCAATATCTTCCTGATTTCTCTAAAGAATTTGTTAGAGAAGCTTGCAGGGATTAAATCTCCAAAAATATTGTCACTAAAGCAAATAGAATGTCAGAATCCACAAATGATGGAAAGAATATCAAACGGTTGCCTGAAATAGATTGTTTCTACTCTAAAGCTGACAAGGGTAATAAGGTTGTTAATTTAGATTAAGAGGACTATTATGAAAGGGTATACAACCTGATTAGTAATAGGCCTTATAAAAAACTTTCTATAAATCCATTACAAAAACTGATTACTAAAGTAAGAAATGTACTTAAATCCTGCAACAACTTTATTGCTCCAACTTCAATAAGATGTTACATGTATCTAATCCAAGTGTACCTAGATTGTACTGCTTGATTAAGATACATAAATCAGGAAAGTCAGCGTGTCCTATTATTTTAGCAATTGGATCGCTCAGTTACCACCTTTCAAAATAGTTGACAGAGGAGTTCGAAGGTTTACCCATTGCACCACCTAGTTTCTCTGTGATTAATTCCAATAATTGCATTAATAAGGTTCAAGAAAGTGAAATTTAGATCGTATTTGACGTTTGTTCATTGTTTTCAAGTGTTTCGATACCACAGACCTTGGACTGTCCTGAGGATTCCCTCGAATTAAACAATCTTAGTCAAGATATTGTAAAAGATTATATTTAACTCACTAAATTTTTCATGAAACAAAATTGCTTTCTATTCAATGAAAATGATAGTTTCTTCAAACAACAGCAATGGGTAACTCTTTGTCACCATTCATTCAGGCGACTATTAGTTATTTTCTAACATCTCAAAACAACTAATATTGCTTATTGAAAATAATCCACTTTAATAAGTTGTCGTATTCTGGTGATCATATTGATATTGGAAAGACATCTTTTATAGTACCGTTGGTTTATGAATAATATGAAGCTAGTTGATATACTCACCAACCATCATTATTCCTCAAAAAATTTACTAGAAAACGAAGTGTATTAGAGTATTTTAGTGCTGCACATTAAATATTATAACCTGAAAATTGTGGTGTGCTGCTCGGTTCTTATTTTAATGTCCCATACTCTATACTCTATAATATTATCTAGATTTTCTGCAGTTATCCATAATTTTCGTTTTTTTTTTGTTATATTGAGTGTTAGAACAACTCCTGTTGTTAAAAATTATAAAATACGATTCAATAAGTTCGGTGATTTCATTGGTTATTTGATTTTAAGTTGAAAATTCAAAAAGAATATTATACTTAACTTTTTATTCTGTGATTAAATTCTCTATCTTTACGTATACAAGCAGTGTACAGTTGTACATAGGTGTACACGCAAAAGAAAAGAACTTTCAAAACGTAATACAATATTAAAATATTTAGAAGAAAACAGTACTCGTGGGTATATTATTTATCCAGAAACCTAACTCCTGAATCACAAATGAATCACAAAGAGTTAGATGTATTACGGGAAAATTTATAAATTATTAGGCAAATTTAAAGGATTGGAGATACCCCTTAACCTTTTTTTATATTATGCTCGATCTAAAAAAAATCTATTTAAAAAAATGTTCTAATCTTTTTGCAGACCTATAATATGCTTTTTACCTTGCCTCGTCATTAACAAGAGCATCTATTAAAAAAATTAACTCGAAATTGGCAATAACTATTTTAATTAATGAAACTTTCAATAACTAAGGTTCTAAATGGTTCACTCTGTTAAATTTCCAGTGTCTTATGGATAATTTTGATCACCAGAACAGCAATTATTAGTTAATATACAAGGTCATCAGTTTTTCAAGAATGTTAGTTAAAAATCGATATTCAAAATTATTAATGTACGCTAGAATCCTAAACTTCCATATGTATTAGATATTTTTCAGTAACCAGTAACTAATGATCACCAAAATTAGGCTGATTAACAGTCTCTTCCTGAATAGATTCGAACCAGAAGCAAAAGAGTACTTCCCAGGATTTGACATGTGGATGATATTTTTCCAGTGTTTGATAAAAAAGTAATTTATATTGACAACTTTGTTTCTAATTTAAACAGTCCTTTCACGGTAGTTAAATTCACTTATGAAATTGAAAATATTTGTCACTACTATTTTTAAATGTATCAATAATTAGAAATATTGAAAAGAAATTGGAATTTGACATATAAAGAAAGTGTACCAGTACTTTGAGATATATCCCTAAGGACTGTCACCATTGTACTTAACACAAAATGGCGAGTTTTAATTTTCTATTTAAGGACAGATTTGAAAAAAGAATAGGTATTGGTAATATATAGCTGCGTATAATGGATATTTTGTAAATTTATTTGATAAAATGATTAGGAAACGTAAATTTAAAGACGAAATTCCTCAACCTTTCAAAATGAAACAGACAATTTGGATCCTCTATTAATCTGTAGTATTGGTAAGATTTTAAAAGTTATAGGTATGACAGTGGTTTATTGATCTAGAGATGAACTACAACAACTTTAATCAATCCAAAAGACAAAATTGAAACAAACGAAAGGTCGTAGATTAACAAAATTCGCTGTAAGTTCTAAGTCCTTACAGCTAATTTCCTAAATGAATCAAAAGTATGTTGGACAAACTAGACGATCAATTCTAACGAGATTCAAGGAGCATATGACTCATCTCAGATAAGTCTAGTGTTGCCCAATATGCGTTTTAGAACAACCACACATTAGATATTAGTAATATAAGATTAATTAGGAATGAAGTTAATACTAGACAGCTGGGTACATTTGAAAGCTTAGAAATTACAAGTGTAACAAAAGTGTAGGCCAATTCAATATAGTCCACTCTATTGATTAGTTGGTCACGGTTCAACCAAGAGTAACAATATTTTAGATATGAATAGGATACATTGTTAGCATAGGATTAGATTTAATCATGACCAGATGATGCCAACTTGGTTGGTGCAACACGCGTCGAATCAGTATATACTTTTTGGTGTTTTGTGAAAGACCACTTCAGTGTTATCTTTACATCAAAGGTTCCAACCCATTTCAGATGGAAAAAACATATGCATTTTTTTTGCATTGAAAAGTGAAAGTGAATTTGTGTCTTCACTTATTGATTGATAGATAAACAAATTTGGTATATGTATACAGTCTATTAATAAGTACTTACCTGTTTGAAAGTAAACATTTATTGTATCCTTTAAAACCGGAAGCAAAATGTGACAAATATCTTATACAAAGTAAGAAAAAACCAAATGTGATATATTAAAGAGATTACTTACTTTATTTATTACTTAATTTTTCAGATTAGTATCTACGCTGCGAAAAAATTTCACAACGGTTTTAAATTGTATGTTCTTAGAGTTAACCTTCGGTATATTTAGTACCCACTTAGATGTTTTTGCTGTATTTTTTTTTGGGGTTTTCAGAAATAAATACGGATATAATTTACTTTTTTTATTACGTGTTATAATTTAATGATTTTAGTAAACTCATTATCACTCATTTTTAAAATATTACAATAATAGGTACCTACGTACTCATTAATTTCTATTAAATTTTTTTGTTAGTAAATTATCTCACTCAGTGTTGAAGAATCTAAACCAATACCAATTAATTTTTAACTCGTTTCATAAATCAAGGACGAAAACGTAACTTAGTTATGGTTTTATACAGTACTTTATATACAATTTAAGAATATTTTTAAATATTATACAAAAATCCTGTAAAACAAATTGTGCAACAAAATATTCTTCAATAATAAACTTAAGTAAAATTATAGGATAATAAATAGTCTAATTAACAGTTGATCACTTTAATGATAAGGTGTTTATAAAGGCTAAACAACATACCATATGTATTCAAGAAGATTGCGGAAAAATGTATTTCCTCAAATACAAATGAAATGACGAGGTGAATAAAATTCTGATGAGCCATTTCCGTATAAATACCTAAAAATGGACCAGATAGGAAGTTAGTCTAAAAGGATTTGCAACAGAATTGTAATCAGACATTATTCTTGTAGTTCTAATGTAGGACTGTCGTCAAAATAGTTATAGAATTATAATTTATAATAGAAAAATTGTCATGTTTCTCTTAAAAGATAAATTCTATTTTTCGAAAAATTAGATAAACATTAATAGAAAACAAGATAGATTCATTGGGGTTCAAAATAAAACAAAGAAGGTTTAGTGCCATATTCCCCAAAAAGAAACAATTATGCATTACGACACGTGTACGGAGTTATTGCCCTCATCAGGTAGGAGCTAAGGAATTGGACTACGGGGATAGACAGGAACAAGAACTAAAATAAGGATGGAAAGACAGTACACAGTACCTATTATGTCTCATGTTCCCATGTGCCACATTTGGGGCCTCGATGAGCACAGTCAACACACAAAACTCTCTTGTACTGCTCGTTTCCACCTCGCACATACAAAAAAACGTAGATTTATTGGGGTTCAAATAAAACAAAAAAGGTTTTTTAGCCTGCCATATTCCCCAAAAGAAACAACACCGACGGACACGTGTTTCGGAGTTATTGCCCTCATCAGGTAGGTAGCTAAGGAATTGGATCTACGATGGGACAGATCAGGAAGAAGAAACTAAAATAAGAAAGTATACAGTACACAATTGAGTACTTGTACTGTACAATATAGATTTATTGAGGTCAAAATAAAATAAAGAAGGTTTAGTGCCATATCCCCAAAAAAAAAAAAACAATTATGCAGCTACGGACTGTGTATTGTTCTTTCCAGCTTTATTTTAGTTCTTGTTTCTGATCTATCCCATCGTAGATCCAATTCCTTAGCTACGCTACGCTGATGAGGGGCAATAACTCCGAAACACGTGTCCGTAGCTGCATAATTGTTTCTTTTTGGGAAATATGGCACTAAAGCCTTCTTTTGTTTTGATTAATAGAAAAGTTTTTAAAAAAATTATTAGAACAGCAAAATTAAATAATTGAGCTCGTACTTTATGCAGAGGCGTTTCATCGTCGTCTTGCACTTTCCCTTATATTTGCCAGAGGAATTTTCGTTTGATTACCCTTAGCAATAAGACAGCTTTCAAGGTTTACATCCATATGTGATCACTATTATCAATATTTTATATATTTTTAATTTTAAATCTCTACCCATGTAATATGTTGAACTTCATTAGGTTTTTATTCGCGTAAAGGTGCTTCCAGATCAAGCGCATCGCGATGCGCCGCGCATTCTCAAACGTTGCAGCAACATGCAGTGTGGACGGAGAGCTGCGCACCTCTACATATAAAATTGATACTTCTTCAAAGTTCGCGAAGGCGCGGCGCGCTTAATTTTGTCGCATCTTTATAACAACGGTTGCCACTTAATATTCGAGATTTAATTTTATCTTCTTCATTTTCGAGCAAAATAACATTTGGACATATCCAAAGTTGTAATTATGTGCTCTTAACTTTTCATTAATATTATCTGTCTTTCTTAATCCCACACATTTCGTCTTGGCTTCATTTATAAATTGTCTTTATTTTTACATCTTGGTGTTTGGAGTTTCCCTCAGAAAATTCCTATTTCTGTTTATTATCACCACATAGTCCACATATGTGAAAAGCTCTACTGATTTTGTGTCTGTATGTTCTCTTATTTCCAATTTTCTCACCATAAGTTCTAACACTAGGTTTAATAATATCACAGAGAGAACATCCTCTTATCTGACCTCGGCATTTACATCTAACAAATGTAATAGTCAAATAGTTATTTTTTTTAGCAGCGCTTTGTAATCAAACAGGGTGGCTTATATGAGCTTGATTAGCTTTGATTATATGTGCAGTATGGCAAGATTACTTAGATTTATTTTTCTATTAAGGCCATCAAATGCTTCTTAAAGTGTAATATATAGGTTACACCTATAGTTCTATTATACTCAAACGCCTTCTCATGTATTTACCTCAATATATTGAACCTTAAGAGTATTTCCAATCATTCTTCATTAATTTAGTAATTAACATCAGAATGAATACAATTATATACATGTCGCTGTGAGTGTGCATGTATAGAATGTTTTTAAAACTGTATTTTACTTAAGTTATATTTATTGTACCTTTTCTTATTATATAGCATAGTTCGTGTAGGCAAGCAATAACCATGTTCTGGCAATGCCTTAGTGGATTTATACTGTTTGCTTATATTAAAGACAAAGAACTACCATATATCTATTTCTTTTTATTTCATTTTGTAATTGTATTATCTATTAATGTTCTTTTAATAAATATGAAATATTACTGTGTAATTCAAAATTTTGTACGCTTGCCACATACAGATTGAATTAATCTTGTGGCTCTTCCATGTTTATTTTACCAAAAATGAATGTTTATTATAAATTTCTATTACTCCAAATATTAGTTTGATATTTTGTACATTTTGTTGTAATCATTATTTATTTATAAATAAACATTATTATTATTATTATTATTATTATATAGATCTGATCTATTGTAAAATGATTGGGTCCAAAACCACAATGATAGTCTTCTATTAATTCCTCTGATTATAACATATAATTAATAATAATATAATTGTGGAATAAACGTGAGGAAACAAAATGGTAATAAAATCCCGACAAACAAATTATACAAATATAATTAAACGAATGTAAAGAAACAGTTTCATCAAAGTGCGATTTTTATCCTCCGGGGGGCGATGTGAAAGGTTAAATTACCACAGCACTAATTTGAGAAGTCATTCAGTCATGAATTTTCACCTAAATTTGTTTCGAGTGTCAAATATACAGGATGTTTTGAAGTTATATGTATATATGTTAACTGTCGATAGAAGGTATTTTTAGTGGTTCCAAATTACTCATCATTAGTGAGTCTATCATCCTTCGTTACTTTTATGGATGTTCGCCAAATCATTCCTTGGTCTTGTCATAACTTTTGAACCTCCTTGTATAATCGGTTCATACATATATTTTACTTACTTTAATTACTTTACTCCATAAACACCAAAATCCAGGTCTGGATTAAAATTCAAATTTTTTTATAAAACGACACCCGGTATAGCATAATTTTGAATTTTCTAAATATAGATCGGTTTTTAACAAAAAAAAAAGGAGTTTGTCATCTGATGCCTTCATTGAACTGGTAGTGATACTAATAATACAATTATTTCATATACAAAATTCAATTAACTATTAATAATCGCTTTATCTGCTACTTTATATATTATATTAAAAAAAATCTAAACGAGACAGTATCTCACTTTAAAATTAATTGACAAATGGGTATCCTATAACAGTATTACAATTGCAGCATTAGTAAGACCTTGTCCTTGGTTAATATTCTGGGAGCTTAAGCAGAGGTCATTGGTCAAGCTTGTAGAAATTTACCGAAAAAACAGATATATTCTACATTGTTAGTGAAATGTGTAAAAACAAATAATTTTTGACGCCGTAGTGAGGGTTTTTTTGTACCAGTTCTAATTAATAGCGGAAGTGACATCAACTTTTTTATTTGAAATGGAACACTTTCACGGATTTTTATAGGATTCTCAATACAATGTTAAGTGCCGTCATCTCTATTTACCACTAAGATATTAATCGGAGTTCGGACAGGTCACTGCAGATTTAGGAGGCATCTTTCATTGATAGGTATTGAGGAAGACCCTACATGTCCAGGATGCGGGAGTGGTGATGGAACATTTTACCACTTCCTGGCACAGTGTGAAGCGTTTGGGCGTCTGAGACATAGTGTCTTCGGTTCTGAGGTACTTCTAAGGGAGAAGATGAGCTCCCTCGCAATGAGTGACATCCTGACCTTCATTAGATGGTCGGAAAGATTCAACGAGGGAGCAAGAAATGCATATAGCTGAAGGGACAGCAGGGGGGGTTGGTAAAAAGGGCCCGTCTGCGGCCTACTTGCCAGGCATCATACATCTCCACCATTACCATTACCATTACCATTACCAAGATATTAGAAAACAGAAATTACTTTTAATGTTAGAGGCCCCTCAATTTTAATGGATGATAGCAGCCCACCATTTTTTTAATCAATTATTTAATGTCGGTCTATTTTTGCTACCAAGGCCAGGAGATAAGCTCATTAGTGTTTGTATAAGCACTGATACCTCCAATCTGGAAGTTTTGCCAAAGCTCTATTTTGTCGTGGAGTTTTAAGAGTGAATTCAGCAGAACCTATTAGTTAAGTTCACCCACAACTGCTATACGGGAGTAGTTTAATACGGCTGATACATTCAAGGCAGGAAGGCTCACAGATAAATGTGATAACCCCTCGTTTTATCAATACCTAGTGCGCAAAATATGTTTTAACTCCGCCCGCATTTTTCTGGTCTAGTCAGCTCAAGGGACAGTGTGCCTTAAAAACGCAAATTAATTTATTGGAGCCTAGTGCTATATCACGAGGTCAGCATCAGGCATATCGGGATTTCATTAGTAGATTCCGCAAGAGTGAGGTTTTTTCTAGAATTGTGAAAATAGTCTCACCATGCCGCGGGAAGTAATACATGAACCATTCTGTTCAGCACGAGTAAGGTTTTTCTCTAGAACTGTGAAAAAGAACCTCACCGTTGGCGCGTAGCGTAACATGGTAACTATGGCGTTTGATACTTGTATTCGCTAGAGACATGTCGCTGATCTACCGATATAGCACATCCACGTGTACCATCTATCCCTGGATTAACATCCTCCCGTTGTGGCACCCCTGCACTCCTTAACCACCAGCACCTGGATATTTGTGCACCGCCCGTCTGCTATAATTTCGCCTTTAGCACCAGCGACCATAGAGTCACTAACCGCTTGCCATAGACCCCCAGTAACCGTAGAATGCCTTCATAACTGCTTGTGGTAATTATTTTGATATTGCCTGCTTATAAGTAAATACCGTAAATGTAGTCTTCGAAACTTCGCCGTATCACAAACCTCTTGCTTCCTAGGCTGCATTGCATTAAGATAAAAACTAATATTTACATTGTTTTTTTTTCTCCTTTAATAAAGTTGTATTTACAGATATATTTTTTCTATGTATTTGGTTTTTTTTTCCTTCTATGAAATCAATCATGAATAAATAGATAAGTACCGTTTGCATTCTGACTTTTTATTTAAAGACAAAAGGTATAAGTAATAAATTTTATTTGAATACCGAGAACCATTTTCGGCAGGTAAGGTGAAGTTGTCCATTGCTACGCAAACGACAACCACACACTCAGACCGCCTGGCATTCCGTTTCTTCACTGAGTTACCCTAGCTTCTATCATACCGCTGATAGAATAAAGTGGTGTTGTATTTGTATATGTATTTTTAACTAGCAATCACAAGCGTAAGGGTACAGGGTTATTCATTATAAATTACTCACCCCTTATCATCGTTATTATTGTCTATAAAAAAAATAATTTTAAATAAAAGTTATGTGGTTATGACTGAATTTTGTTAAAATGCTATTAAAAATACAGTATCGTGCAGATTTCAGGGGATACAAAAAATAATATATCTTTTTAAATGGGATACCCTGTATATTATTAAACTTTTGGAATAATCCTTTTGTTCCTGATTTCAAAAATATACCACATATTACGCCTACCATATACCGTTTTTGAGTTATTAAACGTCGAATATCTTAGTGAAACTAGTTCCTGTAATATGGAAAAGTTAACATTATTAAAGTGAGCCATGAAAATGACAACTATTACGTTTGATAAGTGACATTTTTTAATGAATAAACAAAATGGTCCGGAGTTAATCTCATGCACCTCATTAAAAATCCATTTGTATTGTGAGAAGGACCGTTCAACGTAGACAGATGTATACTTAAAATATGTGAACTTTTTCAGACTCTAAATTTATGTCTTGTCTAGAAAAGTATACATCTTCACCATATAAAAAGGTCATCTCAGGTGTGACATCTGCCTACCCCGCAGACCGATGTCCCGGGAAATTTAAATACAAAAAAAGTTTTAAAAAATTTTTAAAAGGTCGAATAGATGTTAAATATGTAAAGCATAGACTGACAAAACAAAATAGTCTTTATAACATGTGAAAGGATGTAGATATCGAAAAAATAAATGACGCCCCACGTCGAGTTCGAGAGCATAGTATCCGGTGCAAAAGTCTCAGGCTCTTTGGACAAAAAACAAAAAAGTTCTGAAAAAATTCTTTAAAAGATCGAATAGATATTGAAATTGTAAAGCATGAACTGACAAAACCAAAAAGTTCTTATAACTCGTGGAGTGATTTATATATCGAAAAAAATAAATGAATAACACCCCAAGTTGAGTTTTGTAGCCTATTACCCTGTGCAAAAGTATCAATCCCTTTGGACGAAAAACAAGAAAATGTTTAAAAGATTGAATAGATAAAGTATAAACTAACAAAACCATAAAGTCCCTTATAACTCGTTAAGGGATGTAGATAAGAATAAATGAAAAAAACACCCCCGCGCGCCCCGCTCTCGACATTGACAGTCTACTGCCATGTGCAAAAGTCTTAAGCTCTTTGAACGAAAAAGAAAGTTTTGAAAAAATTCATTAGGGGTTATCTGTTTGGGAATGTTTCATTAGGTGTTTACAATATAATATTATGTCTACGTAAAAGTCGTCTCTAGAATTTATCACTGCTTCCTTGATCTCTAGTTATGATGAGAAATCATATTTTCGTACATAATAAGTTTAACATTTTTTTCTTAAATCTTTTTACGTTGAAGTAGTCGCTTTCGACATGCATTTCCACATACCTACAATAAAAGAAATTAATCCATACTTTATGTTGATGTAAGAAATATGGTCTAATTGAAATATTTCATTCAAATAAATACTTAAGATTCGGCGACAGTTAGTAAATATGCAAATTAACTAATTTAATTTAATTCTCTATCTTTTCGGTATACAAACTTATTTCAACGTTATACTTTCGATTTTAAAGAATGCAGTTTATTCTTAATACAATAATTGATATATCTTCTCTGTCATATAGAAACCGGTTTCTATTTATATTTTGGAATTTAAAATCCGAATATAGTAATTACTGTTTTAAGTGTGCTCCTTTATATTCGCTAATCTATTACTGTTTTTTAATGCGCCCTGGCCGCGAGTAATACTGCTTCACAAAAATTTTTTGCGAAAGATCATCGAACTGGGAAAATCCAGTGGCAACTTTTGTTTTATTTTAAACGGGTTTATCTGCAAACCGATCGGGCACATTGACGTTCATATTTCTTAAAAAATTCAAACGATAATTATTATTGTTAATACATTGGTAACTCAAAATCTTTCACATCGAGCCTAATACTTCTCTATGTATGACTCGTCCTAATTCGTCTAGCTTATATTATATATATTTATTATACAGTGTGTAAAAAAAGTATGGAAAAGGAAAAATTCATCTTCTCCGTTGATACTAGGTTATTGAAAATATCTTGGACACGTCGATTTTTTATTGCAATTGCACATCTTTTGTTACAGAAAATTGAAAACTAACGTCATCACAGTTTACGTGATGACGTCTTCGAGTTTATTTTAAATAGAACCATATACACCAGTGTGACCCACTTGATACTTGGACACCCCCTTAAAATTTGCGTTTATCGTCTGATTTTGACCGGTTTTTTTTTTTAATCGTAGAGCATGGAAAACCGTATTTTATGCCAAATCGATATTGTGTCTGTTATTAAATTCTTTAGCTGCATCTCTTACCAAATATTATCACCAACAACCATTTCAATTTTGTCTCTCACAAGTTGTTCCATAATAATTATTCCACTGTACAATTATTAATTACCATATTCATGCACGGGTTCTAATCTGACAGGACTAATGATTTAAGTCCCTTGATTTTCCATAACCAACTTTTCTAAGCAATTTGATTTGAAGAATCAAATTAACAATAAATATAAACATTTTCTTTTTCAAATATTCTAATATTTTTTATGGAATATGACTAACAAAATTAGGTAGAGGCAAGTGTCCTTATTGCTCGACAGTGAAACCATTAATGTTCTAGAATATATTTTGTACTATGAATCAAAATAATTCGTTACACAATTTTTTGAATTTGTTTTACATATTACGAGAAATGATATTGAAAATGTAAATTATCAGGATATAATGGTAAACCATCAATCAAATAATGGCTAATAGTTTTAAAATAAGGTCACCTTATGCTCCACACATTATTATTAAGATTACTAGAAATTTATGATCTGTAATATTATATCTATCTACCAGACAAGTTGCATAATTACAGGTTACAACCGTGACCGCCATTTAAATGGTTTAAACTCTATACATTTAATTTCTTGGTATAAGATATCCTTACTGATTACTTGCTAGAAGAATAAACCAGTGAGACACGTTGTTACTCAACAAATGCTTTTATGTACATTACTATAAAAAATTATATTACAATTTAATTTACGGTCTGTAAATCTATTGTTTCTTATTAACTACTTATTTATATTTGCTATAGGAAATAAAGATTCTGGAAAAATAATTTTGGGAAAAACTTTTTAACAATTTAAAAATTAGGTTTACCACAAAATTTTCTATACATTTTTATTCAGTACCAACACATTATGTAGTTGGAAATTCAGTATTTGCGGTACAGTGAATATACAGTGATAAATAATACAGTAGTATATTACATACCAAGGTACTAAAGGGAAAGGGCATCTATTAATCGCGAGTGTGAAAGTTTAGTCACACGAAGGATTAAAATACCCTTTAGTCCCGTGGTATACAGGGTGAATCGCGAGAAATGTGCCATAGCCTAATGACAGATAAAGCACTTCAAGGCAAGTCTAGATCTACAAGGTAAAATTTTTTGACCACTGGTTAAGAAGTTATACATTTGGTCTGACAATTCAAAGAGCTATTCTCTGCAACGGATTGGATGTAATCTAATGAAATTTGCCTATAACATTTCTCATCTGAGACTTATCAGAACGGCGTACTTGGTTTTGAAAAATTTAGAGCCGGACTCGGTAAAAGTCTGCCATCCTTGTTTTTGACAGAATGTCAGAATAGTGAACCAATTTTGACAGCACACCTAAACCGTTTTGGCAAAAAAATCACAAAATAATTTAGCGCATCACAACTAACACTTTTGACCGGGCATTAATTATGGAACAGTTTGATAGTCTATTCATATGCTTCAGATCCATATCCCTTCTGACACGGCAAAAGAACTAGTAAAAAACCTTCCTACCTAGTCGATAGGAAGAAGCGAAAACAATACTATAAGAAAGATACATACACAGTTTTACTTTGGAATTGAAAATAATAGTAACCTATGTATTTGTCAGTACCTTGTAATTATTATTTTGTCTATTTGGTGTTCTAATTGTTCCTCGATTTATTCGTGCTTCAAAGATGCCTAATCAGCTTACTAATGCTGAATTCGCTAATATCATTTATGTATATGGGTTTTGCGATGGCAATGCAAGTGCTGCCGTTAGGGGATATCAATGAGGATTTCCTGTGCGATGAGTACCGACGCGCCACACTTTCACCAGAGTTTCCAGTTCTCTCGAGAACATGGAAGATTTCCTGAAACTCACTGAAATGTAGAACGAGCAGTTAGACCAGCCGAAGAAAACATTGTGGAGATTGCAGAGCAAAATCCTTCGACAAACACTAGAAAAATAGCACATGCGTAAGGAGTTCCGCAAACCCGTATATGGAGGGCAAGAAAAGTGGAATGGTTGCATCCTTACCACATCCAAAAAGTCCAGCATCTCAAACCAGGTGATGAAGTCGCACGTCTTACATTCTGCCGTTGGATAATGCATCATCCAAGAACTTGCCCACGGACGAGGCCCAATTAACTCAATTAACTCGCAATGTATGGTATGGAGTGGTGAACGATGCATTGATAGGGCCGCATTTTTGAAGGCCGATTGGCTGGAGAAATCTACTTGGATTTCCTCCAGACCATTTTGCCCAATTTATTATTGGCGCAAAATGTCGACAGGGAGGTTTTCATTTCCAGCATGATGGGGCATCGTCTCATTTCTCACTCCATGTCCGGGAGCATCTCAACAATGGGTTTTCTAACCGCGAGATCGGTCGCAGGACCTCTGCGACCGACCCCGCGGTTAGGCCAATCGGTTTACAGCACTGGAGTCAACCCTAGAAAGGAACTACGGCAGCAGGTAGTGGCTGATGACATGAAGAACCACCCAAGTAACAACTCTAAGATACTTTTGTTTATTTAGGTTTTAAAAGTGCTTTAACATGTTCAATAAAATGATAGTGGTTTTAAAATTACCTTAAGATAAACTAAAAGTTCTTAAAGACCACTGATTCTAATGCAAAGGATTTAATGCCCTCTTTAAATTAAAATAAAAAAACTGTTTGCTCCTAATGCCCTATTTAATCTTATACTAGTTTTATAATACTCTTGACATTGGCTATTTTAAAACTAATTTGCCTTTTAAAGAATTAAATAGCAAATTGGTTTTAAAACAATCCATTTTGGAACAAATGGTTTTAATGTAGTTTTATGGAGTATCCTTGATGTAGTCATTAAAACCCATTAAGAAAACTATTTTATCTTAAGCCTATATGCTCAATGAAATTCCACATTAAATCCTAAAACATAGTTTCTTACTTTTTAAAGAGTGAAATTAAGAATATTTTTAAAGTTCAAAGGTTTTAATTTAGTCAATTTGATTAAAAGAAATGCTTGTTGGATTTTTTGATGACATTATTAAAGACTAATTCTACCCCCTCCATAATCGGAGAAAACACGCCATCTGCTCAATAAACTGATTGCTAATTTAGTGAACCAGTGCAGTCCGTGTACCTACTTTATGCATGAATGAAAACTAGAAGACATATTTAAAATGGAAAATATTAGTGACAATTATTTTAAATTAAAACGAAGTCACTAAATCCAGCAATCACAAAACCGGCACAATTTTAACGTTAGGTTTTCATACGCGCGCCAGATCCCTTTAAATCAATGAGGCCACGAGTTTGAACATATTAAAGCAACTCAGTTTTAAAAGGAAGAGTAAATAAATGTATGGGAGAGTAATTGTACTTAAAGTGGTAAATAAAGCGCTATTTTAAGTCTTGTAAGATTTAAAATATTCTATTAACTTGCAATCAGTTTTTATCTAGACCAAGCCATTTTTTATATAAGATACAGACCCGCCATGATGAATATTTTCAATAGCCAAAGAAGAAAAAAATATTATTGAAATATATGCGCTTTACATCCTCTTAAATAACTGAAGGACGGTGTGTCCAAACATGCAATTTAATAAAAAAAATGCATTTGGATGTTTAGATGCAAAATAAAAATTGACGATATTTTTAAAAAATTTTTAGATAATAAAAAAAACATTATATTGGTGGCGCTCGAGTTATGTAGAAGTATTTTATCATATTTTGTCAGAAAAGTGCCATCCGTTGGTAATTTTTACCAGAATAGTTTGCATTTGAATATTATTTTGATCAGCTTTATATGCGTTACGTTTAAAAATATTACCACTCTGCCCCCATTAGAGACTTACCGTTGTTTTAACTATTTCACGCATAAAGTTGTCCGACTTTAAAACAACATAAAACCTTTTAGGATTAATTATAATGATTCTCAAGGCAATTTGGTCTGCTGCAATTTTATTTTAAATGCAAAACGTTTTAATACATAAATTTAAGGTTGCCTTGAAGAACTCTTTAAGAATATGAAATTAAAACTAAATGGTTTTTAATATAGTTTTAAAATTTAGTCTTCAAGACCCTTTTAGGATGGGCCCTTTTTGGCTAGAAGCTGCTTTATGGTGATCCTAAGCTTGTCTTGAAGATCATTTGGTTTTATTCGAAGTTTTATTGTATAATTGGAGATCTTAATAAGAGCATTAGTGTTACCTGGGCAGACAAACCATTGGGATGGCCACATGACATTTATTGGTGCTGTGCAGGATGTGCATCGAAGTTGAGGGAGGACATTTTGAAAATCTGATCTAGTTTGAATTGGAAGCATTCCTTATCTAATACTATGATGTTAAGTTATGATGTTTGATGTTATTCTTATCATGATGTTAAGTTTGTGAAGAATTACCTATTGTTTATTAAAAAGAGTAATCACGTTTATGTATACATGCTTTTTCTATATAGATTATACTCATAACCTATTTAGATTTTATCATTTTCTATACCTTTAAAATTACATAAGTACGACTCTGTCTTTTTCTTGCTAAGTATGCTTTTTTGCATATGTTTTTGCTATGTCTCAGAAGAGATATGAGTCTGTAGCACTTGAATAGACTCTATCAAACTGTTCCATAATTAATGCCTGGTGAAAGTGTTAGTTGGGATGCGCTAAATTGTTTTGTAATTTTTTTGCCGAAACGGTTTAGGTGTGCCGTCAAAGTTGAGTTGCTATTCTGATAGCATTTTTTTCCTGAACTTTTCGTATCCGCTAATAATTTTCCAGAAATGAGATAGAAAAATGTACCTTGTTGTCAAAAACGAAGAAGTCAGATTTTTACCGAGTCCGGCCCTGGATATTTCAAAACGAAGTGGGCCTTTCTGATAAGTCCCAAGTGAGGAATGTTACTGGTAAATTTCATTCAATTACATCTAATCCTTTGCAAGAGAATAGCTCTTTGAATTGTCAAACCAAATGCATAAAACACCCTGTATCCTCTTAACCAGTGGTCAAAAAAACATTCTCCTTGTAGATCTAGACTTGCCTTGAAGTGCTATTGTGCCATTAGGCTATGACACATTGCTCGGAAATCACCCTGTATACTCTATTTTATGTAAATATTTTCGGTCCTGCATTTTAAAATAAAAATTAATTTTAGAAAAAGAAAGTAAAATGTAAGTATTTCTTACCTCAAAAATGGAAGGCTTTGCAAAACATTATGGAATTTGCGTCAGTAACTAATATAATACTAATATATACTAAGTGAGTACATTCCCGAGTCATTCGCACCACTACTATAGTAGATAGCTCAACAGTGGAGCGTAATTAAAAAAAAACTAAAGTAATAATGGTGTTACAAGGTTAACCATTTTGAAATTAATATGATTTTGTTGTATTTGGTGTTTGATTTAACCGGTGAATAAATAAATATGAATAATCTGGAACGTTTTGATGAACATTTTATCCCTCCTGAAATTGAAGAAGCTACGGAAGAGGCCCCACTCGAGTTACTAGCTAACTATAGAAAAATGTATGAAGACTTCAGTAGGGGGTGTACTTAACTGAAAAAATACAAACACCCACGAAGAATGTGCCGCTAGAATATTTTCCGGAGAAATCAAATCATATTAAAGCTCTATTCTTCACAATATTCAGTGCTGAAAGCGATGTTAGTTATCAGAAATAACATTGACATAAGTAAATTTATGAAATTAGGTTTTCTAAAAGAAAATTGACTACAAGCCTAGAAAATCAAAAAATAGACTTATTCAATTTTTAACTGAAACCTCAGATGGCGAAGTTTTAATGATCGAGGTAACAAATTCCTGTAACAAAATTTATCTGTTATTTATTCGCAAATAATAATTTTAAATATTATAACTAAAAAGATGCTAAAGTCGTAATCCCCTTGCTTTATTTAATGGAAAATTAAATAATGCAGTCACCCACACTTATAACTAAAGCTGGCCGAGGTGGCTGGAGTACAGCCACGGTCTTGCGCTGGCGTCACGTGCCGATTTAGAAGTGATTTACGCTGTAGTCTTATTTGAAACGTTAATGCGTGAGGTTGTACCTATAAATTATACATAATGTCAAACGCGCCAAAGGGTAAAAAACGACCGTACGCGGACACAGTGAATAAACTTATCCGTGAATTTCCGGATTTATTCTATGACGGATGCAAAATAATTTGTAAAGTTTGCAATCAAGACTTAATGTGCTGGAACAAAACAGATTGTCGTCGTCATATCAATACTGGTGCAACATCAAAATAAAAAAAATGGCATGCCTTTGACAACTCAGTTTATGTTTGATTTATTGTTAATGTTAATAGCCTGTAATATTCCGCTGCACATACTGGATAAACAACTATTTCGGGAGTTTTGGAATAAATACAATCCCCAGGTGAACTTACCAGGTCGTACATCGTTACGTAGATATATTCCAGCTGTTCGTGAAGACATTGTAAATAGGATTAAATGTGGATTAAAAAAATACACGGCTCTGGTTATGTATTGACGAGACGACAGATTATAAAAAAAATTCTATTTTAAATATTATAGTACGTGTATTGGACCCTCTTAAACCAACATTTCCACTTTTACTAGATAGTAAAAGACTAACTGCGTGTACTGGCGAAATAATTACGCATGTGGTGTTGGAGACATTCGCAAAATTTGAACTTTCAACAAGTCAAGTATTGATGTTTGTTACTGATGGTGCCGCGACAATGCGCGTGGTAGGCCGTTCTCTTCAAAGAGACAATTGTAGGTTTTTACATGTTACGTGTAAAGTGCATGCGTTACATCTTGTGGCAGAAACGATTCGAAAATGTTTTCCAGAGGTAGATGCATTAATTGCAAATACAAGACAAGTATTTCTCAAATCTCCTAAACGGCTTCGAGCATTTCACAGACAGTGTCCTGGTATCCCTAAACCACCAGAGCCGATTCTTACACGTTGGGGAACGTGGTTGAAAGCGGCTTTTATTATGCTGAATATATTCAACAAATAAAAGCTGTGATACTACAGGTTAACCCTGACGAGGCTACAGCTATTAGGGGAAAGCCAGACAAGCTTTCAAGACGTTTCCCTTGAAACAGATTTAAAAACTATTAATAACAATTATAGAGGACTACACGATGCAATAGAAAAATTGCAAAATACTTCGTTCGCGTTAGTGGAATCGCTGCAAATAATGGACGATGCATGTAAATACACAGTTACAGGCTATAAATGACGCAAAAAATAATCGCGTTAGTGAAAAATTCGAGAGTGTATTACAGAAAGATCCTGATTTTAGTAAATTAAGACAAATTTGTGATGGTGCATCTACAACTTCGTTAAGTGAGTTCACAGATTGTTTTACTTATGCCTGTATTACATCCGTAGATGTCGAACGGTCATTTTCAAAATATAAACATATTTTTTCACCAAAGCGAACATCGCTGACGGAGACAGCTGTAGAAACTTATCTGATGCTATTATACTATAAATCTTCCCCACTTTGTGATGACGACAACCAAACTACTTCATAAATCTGCTTAAAAAGGGTGAGTTTTATACAAATTTTTATAAAATGTAACATTATTGTTAAAATTTATTTCCATTTATTGTACTTATTCAAGTATTATGATATGATGTAAACATATGAGTCATATGACGGCTCTGTCGGCCAGGTGACCTCGGCCAGCTTTACTGATAACTGATTTAAAAATGTTATGCAAAGAGAACTGTTTAAGCCACGGTTTAACCTTGAAAATTGCGATTGCCCACTAGCAAAATAATTTTACCAAATTAATGGAAATCCTTCTTGAGGCCGTCGCGTATACCAGACCGGCTTCTGGTTCTGGGCAATAGCAATTTTAAGGCTCAAACACTTTACTTTGCATGATATTTTTAAGTCAGCTAGAAGTGTGGGTGGCTGCCTTATTTAATTTTCTATTAAATAAAGCGAGAGGATTACGACTTTGATACCTTTTTAGGTATAATTTTTAGTATTCATTACTGCTTACAAATGAATCTCATCTCTCTATTAGAATTGTTTGTATTTTAATTTTTATGATACCTTTATTAGTATTATTGTATTTACTATTTTATATTATAGGTTGCACTTATCTTGGATACTATGGGAGCATGCAAAGGGGATGAATTGTTGAATTTGTCCATCAATGAGTTTTTCTTAAAAGGAAAAATTATTACAAAAAATTATATCAAAATTACTTACAATATAACAAGTTAATAAATTTTTAAATATAGCCCCAGATGACGAATTTTTTATAATCAAAGTAACAAATTCTTGTAAACATGTAACTATTATGTATTTACCAATTTTATATTATAGGATCTTGGGTATTACAGGAGCATACAGACGGGATGAATTGTTGAATTTTTCCATCAATGATGTTGAAGATTTAAGTTCGTCAATATTATTTAACATAAGAAACACTAAAACTAGAATCGACATCATTGTTAAGCCAAGTTTTCCTAGCTAGCGACGCAAATTTCCCGCTACGAAAACGAAATACGTCAATAGTAACATGATATACAACGCGCTGCATAATAGTGTTTTCCTCGGAGTTCTCACTTGTCTGCCAAGCCCCGTTATGAGTGTGTCGAAAAAACAAAAAAGTGGTGTTACAAGAACAAAAGATTTTGGAAGATGAAATCGAAATATTATCTGTGATACATTCCAGGACTAGGAAATCTGCTAGTAAATTATTTCAAAACAGAGGTAGGGAAGGATCATTCATTTTACTTATTTATGAACATGTATTAGATGATGAAGTGAAATTCAAAGCATATTTTAGATTTACAAGATAGCAATTTTCGTTTCTTGTCAATCTTATCGAAAAGATTTGAACGTTATGTCATACAATCGTGAGCAAAATCCTATTTCGCCAGCTGAAAAGTTGCAATGACTATTTCTTTGTGTTGTTGGGGAAATAATTCAGCAAAAAAAATTCTATTTATTTTTTCAAGAAATAAAAACTTTTACACGTTGATCCTTTCATTTTACAAATCTAATTAGTATTATATCAAAAATTAGTAGGACTTTCATAGTCGCGCATATTTTGTCCACTGCTCGCATAAAAGCAAGTAAGAGCAGTAGACGCAACTTGGAAAGCCGACAGTGAAGCTACATAAGGTGCATGTTGCGAAGCTAGTTGATGAATCTTCAGATAAATTCGTGTGAGCTGGAGGCGACATCAAGTGAATAGATGATTGTCCTACACATATATATATATATATATATATATATATATATATATATATATATATATATATATATATATATATATATATATATATATATATATATATATATATATATATATATATATATATATATATATATATATATATATATATATATATATATATATATATATATATATATATATATATATATATATATATATATGTATATATATATATATATATATATATATATATATATATATATATATATATATATATATATATATATATATATATATATATATATATATATATATATATATATATATATATATATATATATATATATATATATATATATATATATATATATATATATATATATATATATATATATATATATATATATATATATATATATATATATATATATATATATATATATATATATATATATATATATATATATATATATATATATATATATATATATATATATATATATATATATATATATATATATATATACATATGAGTGAGAAGGTGATGCTGAGTTAGGCCGGCTGTTGTTATCATTAAATGTTGATATGCTGTTTCTCGTTGCTCTCTGATTGCGGATTTCAATTTCAATTACCACATCAAATGTTTTCATTTTTAACTTCGGTTACTTCGGTTAATTTTTTGATAGTAGCAGCAACATTTCTAAAAAATAGATCGATCTCATTTTCTTCTTCAGGCTTCATTATTTTGTCAACGTATTTTCCGAGCTCTTGCCTCTCCTCCCCTTTGTTTTTTATTATCTGTAACAGTGCATCGTTGCTTCTCTTTTTTTTGCTAGGAGGGTTTACTAAAAAGAAATTTCGTTCGATTTTTGAAATACGGACACTTATCTGTGTCTTTTTATCTGATTTTCACTAAGCTGTCCCTCAGTATTATCATTAATTTCCGTTGCGTTCTATTCATCATCAGCTTCAGATTGGCCGCTATGTGTCGCTCCTTCAACTGCAGTTTGGTCATTTTTATACGACTGTACATTAAACTGACTTCTGAAACAATAAATATTATTTAATAAGTCATATTGAAAAATCGAAACACTTTAATGTCAACTTAATTGCAGTTGAAAAAAATATATATATACTTATGCTTATCTTCCACGCTATCCAAGAATCTCAGTCTATCCAGTAAGGAGCTCGTTTTTTCGTAGCGGCAGACCCAGTAGGCGAATTTTTTTCCAGTTTTCTTTGCCTTTTTTTAATGATCTCGAATACACTTCCATCGAGTTTTGCATTGTCCATCTAAAAATAAATTTCAGTAGATTTATACAGAGAATGTAAATGTATAATGACTTGAATGACTATTTTCAAAAATGCTCATAAAAACCTTTCAATGAGAAAATATTTTCTTTTAGATTCGTTGCTACTGGGTAGTTATTCCGTTCAATGGCATTTTCCTACCGCATATTATCGTCAAACATATCAAAATTCGTTCAAGTAGTTCTAAAAGCACTCAAAGTGAAGCTGCAAGCCAGTTTCTTACCTCATCTGTCTCTGATAAGCTGGAAAGAAATAGCTGAAGAATTCTGGACGTGATGAAATTTTCCTAATTGTTTAGCAGGATTAGATGAAAAACATGTGAGGATTCTGGCACCTAAATTTACGGGTTCTTTGTTCCATAACTATAAGAATTACTTTTCAATTGTTCTTCTGACTATGGTCGATGCGAACTGTAAGTATGTTGGTATTGATGCAGAGTCCTATGGTAAAGAAGGAGATGCTGGAATCTTTAATAAATCTGAAGTAGATAACAAACGGGACTTTCTTCCCTCCATCAAGATTCTTACCAGGTTCGAATATTTTGCTGCCTCATGTAATAGTAGGTGATGACTGATGAGTCTTTTAAATTAGATAAATATGTTATGAAGCCCTACTGCCGAAAACAATCTGTGCAAGATGATAAAAAAAGATTTTCAATTATCACCTATGTCGAGCTAGAACGGTTATGCCCTCGGCATAATGTGTGCTATATTTAAGATTTTTTACCCCGATTAATGTAAAACCCTACCAGCAAATATTTTAAGGAGAGAAGATATCGTAAAATCTGCTTCGACGAAAGTTGTCAGAAAGTGGTTTATCTAGGTGGGAAAAGACGGTCAAGTAGCTTTTCCTATGGATGGGAGTGGCAGTAAAGCTAAATTATATGAGTTATTAAACAATTCGCAAATTAACAAATCAGTTTAATGTGGCTATAAATGCCAAATATTTCGCAGGTAATAGATTTTTTGATGAAAATTAGAGGGGTTGTTTTGATTGATTATATATTAAATAGAAAAATGCTTCATATGAACGCCCGATCTCCTTTAAAATGTTTTTTGCTCGTTTCTAAATTGTATGGATTTTTTCAAACTGTAATGTAGGTAAATAATTGAACATTGTACAAACAAATTTAGAAAATTAATGAAGTAAATTTGATGTAAGTACAGTATTAAGAAATCATTAGGAGGTATAACAAAGATCATAATATATTATTTTTACTTCACTAGAGAATTTAAAAAAAATTTTCTTTTGCTTTTGTAGTTTACGGACTTGACGACTTTGTCGCATGTTTGCCTTAGACATTGTTCGAATCTGTCGTTTCTGTTTCACTTTTCTGGGATGGCAGAAACAAGAATGAAGCATTCATCTTAAGTGTCTCTAGAGATGGAATGTGGACAGTTCATAGATATGTTTTTTTATTTAATTCATTTAGAAATGAAGTTAACATCATTATTACAACTAACAAAATGTAATAAACGATTAGATTCATTTCCAATTTTTTGCAAAATATTTACTGAATCCACTGAGTGAATGAAATAGGCCGTACAACCTGAATACTCATAGATGCCTGCATTGTATCGTTCACGGTTGTATTATTGTTTCGTTCATGTCAAAGAAATTGTTCAGCAATATTATCTTTATTAATAGAACTCTCAACACACCTCTCAGCTACAGTTGAGGACTTCCATCTATCATGACGCATGCGGACATCTATATCTGCTCCCGCATGAGTTAACAAAGATGCAGAGGTAAATCTAAAATAGTGGCCTTTGTACAAAGATGCTTCTGGAAGATTTAGAAAAGAAGCTATTCCTTGTGGCAGCTCTCCAAATGTGATTTTCCCAGTTGGTCTCGAAGTACAATTGAAGGAGTGGATGGATAAAGCGTCTTCCTAGATAGTGTAAAATGTTCTACGCCAGCTTAATATGAGCGGCGCAATTAGCCAACTGCTCCGAGAGCAGTTTAGTACGTTGTGCGCTGCGTGCTATTACATTTTGTTGTAAAATGGGCCCCAAAATGCATCAAGTGCGATTTACTGCCGCCAAGGACGAACAATTAATAGAAGTAGTGAGTGGTTAACCTATTCTGTGGGACATCAAGGTAGCAGAGTTCAAAAATATTGTATAGACGAAAAAAATCTGGGTTGAAATGAACAAGATGTTGCAGAAACAGGTAAATAATAAGTTTGTATAATTAAGTAAAAACAATAGATTAATAAACACGACAAACAATAATAGCTTTATTCTTTGTTAATCGTGTAATTATTAGTTAATAGTTAGTAATGAATGTCATTCGAAGTGCAATTAAAAATGTTCATAAACTATTGAAAGAGGTACATGGAAATTTGTTATATGTATTTTAGATAATAGCAGTCTCTGATGATGATTTTACAAAAAAGTGTGAATTACTAAACGTGTAGAGTTTTTACTTGAAGGTAGCAAAACAAAAAGGATCGCCCTACACATTTTCTTTGATATTTTTAAAAATTGGAAGATTTTTGAACTTTTTAAATTTTTTTATAGAGTCTATAATAAAGGAGATAGATATTGTCCAAAATATAACGAAACACCCAATATGGGCTGTAAATAGCAAAAATAATTTTTTTTCTTTAGTTTCTCCTGTTGTTGTTGAAGTAATCATGAACCGGCTTCTTACGCGAAACCCTTCAGATTTTGCAAAGCCTCCCACCCAAGCTAAAGATATCATATTGTCCGTTGGAAGTTCGTATATATATCTTCTGCTTCACCAATTAGGGGATGACGATCGACAGACTTTCTCCTCAGATAGTTGTACAAACAGTAACACATCCAAATAATCAAGTCAGCTGTCTCATGTTTTACTAATGAATAAATATCACAGGAACGAAACTATAATTGGTGGGGACCGAGCAATTCGAACGACGGAAGTTTGCAGTCCGCCATTTTGATAAACCACTTTGTGCTTGTCAGTTTTGTGTGTCAGTGTCAATACAAAACATTTTGTGTTACATTTATTGAGTTTGGCATTTGTGTTTAATTTTTTGCAAGGGTGTTATTTATTCGTGTACGTGCGTATATTGTACAGAATTAGTCAGTTTTGATATAAACATTTATAAACGACTTTATCAGCCAGTAATCATGGTTAGTTGTGTAGTGTGTGGTTTAATGCACACTGCAGAAAAAGTGCCATTACTTTTTATGGGTACGTAAATAAACATTATTATAACTAATAAAACGAACTGTCTGAAATATTTCCATTATGTTACTTAAACACGTTTGAACAATAATTGTATTGGGGGTTGTACGGCCGTCATAATTGTTTACATTTATTGTTCCCATATCCAGTGGCAGCTCATTCTGGATTAATGGGCTTACTTAAAAATAAATTTAATAAAAAATTATGTCAAGTTATAATTATTATGTACAATAAAGATAATGAAATAATGTATATTCGCTGCTGATTATCTGATGTATTTCTATTAACGTGGTAAAATCAAATAGACAAAGTGTAGATTATTGTTTTTGTGATAACTACTAATTACATATTTTTCCAAAGATTCCCAAAGAAATTTTAGCAGAGTGAAACGTAGACTAAATTCGTTGATAAAACGAATGAAGAAATACAAAAATTTTTAGTGTTTTATTCGCAACAATTTGAAGAGACGGACTTCGAGCGAACTACTTTCAAAGTACTTCTAAAGGAAAATGTAATACCCTCAAGAATAGTCCAGAGACACAAATATGTAAGTTTATTATAAGAATGGTGAAACATCGATAAAACATGTAGGTATATTAAGCGTGAAAAAATGTGACAGCATTAATATACCACAAAAATACTTTTCTTGTTTTATGAAATCGGAAGGAGAGTAAATGAGATTAACTATAATTTGCTAAAAAATAATATGAAATTTTGTGATCTACCTTAGAATTAAAAAATTAGGAAATGCTATTGAAATTTGCGATTTGATTTTGTAATCTTACAAAAAAAAAATTAAGTAATGTGTCTAAATAAATATGATTTATTTTCAGACAAAGCTGTAACTGAAACAATCCTGTCTACCTCAGGCCATCACCCAATGGATACAGAACCTATCGATTCTCTTTTGGAACCTACTTCGTCTACTTCAACTGCTATAATTATGGATGTCCAATGAACACACCTATTTATCATTTAATCTTCGAGGGATTAAATTAACTTGTAATCGGTCGAGAAAAGGAGCAAGGTAACAGTTTTACTCCTGAAGGTGCATTAATATAATTAATGCTTTGTTGTGTGCGTCATAAAATAATATACTGCATTGATCAGCATCGTTTTCAAAAGTTGTTTCACACAAAATTTATAAGATTTTGTGATATGTATCTTTATGTTTTATCCACTTTGCCGATGGTAAAGCAAATTCGAGAAAGCAATTTTCTGAAAATATCCGACTTCTTGATCTCTAAGGGAGATCTTTAGTGGTTTCTTTCTGAAAATCTGAAAACAGAACTTAACAAAAAACTTGATATAAATTGACATTTTTTTATTTTGTTACAAAAATAGCAAAAAATAAATAATAGTACATTATTAAGGGAGAGATAAACCTTATTTTTCAAGATGTGTAATTGGAAGTATAATTTTAAGGCTACAAATACATCTAGGGGAAAACTGCGTTCTCACCCGAGATGTATACAGTATACATATACTAATTGTTCCACGACTGGGAGTAGAAACACATAATTTTATGTTAAAGTTCTAATAATTTGTAGTCTTTTAGTTTTTTTTTTATAATGCAACGTACCATGACAACAGAAATTTGTTTACAAAGTTGAGTTCAAAAGTCGAATTCTGATATGGAAAACCAAGAAAAACCGCAAGAAATCGTTGAAGCTGCCAGTGCGGCAGTTTTATTCTTATTACCCGCAAAATTACGTGAATTACAAAAAAAAAATATATTTCATGGAAAATTATAAATTTAACATGTTATACAAAACCAGTGTTTTGTTATTAAATGCGAATAAAATAGTAGAGGACCAATTCATTCACCGAACCTTTCTACAAAGGACAATAATATGTTTGGGTTAAATGTTATTGAAAAACTATTAAACATTTAGAAAAACATTTTTTATAGTTATTAAAGTCACCCTTTACCCTCACCTGGTTTCCTCTACTAAAAAAAAATTAAGCTTTTATTTTTTTTATTTTAAATTAAAAACCAGTGGCGGCTGGTCAGGCGAGGCAGGGGAGGCTGAGCCTCCTCTACAATTTTGGAAGAAGCAAAATGTCTTTAAACTAATATTTTCACAAGTAGAAATTTCTACTTAGGTATATCTCAATTCTCAATGTTGTTTATAATTCACTAATTAATTTTCAATATAAAAAAAAATTGCATTTCCTTTCCACAAACATGTAACATTGTAGTCCACGTATGCATATTTCCCGGTCTCTCATCGTGCTTCGCGCTTGCGCGGATGAACTGAGGCTAGCGGCCAGTCAAACCTCATTTCAGTACATTGTTCGTGACTTTGAATTTTTGGCGGGTATCTCAGCAAACATTCTGGAACTGTCAGTTAGGGCAGCTAGCCTCTAGCACCCCATCTATTTCTAGCGCATGTACGAGGTGTACAGTTGAGTGTTGATCCCTTCACTCAGAAGAGGATGAACAGTTTATAGAACAAGGACAGTGGCAATTTGTGGATTCGTGGAGAGAACATAAACATACATAAAATATTTAACAGGTGGTTGAAAAATGAGTACTTTCTTTGTTGTTAAATGGATTTAGTACTCTTAGTTATGATCAAAAGCTAAGAATTAAAAAAATGGTCAAACCTACACCGTCAATGCCGTCATTAGTTTCACAAGTGGTAAACAAAATAGAGGGTTTAGTGATAGCAATTATCAAGAAATCGAGTGGTTAACGGCATCAACAGTTAAAAACAAATTATACCATATTGTTGGAAATGTTTGTTATTTACTAATGGGGAAGGGCGGGTTTAATAATTTTAAAATTTGTCGCGAGGTTTAGATAGGCATGAAAAATCTCGGGAGCATATTTCATCTTGCATTAAATTCGAAATGTTGGGTAAACAATATATTGTAAATTTCTTGGATTCTGCGCATAAAAGTGAAATAGAAAATTTTAATGAAAAAGTCCGTGAAAATAGGGAAATATTAAAGAGATTAATTGATGCCGTTATATATTTATCTTCTCAAGAAAATTCTTTTCGAGGACATGACGAAAAAGACGATTCGTATAATAACGAAAATTTCAAGGAGCTAATAGACTAGAGAATTTTTTTGATTAACTCCACTGTTTTTCCGTGATATCTAAATCAATTCAAAATGACCTAATTGAGAGTGTTAACTTCAGTATTAAAGGCAAAATTTATGAAGAACTACATAATTGCGAATTTTTCTCGTGGCAAATTGATGAAACGACGGACATTACTTGTAAATCTCAACTTTCCATAATTTTTAGATATGTAATGCACGGTGAAGTTGTTGAAAGGTTTGTTGGTTTTGTTTTATGAGTAATGGAAGAAACGCGGACAGTTTATTTAAATTATTATTCGACGAATTTGGTAAATTTGATTTGAAAAATAAATTAGTTGCACAAACCTATGACGGTGCTGCGATTATGTCAGGACATCTTCTTAATGGACTCCAAACTAAAATAAAATATATTGCTCCTAAAGCTTACTTCACTCACTGTTACGCACACATTTTAAATTTGGTTTTGAGTAAAGCCTGTAACGGAACTAAAGAAGTTAGAATATTTTATTGAAATATTACTGGTTTTTCGTCATTTTTTTCAATATCTAGTAAAAGATCTGATATTTTAAATAGAATTATGGAACATAGAATTCCGAGTAATGCTCCCACTCACTCGTTGGAACTTTTCATCTAGAGTTGTTTTCACTGTTGACACATACAGGAAAAAACTTATTGACGTTTTTAATTTTATTTCGGAAAGTGAAGACTTTTTAAATGACGATCAAACTTTGAGAGCAGCTTACGGATTAAAATCGTTATTGTTGGATAAAAACTTCATATTTTTTGTAAAGATTTTTAAAATGATTTTTGAGCAAACTGATGTTGTTTTCCAAATTTTACAGAATAAATTAACTGATATAACATTCTAAAAATAGACTTAATTCACTTATATCTAAATTAAAATAATTTCGCAATAACGAAATACATTTCAATGCTTTATATAATGTTTTTTAGGAAATATTGAAGAATTAGATGATGAGCCACAGTTAAGAAAAAGAAAGACAACATAATATAACCTTGACAGGACAGATATACATTACAAACAAATTTTTACAGAAATTTTGGATGCCATTATAGTACAAATTGAAATTAGATTTTCCGATTTAAATATTTTGCAATATTTAGAAATCCTAATAATTTTATAATGTTTTCTAAATCATTTCCTAACAGTCTAATGGACAAATTAATGGACCAGTATCCCTTTTTTAACCATATCTGACTTAATATCTATTGAACAGCATGGCTTTATGAAGGGTCGATCTACAGTAACGAACCTTGTGTGCAAAACGCAATTTCTTTGCGAAGGTCTTGATCGAGGAGGTCAGGTAAATACTATCTACACAGACTTAAGGCTTTTGGCAGGATTGACCACGGTGCTTTGATTTCTAAACTTGACAAATTTGGTCTCTCAAAATCGTTACTTCTTTTAATACAGTCATATCTTGAGAATCGACATCAATTTGTTCAATACCGTGGTCATAAATCGAATAGCTTCTTGCAAAGATCTGGCGTGCCACAGGGTTCGATACTAGGACCGCTCTTCTTTGTAATGTACACTAATGATATTTTTGAAAGTTTGGATACTAATGTTCACTTCCTCTTGTATGCAGACAACATAAAAATATACCGACTTATTTGATAATGTTCATGATTGTCAAATGTTGTAAAAAACCTTGGATACCATCAATTCTTGGTGCATCAACAACTATCTACCCCTCAATGCTAGCAAGTGTAATGTCATGTCATTTGGCCGGAAGCATAATCTGTACGTGTACAGTTATAATATCGATAATGTTGTTTTACAAAGACCTGATATTATTAAAGATCTTGGCGTGTATTTTGATCCTAAATTGTCATTCAATAAGCACGTCGAAATGGTAACTACTTCTGCTTTTAAGAGTCTTGGCTTTGTAATCAGGAACTGCAAAAAATTTTAATAATGTCAACACTCATCGTTTACTCTATGTAACATTTGTTACATCTCGCCTTGAATATGCTTCAGTTGTGTGGAACACAATTTATAATGTCAATATATTACAATTAGAGAATATTCATTATAAGTTTTTAAAATCTGCATTGTACACTCTTGAGGGCACTTATCCACCTACTGGATTTCCACAAAATATATTGTTAGAAAAATTTAACTTGCCAAACGAAGAATATCTCAATCAATAATTTTTCTATGTAAAATTGTTAATAATGGTCTGGATTGTATTAACCTATTAAATCAAATAAATTATAAAGTACCTAGAATTTCTGCTCGCCATAACAACTTATTTATTTCACACATACCTACCAAGAACTAATATTCTCTTGGCCTCTGCAATACACCAAATGTATGTCAACTATGCTTAAATCGAAGATTCTGTTGATATATTTTTCTGCAATGAAAGTGTAATTAAAAACTCTGTTTTACATCTTCATGTTTTGTAATCTACTGTATTCTTTATTTATCTGTATATGTATGTGTATGTATATGTACAAGTGTATATCTATATGCGTATATACAATTCTATATGTTTTGTTCGTATATATTATATATTTAATTAAGAAATTTTTTGTAACACTCAAAATTGTTTATTGGTATTTATCTATACATAATTTCAATATATAATTGAGCTTCTGCCTGTTGTATTTTGTATTTAAATAAATAAATAAAATAAAATAATAAAATTGTGTTAAGAAATGAACTATGTGTGTTGTACTCCGTCCAGCAACTTTTAGCAAATTTGAAATCGCCTCAAGAAATGCTTACTTTTATATATAATAATAATTTCAAAAGCTGTCTCTCCGAACTGTACAAACTTTTATCTTTAGTGTCAATAATTCCGGTAATCTCAGCTTATGTAGAACGATCGTATTCAGCACTCAAATGCATAAAAACATTTACTAGAAACACAATAACTTAAGATCGCCTGTCAAATATATCGCTTATTTCAATAGAAAAACGTTTTTTGTCAGAGTTGAAGAAAAATAATTTATTTTCATTTTATGAAGAAGTAATCAACCATTTAGCTAGTTCTGGAAATCGCAGGTTATCATTGATTTATAAAAATATTTAGACTACACCAAAAATTAATATAGTTATTATTTTAGAAGAAATATTTATTTACCTTATTTATTTTTTAGAAAATATTTTTTATGTAACTTCTTTTTCAAAACTATTTTAATTTTTATTAAAAGTAATAATTTTACACGCTGGCAATGATAGTGATTACAATTTCTTGTTTGTAGAAAAACACTTTTATTTATCAATTTTTTCCCAAAACTATTTTGATTTTTATAATTTAATTATAAGTGGGGCTACTCTGGCGATCAACCCACTACAAAAAAAATGTAACACGCCGTTGTACTACCTCAAGGGTGGTGGGGAACCGTGCAAATTGTAATGATATTGAAATGTAGTTGCCTTTTAAATTTCAAACCTCCTCTGTGGACAATATCACGAGCCGCCACTGAAAAACATTACCATAAACTGTTACATTCACAAATGGGTGGGCCAGATATTAATCGGGAAACTTAGAGATTCGATAGATTACGCAAAATAATATCAATTTGTCGTAAAAACTGTTAATAAAAATGCTTAGTTTTCGAGATGGAGGGGTGCATTTCTCCGGAAATAATTGACACCTTATTGTGAAGTTCAGAAGGTGCAAGATGCGTTCATCTCGAACCATAGTTTTTGTCTCTCCGGTCGAAATTATATTAATGGAAAAATGCTAAACTGTAATTAACAGCTAATTGATAAGTAGGGAATGAATGATTTTGAAATGAGTTTAACTCAAAAACGTAGTATTCTATAAAAAAATTATAAGAAAACTGTCTTGTGCATTAGTCATATAATGTCGAAAAAAAGAAAGAAAAATAGCTTAGATCAGTGGCGTCCCGTTTTTTTTGTAAGGATATCTTCGACAAGTTTTGTCTGTCATATTACATGTCAAAATTCTGTTTTGAATGTTCTGTGAGAAATACTTCGATTTTCTTTTTCTTCATGGGATTTTATGTGCTTTTAGATAATTTAAAAGGTATGTACGGTATTTAAATGTTAATTTTTTTACAAGTTTTTAAAAAATCAACTATGCGTAAATTTACTGGTATGATTCGAATGTGCTGTAGATTCTATTAGCTGTGACGTCACATAATAATTATGCAACCTACGTACTACTCTCATGAGACACCGGTTGCCTATACATCACACTGGAACTTGACCCTTAATGCATATATCTCGACATTTTCAAGGCTTAAATATAGCGTAGGATTTTATTTTATTTCTTCATTGTAAGAAATATTTAACAACATTCAGTTACCATTTAGTCTGCACAGAACATGTTTGATTATGTACAATGTTCAATACATTAGAAGAACTATTATTGATTTAATAAATTGATATTAAAAACGGATTTAGTATTCACCAATAGGAATTAAGTTCAGTTTGGGGCTTTTAGCCTTACCGATTTTTTGATTTAAAATAATTTTACATGATTAAGAAAGTACATAAACAAATTAGTTTTTATATAGTTATATGAATATTTATACAATGCAAACAAATTCACATAACAAAACTTGCTTTCTTATCAAAGTCCCCACAGACAGCACTGGAATCACTCGCCAATATCCAAACTCTACTAATAAGATGCTTCCATTTTTCTTTTAATTTGGTATCCTTTGGAAAATTAAACAATTTACATCCACTTTCATTAGTATTATCACACTCTGGAGCAACTCATAAACCCATAGTTCAAAATAAACACAAACGTCTTTTTAAATCGATAATATCACGCTTGAACTTGAATATACGAAAGTTACGTTATAAAATGTGACGTTTGAAATATGTCAAACAAATTGAAAGGATGATGAAGTTAGCAGCAATATTAACTTTTGAATTTACTATTGGAAGATATTTCTTCCGTTTTTAATATTAATTAATTATATTAATAATAAAAGTCTTGGAATACGTTACAATTGTATATATTTTCACATGCTTTGTGCATGGTAAATGGTAACTAAAGTTCTTAAATATTTCTTACGATATATCTATAAAGCCTCGAAAATGTCGCCTTTATAGATATATGCATTAAGGCACAAGTTCCAGTGTGATGTATAGGCAACCAGTGTGTCATGACAGTAATACGTAGGTTGCATACTTATGTGACGTCATACTGTAACGAAGTGATTTTATTTTATTAAGTTAGGTAGCTAGGTGTTATTTGTCTGTTTTATATTGTAACCATTGTAGTACTGCGCTTTTAATTAATAACAGTTTAATTGTTAATTATAGATAGGTAGTAGTGATGTTTTTTATGAACATTCCACATAGGCCAAGTGGCCGGCAGTAAGCGAATCGCGACGCACGCATTGTGTCCCCGGCACCCTTATGCCCGCGCTAACTTGAAGGGGCCCGAGACTGAAAATAATTAAATTAGTTTCCGTCCGACCGCCAACCGAGAAACCACGCCGATCAGCACAGTAAGTAAACTCGTGAGTATAAGGATATATTGGTATTTAAATTTCATGAGGAATTATTCTAAGTCGATAAACGGGTGACGTAGCTGTAATATACCGCGCATGACTACCGTATCTCATCCTACTTCTGCGTTTGGCAGTGTTTAGTAGCATGAGGATTTTTACAATCAAGTTAGTCTCCGTCTGACCGCTACCCGAAGCACCGCGCCGACTTGGATAGTAAGTAAATTCGTGAGTATAAAGAAATAGGTAATTAAATTTAATGCGGAATTATTCTAAGTCCACAAACGGGTGACGTAGCTGTAATAAACCGCGCATGACTACCGTATCTCATCCTACTTCTGCTTTTTGGCAGTGTGTAGTAGCATGAGGATTTTACAATCAAGTTAGTTCCCGTCTGGGCACCATCCGAAGCACCACGCCGACTTGGACAGTAAGTAAACTTAGTATCCGAGAACAGTCCGTTGCTGCCGCCCGTACCGTCCAGACGTGCCGACCCCGACCGCTCCAGAGAGGAAGCCAGCACAGGATCCGGAAGTAGGTAGCAAGGTTTGATAAAGGTTTGGTAAATAATCGGTATTACTTGGCTGGTGAGTACTTTCCGGGCTTTATTTTTAGAGTTAGTGAACCGCGAGCGCTAAACGTATCCGCCTCATATCCTTCCTTAGAACGGGAGAGCGGCCGAAGGTTGGAATTAGAACCGCGTTCCACCGCGTTACACCGCGTGTTCTCCAGGCCACCTGAGCACGTAAAAATTCTGCAGGGTGACTTGGAGATACTAGCATTTGATACCGCGTGTCCTCTAGGCCACCTGAGTCCGTTTTTTTGGCAGGGTGACTTAGAGGTATTTCCGTAACCGCGTGCCTGCCAGGCCACCTGAGCACGTAAAAATTCTGCAGGGTGACTTGGAGGTATCGTCCTTAATCGCGGGTCCACCGGGCTACCTGAGCACGTAAAAATTCTGCAGGGTAGCTTGGGAGTTTTGGCCTTACCGTCGCCGTCTTAGATTTGCACCTGTTCGGCTTGCCACTCCTTCCCCCCCTCCAACTTGAACCGCGTTATACCGAGTGCCCTCCAGGCCACCTGAGCACGTAAAAATTCTGCAGGGTGACTTGGAGGTCCTGTCAGTTGCCATCGCGTGTTCTCTAGGCCACCTGAGCACGTAAAAATTCTGCAGGGTGACTTAGAGGTACTTCCGTAACCGCGTGCCGACCAGGCCACCTGAGCACGTAAAAATTCTGCAGGGTGACTTGGAGGTATCGTCCGTAACCGCGGGTCCCCCGGGCTACCTGAGCAGGTAAAAATTCTGCAGGGTAGTTTTGGAGTTTGGCCATCCCGTCGTCATCATCAATTCGCCACTGTTAGGCTTGTTACTCCTTTCCCCCCCTTTACCGTAACCGCATTCAACCGCGTGCCCTCCAGGCCGCCTGAGTCCGTTTTCTTTGGCAGGGCGCTTTGGAGGTACTAGTTGGCATATCATAAGACCGGAACCATCCATCAGCCAAGCGATAATAAGTAACCGCGTTAGATAGGCATAGTTTGCTTGTATTGGCGCTTGCTTCCCCTCCTGGTATCCGTCTGCCGTCTGCTTATGACCGATTGATTTATCGCTGCTTACCGTTTCACCGCTTCATTCACCGGCGTACCGTATCGCACCGCTTGACCGCTCGCTTACTGCCCCGCTTGTCCGTAGTTAAGACCGTAGTAGTATAAGACCGCTTGTAGAATAAGACCGCTTGTAGGTAAGACCGTTGTAGTATAAGTTATATAGTTACTAAGGTGTGTATAAAGTGTAAATAATAATTAGTGTGTAGAATAAACGTACATATATTGAATGAGAGTCTGTTCCTTAACTGTTGTATGTAAGTTCCCTTTTTCCCGACCCCCTGGCTTAGCCGTATCTTCACTGCAGTTGCCCGGCCTCTATCGTCCCGCCGATAGAGTAAAGTGGTGTTTCTGCACTCTAAACAGAAACTGGCGCCCGAGATCTCCGTACCGTGTGCACCGCCGTAGTGTTGGGCGTCAAAGTGACACTTCTGCTCTTGCGTAGAGCAACGAAGTACCTCCACAATACTAAAAGAATCTATTAAGAGGTCGATTTTCGGAAACCATTCTTCAGAATAAACAGAAATAATATAGAATGACAATTGCAGGTATGTATGGTTTACAATAATAAATATTGTGAATAATTTTAAATCTGTCAATTTATTTTTTAAGAAACATTAAAAATAAATAATGAGCAATATGAGCATTCTGAACAGAGCTTAAAACTGAAAACGCAGCTTTAAAAATAAAATATGCATTGAAATTTGCTGTACGTACCAGACCCATTTTCTATACATTCATAAAATATTTATAAAAAAATTATAGCAGATGGTATGTTTGCTATGAATATGCGTCAGAAAAGTGCAGATATCATTTTAAAATTCGTAACAGAAATAATGTTTAATAAGGGCGAAGTCAACCAAAAACAATGTTTGTTTGAAAACGGAAAAAGCACTATTCTTGTAATCTAGTACTGTCCTGTCTTTGATATTTATATGGAAACCAACAGAAGCAATAGAAGCATGCAGTAAATATTTCTAACATCAAATTAATACGATAGAATTAATAATAAAATAAGGTCAACATTTCTTACTCACTTTTCTTGCATCTGCATTATATGTTACCTTCGGATTTGTCATGAATCCCATATTCGCGTGCTGCTCTCGTGGTAATTAACAATAGATAACGAGTCTAGTTGTTAACCTTGATATCAAATCTGCAGCATGTGTATGCGAATTAATTAATTATAGCATGCGAATTAATTAATTATAGCAAAGGTGAGTACAATACATATTTCGGCATTTTTTATAAAGCACATCAGTAACTCTGGTCTAGTTATCAATTCAAATATTAGCCTCAGTACCTACTGTTTTACTGTCGTATCGAGTTCAACACGATATAAAGTCGATACGACGCTCATCCCTCTACATAATGTTCATTTGAGTCAAATAGATTTAACAATTGACGGGTGTCTGGTTCAAATATGCTAAGTGCCAAATTTTCTCATTTTAAGTTATTTAGGGAAAAACATTCTATGTACCATTGGTTATATTCCAGAAAAATGCTTGACCCGTGTAATGCTAGTAAAATCGAAATCCCGTCAAAAATATTAAATTATGTAATTTAGAAGCAAATAAGTTCATCAAAAGGTTTTTGGCGCCAAACTCAATTTTTTCAAATGGAACCATATTGGTACCGGTTACCATTTATTAGTACTATTAATAAGGAAAATAGTCTTATGTCGTATTAAAATGTGCGATAAATACAAAGTTACAGCTAAAAGAAAATAAGAAAATACAATTTTGTTCTAATTACCTTGTTATACATAAGGGGCTTTGGAATACAAAAAAAATGAACACAAAACATTACAACGGTTGTTCAAAATTCTGTCCATTAACGTCAATGAACTTCTGAACTCGCATAGCTATTTTTCGAAAAACGTTGGCCAATTGCTGGGCCGTTATGCTATTAATGGCGTGTCTTACTCATAGCTCCAGGTCTTCATGGCTTGTAACGGCGGTTGCGTAGCCAATATTTTTTTAAATGACCCCAAAGAAAGAAATCAAGGGATGTTAAATCAGGTGACCTTGGAGACCACATCACAAGACCATTCGTCGAAATCACGTTTTCTCGGAATCTCCGCTGAAGGTAATCAATTACTATCCTTGAATTATGGGGAGGAGCGCCATCTTGTTGGAAATACATTCCCTGTCGTAAATGGAAAGGTAATTCAGCTAAACTGTCCTCAATTTCATTTTGCAGAAATCCCAAGTATCTGGCACCAGACAGGGTCCCTCAAATAATATTGGACCAATGAATCTACTACCGATTATTCCAAGCCAAACATTGAAACCGAACCGCACTTAAAAGTTACCCTCCCGTAATAAATTTTGATTTTCTTGTGATCAATATTTTGTATTTTGTTGGTTAAATAATCCCAAATTAACTCGTCCCAAAAAAAATCATTCCCAAAAAATCTTTATTTGGCTGCACGTTATTCTGCAAAATCCAATTGCAATATTCCATCCTACGTTCGTAATCATTTTCGTACAAGTGCTGGTGCAATTGGTATTTAAAAGATTTATAGTGGTATATGTGCAAAATTCGGCTTACTGTTTGGTGACTGATTTCCAATTCAAACCCAGTTTGTCTTAAAGAAATAGTCTTATCAACTTCTATTCGAGCCAAAACAGTAATTTCCGTTCCTTCGTCAAGAATGAAATTTTCTTCGGGATCATTGTTGGGCTCACTTTGGAATTGATTTTCAAGACGATTAAAATAACTTCTCTCTAGACATTGTCCATCAGTATATCGTTCGGCATAAAGGTGTCTAACCGCAACGACATACATTCCGTATAAATAATTAACATGTCCACTTTTTCATCTCTTGTATAAATTTGCGGCATTTTGAACACAATTAACAAGAATGTAAAAAAATTTAAGACACAATAAAAACACCGGTACACCAACACGCTGACAAGCTAAATATTTCATTGTTTTCAAAGCCACCTTAGTTAGTTACTTCTTAACATTTAATTAGAAGAAAATTATATTTTCTTATTTTCTTTTAGCTGTAATTTTGTTTGTATTAATCGCACATTTTAATACGACATGTAAATGAATTCCTCATTAATAGTACTAATAAATGGTACCACGGTACCAATATGATTCCATTTGAAGAAATTGAGTTTAACCCCAAAAATCATTTTGATGAACTTTATTTGCTCATGAAATGTCACTTATTTGGTATGGTTGTAGTCAGAAAATTATGCAGAATTCAAAAATGCAATAATATACAGAGTGTTCTATTTAAAAATCGAAAGTTAGTGTCACTTCCGGCGAAACCGGAAGGGAAAAAACCCTTGTATGTCAAAAAGTGCCGCTTATTATGTATATAGGATATCCAAATTTCAATCAAGTATTTTTATAATACTTTAATAAATATATTTAATTATCAATAAGGTTGCAAATAACAAAATATACTTATCTATACACGTTACAATAAAGATAAATAGCAAGATTTAACACTACTCTTCATTCTGAACAAAAGAAAAGCTATTAGACCGGGTGCCAAGAAATATTTCATTTAAAAAATCCATAGGAATCATTCGGGTTGATGATTTACATTCAGAAAGATATAAAGAATGAAATTTTAAAGGTTGCCAAACAAAATTTTCGGAAGTATTTTTTCACAAAATATTCATTTTCCACAGCATGAATATTCAAATCAAAAATATGCATTGGTGGTTCACGGAGAACCCACATGAAATTAAGAAACAAGGACGACAAACTGTTAAAGTTGGTGTGGCATTTTTAGAAATACAATTATTAGGCTAATATTTATTAATGGGTGTTTTAACGGCAAACAGTTATTAAATTTGAATTATTAGATGACTTGCCCATTAATCATATATTGAATTTTATATGACAAAATGATAATGCCCCGCCGTACAGTGCAAGGTTAGTAGTCAATCAATGGAATCAACATTATCTTATTTGGATAAGTACAGAAGGACACATTTCTTGACTTCCAAGAAGTCCTGACTTAAATCCAATTGACTATTTTCTTTGGGACTCTTAAACAACAAATTTATAAAATGGACGTCGAGACCCTAGAACAACTACAGAACTTCATTGTAAGATATATTAACGACATATGATCAAATTGTGTTCCAGAGTGTTTGTCGTAATTTTATTAAGAGATGTAATATTTGTTTGGCAAACAATGTGGATTAATCGATAATATGCTTTAAAATTTAACAATTAAAAATCATTTTGTGCATTATTTTATATATTCTCTTTTATTCTAAAAATAATATGAAGTTCTATAATATGAGTTTGTTATTTGTATTATATCTCAGTTATCTCAAGAAAAATTTTAAGTGTGGTATACCGCTGTATTCAGAATGATAGGTAGAATCCAAATATAGGTTGTTCCATTTAAAGAACTTTTTTTGCCTCCGTACATTTTAAAAGTATGTATAATTTTGAAACCAAAATCAGAGTCTACAATAGGGCATAGGTTCTGTTTTGAAGCAATAAAATATGTTGAGAATTAACAAGATACGGCGGGGTTAGTTTTAGATGAACCAAGGTTTAAAATAGGGCTTCGGTACAGAAAAAAGAATTGATGGAAGCATTCCAATAATAACAGAGATAAACCATTGAAATTTATTGCATAATTTCATTAATGAGTCAATTTTGCATGACAGCGTTGTTGGGTCTGCACCGAAAATTAATTCATATTTCCGAGGCATTGAACAAGATCAAAATTTATATCAAATGGTACGAGTACATTGTTGCTTAATAATGTTTACATTGTGCAAGTACCCAATATAAATTATTTTTTAATTAACATTGAATCAAATCAAATATTTTCTTTTATGTTAATAAGAATAAATTTATTATATGTTTAACTTAATCTATTTATATATTTTATTCTCAAGGTTGTAAATAAAAAGTGAAATTGTAGTTAATGTGGTTATTTTTTGTAAATATTTATAGTTTTAGATACAACAATAACAACAAAGAGTACATGTTTAGTATCAGGTTTATAACTACTGTTTTAAGCAGCAAAAAAAAGCTGCCTGTTTTAAGAATTCTATACAAATGAAATTACTACTCAACAATCCTATCTTGGTACTTTGGCGGCGTAAAGAGGAAAGCAATAATGCCAGTGTGGGACAGAGACGATCCAAATCGCTTTACATTGAAACGGCGGGGTATATTGTCCGTTCTTCCTACAGGGGCAAACCCGGTTTCACATAGCTAAATTTATTTTTCCGTTATGACGTCATCGATATATTTTTAAATGGAACACCCTGTATATTTCTCTATTTTTGGATTCTGCTTCCAAGCTGATTCTAAAAATATATCACACATATGGTCTAAAATTGATTAGTTGAAAGATACAGCCATATTGATTCTAATAATTTACTAATTTTTCACGTTTTGCTTGAACAAATAATAGTCACTTAAACTAACGGTTAGTTAATAATAAAAACAGCTTATATTAAATAATCAAATTATATTCCTTTTTGTAGCTGATAGTACCCTAAACGATGAATAAAGTGTAGCTGAATCTTGTTTGTAGTTTCTTGAGAAATGTTGTTTATTTCTGTCCTAATATTCTCTTTTAATTCAACAATGCTTTCCGGTTTGGTTTTATATACTAAGTTTTTTAGATGGCCCTACAGAAAGTAAACTAATGGATTGAGGTCCGGTGACCTTGGTGGCCATTCAATGGGTCCACATCTACCAATCCACCTGTTCAGAAATATTTGGTCAAGGTACCTTCGAACGTCTGCTGCATAAAGGGGAGTCACACCATCCTGTAGATACCACAGGCTTTTGTCAACATTTCCAGATTAATTCTACTGGGGAATAAATTTTATAACTCCATTAAAAATTGGAGATTTACTGGTCAATTTACAGTTCCATCGAAAAATTAGTGTCCAATGATTATATTTCTTACAATTCCCTCCCACACGTTTACCTTTTGTGAATACTGTGTATGCTGCTCCCGCATCCATCGAGGTTTTCCCTTGCCCAGTGTCTACACTTCTGACAATTCATTTTACCATTTAATTTGAAAGTGCATTCATCGGAGAAAATAATATTTTTTATCAGAAGAGGATCACCATTGCACATATTCATCATTGTTTCACAAAATTGTAACCTCTGATCAGGATCATCATCACTTAGTTCTTGCACAAGCTGAATTTTAAAGGGATGCCATTTTTCTAATTTTAATACTGTATATACTGACGTTTTAGTAACATCATAATCGCGACTAACCTGGCGAACGCTGGTATGTGAATTTTCCTCAACAGCTAGCAAAATATTTAATTTTGTATCCTCATCAACACCTGGACGACCTGTTTTGGGTAAATCTTCTACCGTACCAGTCTCTCTATTTTTTTTTTCAGTTTTACTCACTGTGGATTGAGTTATGGGTCGTTCTGGATATTTAGTATTAAGTAAATAATACTTCTTGTTGAGGTCGCATCCTATCACCATACCCAATCATCGTGAGAATTCTAATTCTCTGCTTACAGATACACTCATGTTATAAATTAAAATAAATCGACAACAATTATTGAGAAACCACTACTGGGGTAAAGGGGTAAAGTATTATTGAGTGATTCAATGTCAAAGACGATAATAATAAAACGAAAAAAAAAACAGAAACTAGCCAACTTCAAAAATTAATTAGAAACGTGTTTATTTTACTTTTTTTACTTGTTTTTTTTAATTGGTTATATTTTCCAACTTATCAATTTTAAACCCCAACTGTAAAACATATTTCGAATTAGCTGTTGAAGCAAAATCCAATAATGCAGAAATGTACATGGTGTTTCATTTAAAAAATATCGATGACATCATAACGAAAACAGTGATGACGTCATAACCAAAAAAAAAAGGAAAAGGTATGCAATTGAAATTAAAAATTGCTGTGTCCGAGGAGTTTTTCTAAATATTTTTGGTTTAAGAAATAATGAATTTATTCCATACCTTACGGACACACTATATTAATTCGCCAGGTGTCTATAATTGTAAAAATCTGTCATAAAACTAGATTTTATAGACATTAAAATAAAAGTAGACATTTAAAATATTCATTTTAATAAATTATGTATTGTAATAGTTATTGACGATACTAGTTTGATTATGGTCACTTTAACAAAACAAGTTTGATTACCAGAACGAGGCGATGAGCCGATTTGTGGCTATCAATCTTTTTTTTTACTTTGGATCAAAACGAAACTATGGACAAATAACTGGAAGAAAATATAAGTTTAAAAAAATTTAAAGGGTTGTTTCAACTCTTGGAAAATCTTGCAAGTCAATGAAAATTTACAGGTACGTTACTAACGAGTTTTTTACCATCGATAAAAATGAAATTATGGACAAATAGCTGGTTGTGTAACATTTTTTAAATGTTTAAAAACCTGTTTTAGCAACCCCTGGGATCCATTGCAAGTCGATGAAAATTTAGGTATACTACTAACGAGTTTGTTTACCATCGATCAAAAATAAATTATGGACAAACAGCTAGTTGTGAAGTTACAGATTTTTTAAATGTTGATAGTGTGGTTTTAATCCTTGGGACCCTTTACAAGACGTTGAAAACTTTGCAAGTACTTTAATAACGAGTTTGTTTACTATCGATCAAAACGAAATTATGGGCAAATAGCTGGTTGAGGAATTAAAATTTTTTTTAATTTTTAATGCGTCGGCGAAAATTTGCAAGTACATTACTAACGACTGTCTTTACCATCGAACAAAGCGAAATTATGGATAAAGAGCTGATTGAGAAATTAAATTTTTTTTATATTTAAAGGGTTGTTTTAACCCCTGGGTAATTTTGCAAATCGATGAAAATTTACAGATATATTACTAACGAGTTTCTTTGCCATCGACCAAGATGAAATTATGGACAAATAGCTGGTTGAGAAATTACAAACGTTTTAAATTTTCAAAGGATTGTTTTAACCCCTGGGACCTTTTGAATGTCGATGGAAATTTACAGGTACATTATTAACGAGTTTCTTTACCATCGATCAAAATGAAATTATGGACAAATAGCTGGTTGAGAAATTAAAATTTACTTAAATATTTAAAGGGTTATTTTAACCCCTGGGACCCTTTGCAAGTCGATGAAAATTTACAGGTACATTACTAACGAGTTTCTCTAGCATCAATCAAAACGAAATTATGGGCAAAATAGCTGGTTGAGAAATTAAAATTATTTTAAATATTTAAAGGGTAGTTTTAACCCCTGGCTCCCTTTTGCAATTCGACGAAAATTTACAAGTACATTACTAACGAGTTTCTTTCCCATTGATCAAGACAAAATTAGGGACAAATAGCTGGTTGAGAAATTACAATTTTTTTAAATATATCAAGGGTTGTTTTAACCCCTGGAACCCTTTGCAAGTTGATGAAAATTTACAGGCACATTACTAACGAGTTTCTTCACCATCGATCAAAACGAAATTATGGACAAATAGCTGGTTGAGAAATTAAAATATCTTTAAAATATTTGAAGGGTTGGTTTAACCCTGGGACCCTTTGCAAGTCGATGAAAATTTAAAGGAACATTACTAACAATTTTCTTTACCATCGATCTAACGAAATTGTGGTCAAATATTTGGTTGAGAAATTATTTTCTTTTTAATATTTAGGGTTGATTTAACCCCTGGCACATTTACCAAATCCATGAAAATTTACAGGAACATTACTAACGAGTTCCTTTACCATCGATCAAAACGAAATTATAGACAAATAGCTGATCGAGAAATCAAAATTTTTTAAATTTTTGAAGGGTTCTTTTAAACCCTGGGACCTTTGCAAGTCGATAAAAATTTACAAGTACATTATTATCGAGTTTGTTTCCCATCATCCAAAATAAAATTATGGGCAAATAGCTGGTTGAGAAATTATATTTTTTTTAATTTTTAAAGGATTGTTTTAACCCCTAGGACTCTTTGCAGGTCGTTGAAAATTTACAGGTACAGGGTGAATGCGCGAGAATTCCCACCCCCTTTTTCTCCGTTATTTTTGGAATTAGAAAGACGTTTCAAAAAAACATATTGTAGGGAATTTTATGATTTCTTTTACGATGATCCCATCGAATATGCATGTTATTTCATGAAAGTGTGACCAACGCGATTTATATTTTTTAAATAGAATACCCTATATATTTTTGAAATCTACATTTTATTAATATTCAAGTGATATATACATGTTATATATTTGCATTATTCGTTTGGAAGACACAAGCTGTTAAATTATGCTTTGAGTATATTCCTGCGATCATTTTCAGAATAATACATGATTTTATTTAATAAAAATATTTCACACATAAGTTATGACAACAAAAGATTACAAGTTAATCGACTGACAGATATTGAATTATTCAGACGCTTATTTATTTTTTTCCATAGGCTTCGAGAAATATGACATTTTATAATATCTATTTCATTTTAATTCGATATTTTAACAGCTTGTATCTTTCAAATAAATGATGCAAATATGTATATAGGAATTTTCTTGCAGTTTTATAGATAATATTTTTTTTCCACTTTCATTCTTCATTTTGTTTTTTTCTTTTGTATTACCTTTAGTTAGGGTTAAGTGTAAGAATCCTACACATAAAATAATTTTTCTTTCCACTTTCATTCTTATATACTTATATTTTTTTTGTATTAGATTTAGTTAGGGTTAGGTGTAAGAATAGCTAATGCAAATAAACTCTCACCCTTTTGGTAATGAGTTTTATATTCATGTACTACTAATTATTTAATAAAGACGTTTATTATTATTGTTATTATTATTATAGGACTCTAATAAATATTGAGATTTGATTTAATAATCCGTTACAACAATAACCTTAATACCAATATACAACAAAAATTCCTTATATACAAGGTTATCTGAAGAACTACGTCGTGACAGTATGTCAAACGTTTAATACTGTAAGATCCATTTTAACAAAAATAAAGCCGATAAATTGTGAGCAAAATTCAAAAACTGTATTTACAATATTTCGGGTAAGTGTAATAAACATTATGTGGGAGAGTCATCCAGATCTCTCAGTGTAAGGTTAGGTAAGCATAAAAGTTATATTAGAAAGGGTGAAATTGATAAATCGAAAATTTGCGAACATGCATGGAAAAATGGACAAAGAATAAACTTTTTACGCCTTCAGTTTATACAGATGAATCGTAATTTGTATATTTACCTACTTTAGGTCATATGCGTACGGATAAAATAAAACATTGTAAGGAAATTGCAAGCTATTTCATTCCAGTTTGTTGTGTTCCACGATTAATTAAGTTTCTGCCAGTTTAATCGAGATGGCGTCACTGATTTCTACTGGAACAGTTGGTTTGGCAGATTTTTGCACTAAATATCTATCTATCTTTATTGCTCATACTCTACTCTCAAATGTCTGTCTCTTTCCAAACTATAACTGAGTTTAGGTGGGAGAATAGAACGAAGCTTCCTTCTTCTTACTAGTGCAGCCAGAGACAGTGGTTGTCTCTGGTGCCGCGTTCTGATGGAAACCGTCTCTAGTTCTGCGGTCTGGTAAGATTTATATGTTTTCTGGTATTATCTTGTGATTTTATGCTCATCATTATTTAAAAAGTTGCTATATTGATTTAAAGTACCTTTGAGGTAATTTTCATAATAATATTGTACCGTAATTATCTTAATTTACGCCTTGGGCGAATTTGCTTTTCGGTGATCAGTTCACCTTGGTTGTTCTTTGGAACATTGATTTGTATCAATTTATCGTGCCTTGCTGGCAATTTATCTAATATCCCTTTGATATTGTAATAATTTCGTGTGTTAATTTAAACTAACTTTCGGTTATTGTAAATTTTAGATTTACTCGGCAACGGATGTCGCCATTTTGTATCGTAGTAAGTTGTTTTCTGTCTTTGTCTCTTGATGTTTTAGGTCACTTAGCTACGTTGGTAGCGCTCCTAAACAGTGGTGACTGGTGACATTTGGAGATTGGTACACCTGGTTGGACCAAACCTATTTGTTTATAACCTTTGTGAAAATTATCTAATTTGGTGCATTTGTTTTGTGGTGGATTATCTTATACCAGTGCATATAATTATCAACCAGACCTCAGTAACGTAAGGTTTTTCTGAATTTAAAATATCGAATGCTTACTTGAACGTTTACTTCGTATTTAGATAGAAACGCTGCTCTAGTGGAGCTTTGCCTAGTTCTCTGGCAAAGATACCTGCCTAGTTATCTGGCACTTGATTAACTTTTAATTATCTAAAGTAAACATATAGTCAAGTATATATCTTTATTTAACTTTATCTGCTATTCATTAGAACCTCTCTCCGAGGAACTAATAAATTATTTAATTTAACGTTACCTTTAATTTGAAAACTCTCATATTGTTTTATATTTCTAGTTGTCTGTCTGTATACAGACATTCTAAATTCTATTTTCTTGAAGATTAACTTCTTTTAGTACAAAAATATCTTAACATTTAGTGAATACCTATTTCACTTGTTTACTATCGTAGCTACACCTACTTTATTTGTTGGACTAGTATTTTGTCTATTTAACGTAACTCTTATTGATACTTAAGTTAGTTGAAGTCTTCAACTTCCTAAAATATTGTAGGACACCGATCCTAGTTTGTTTAGTTTACAATTTACTCTGTAAATTTGTGTTAACTCATATTTTGTCTACGTAGCTGGACAAATCAAATGTCACAGCTTTTAACTTTGTTTTGCCTATAGTACTGATCTCATAAAACTCTCCCCTTTTTATGTTAATACCTGGACCAAGAGAAGAGGATAACTGGTGGATCGAACTGATCATCATATACTGGGTGGAGCAGGAAAATTATATTTTATACAACTGGCATTTTTTCTCAAGGGTAACTACAGTACTGACAGTGGTGAGTCAAATTGACACCGAACCCATTAAGAGCTTAGCCGTTGGTGGATTCTTCGCTGGACTAACCCATTGGAAGTTACGTAAGATCTTCGTCCGCAGTAAACGTTTATATTTGGTCAGAAGAAATTTGTGAGAGATCAGGCATTTCATTTTTCATTTTTTTTCCTCTTTCAATATCATTTTTTTGTGTGGTTAGTTGTTGATCTTCAACCACAAGTATTTTTTTTTATGTATAAATAATTGTACATATACTAGTCTTGATTATACTTTTTATAAAATAATATCTTTTTATTCCACTTCCTTACCAACCGAATTCAAGTTTTATAACGTTATCTTTACCTTTTAAAGTAAAATTTTAATTATTTGGTACTTGTAAAAGTCCTGGCGCCCAGCCTAGATTTTGGTGATAACTCAAATCAATCTAAGCCCTTATTCACGACCTGCTCACTGAGCTACCGGTTCATAAGTACAACCCCCAGCTTATTGTGTTATGCCAACAATTGGACGGAGGGTGTTGCAACATATAAAAACTCGCAAAAAATTAGATTGTATTTTAAATTATCACTACACAACACCATCTACATATAATGCACTTTAATTTACAAGAGTGTAGAGTGAATATTACTTGTTAAAAACACCGATTTGAGGTAAATAAAGAGAGACTTTCATACATAAACACGTACACAAGCGGCCATTATTCGGAACAATAGGTCCTCATGCGACGTTGCCCGATTTCTTATTTCGTGGTTGGGACGTAAAAGAAGGCTGTGATTGTGTTTGAAATTTGAAAATGCTTATTTGGATTAAAAGTTTAGAGTTTATATTAATAATTATCTAACTTTATTTCTTAAATTTATTTATACGGAACTTGTTGATTGATATTTTATCTACTTATGAATACTAAATAAAATATTTAAGATATCCACTATATGACAATATCACCAAATTTTGCAACAACTATTTAATTATAAATAGAGAAATATTATTATTATTAAGTACAAATTTTTGGGTTATTAGGTCCAATGTAATTAAAACACTACTGTATTAACTTGCCGATGTTTCGGTATAATTTATTACCATCCTCTGGGCACTGTAAGATATAAATAAATTGATTGTAAGTTATTCTATAACTATATGGGTGATAAATTCTAATCCAAACTAATAGTGAAGAAATAATATTGAACAGTTAATTAATTATTCTATAACAGATTGTAGGAACCATGTACTTATTTTAGGCACTTCAATTATTATTTAGAATTAGTTATAGGTTAGTGATATATAAAAATTATAAACAAATACTCACATTAAAATTTAGTGTTTCTCGTGCATAAAAAATATAATGGCAGGAACATACTTCGTAGCTATAATATTGAGTTTATTGAAAAATACTCAGTATATCGGCGCATACGGAAATGAGAAATGTTTATATGCTTCTTGAAATGTGTGTTATTCTCGTCGAGGCTGTACTAATGAGATTATTTTTTTTTATTTTTTAGCACTGTTAAACTTACTGTAGATAAGGGATGAATAAGTGTTTTGGAACTAAAATGGTTGTTTATATAATAAGTAAACAAGTTTAAAGTAGAAAGGAACGAAAGATGTAAATAGGTTGATAATTTTGAAATATCTAATGTATCATAAAATTTTTATTGTATTAATTAGATTGAAATAACAAGAGTTTAAATTTTCAGTGTCTTTTCTTGAATTTACTGATTCGAATTTTTTAATGTTTATCATTTCTTGAAATTTTCTTTTTTCTAGATTTATTTAAAATCAATTATATCTTACAGTGCCCTGAGGATGGTAATAAATTATACCGAAACGTCGGCAAGTTAATACAGTAGTGTTCTAATTACATTGGACCTAATAACCCAAAAATTTGTACTTAGTATTTAAATTGTGGTCTGGAAATTATTATTATATTATTATTATTATGCAGTTTCGTCTTATAACTTCCAATGACATTGCCAGTCCTCTTTTCCTGTTTGAAAATAAATCCAGTGAAAGATCCATGTGAAAGACTTTAAATTACTAGGCAAACAAAGTGACTTCTCTTTACATTGGACATCAGACATTAATTATGTTTTCAATAAGTGCGCAAGTAATTGTTTGCCTATTAACCGTCTCTCTGAAAATTTTTTTAAATTTTCTAGCAAATATATTTCTTCCTTGCCTCAAAAATCAGAAAGCAAAAATATATTTTTTCTTAATAAAATTAGTCATACGTCTAAAATAATTCATTTTCATTTCATTTAAGATGTACCTAACTTTCGCTTCTATAGATTTAAATAGGACTTTTATAGGTATATACTGAAACCCTTTTTCTATCACTTGATCGCCAGAAGATTGGGATTAACAAACAGATAATAAATATCAATCATAAAGCCTCAACAAAGAATTTTAATCATTCAATCAAAGATTCTGGATGTGAAATAAAGTTGATCTTGTTTAGGCTAATATTACTTCTAGTGTCGATCTATATAAAGAAATGTTTGTAATAAATCATGGCTGTAGTCGTCACACCTGTCATCAAGTCGTTAGCATGCCATAATACAATATTTATGATACTTCAAAGGTAAAAAACTAAAATAAAACGAATATGATGGATATTAACTTTATTATTATGAATTCAATGTTATATAAAAAAATTTTTACAAAAAAATATTCAAAAAATAATATAGTGTCACTCAAAATAAAAGTTGACTATCGTCTTGTCAAAAAAATATTGACGATAATGGTATTTTCTTCACGCTAATTTCTAGTGTCAGTTTAATTATTATTTTTGCTCATGGGAATTATATGACAAATAACGATGCTACTACTTTTTCGGTTTTTTTTTGACACAGTCTCTATATACATTTTTTTATATTATTTAGTTGTCGCCCAACGACGAATTCTTACAATGGCTTTCAGGGGCCACAACAAATAAAAAAATAGAAATTTCTACTTTTAATACTAGAAATTTCTATTTTTAAAATAGAAATTTCTATTTTAATACTAAAAATTTATAGTTTCAAAAGTAGAAATTTCTATTTTAAAACTGGAAATTTCTACTTTTAAAGTAGAAATTTCTACTTTAAAAAACAAGAAATTTATACTTTTGAAACTAGAAATTTCTAGTTTTAAAGTAGGAATTTCCAGTTTTAAATTTTCGATCTTAAGAGGCGCAGCGCCCAAAACGGGTTTATTGCCAATATCGCTTTACCTTAATCTGAGACTTTACCAGTGGCTTCTAGGTAAAAAATGTCTTGTATAAAACTTTTTAAGAACACGGAAGTTTTGTGTGAAACATTGTTTTGCAAGTCGAATAGACACTTATGGAGTTTCAAAGTGGAACTGATCAATGAAAGTTCCAAGAACGCTCAGTTTTAAACTAAATTGGATTTTTAGGAAATCATGCCCTTAAAAGCTTTATACCAATGGCCATGTCTCAAATGCCTTCTATTTTAAAAGTAGAAATTTCTACTCTCAAAAGTAAAAATTTCTAGTTTTAAAGTAGAAATTTCTAGTGTTAAAGTAGAAATTTCTAGTTTTAAAGTACAATCTTTCTAGTTTTTTTTTTAAATTTCCTGTGGGCCCTTCAGAACCGTCGTAAAGTTTTAAGCTGACAAGTAGTTGTTATAAAACAGACAAAACGGGGCCGACGTCGATCTGCTTTAACAATACTCATGTTTCGATATGAAAAAATTAAACAACGGTAGTCGCAGTCAGTAATTTGATGGTAACTCAAGTGAACCTCGGAGACCTCGCCCTGCCCTCTAGGGGCTTGTATATCAGTGTGTACGCAGAACCTATGCAATCTTAGGCGAAGTTGTGTAGGTGATATACCAACCTTCGGAAAGGACGTAAAGCAGTTGGTCCCTTGTTTATTAGATACTAGGCAAGTAAAAAATCCCTACTCTTTGATGGAGAAGAGGTTCGGTAAAATTTCCAGGTTGGGAGTAACTCATTTCCTGGAGTTGGTAATTGGCCCTGGTAGCGAAAATAGGCCGAAGTTAAATATATTAATAAAAAAAAAGACAATAAATAGTCCCGTTTTTCGCGCATGAATAAAAAATAAAAAAAATGCCTTAATGAAGCTTTTAACGAAATCGTATAATAAAGATTTCTATAGAGGTATGAGAATAATACTAGCATATATAAACACTCAAGGACAGAAAATTAGGTCAAATCTATTGTTATAACCAGGCACTGGAAACCAAATTAAACACCACAGGTTACAATCCCCTGTATCCCTATTGGTATGTCAAAGTACCTTGTATGGGAGAGGGTTATACATTTAGAGACCGTAAACACACCCAATATCCGAGTATGCTAGGATTATTTTCTGGTATAGAAAAAATCCTAGCTCCTCGACCGGAGATCGAATTCGGGATTCCAGGATGAGGCAAGTGTCTTTACCATTCGACCAAGAAGCCACAAATATTTGTCATTTTTCAGAGCCGGCAGTTATATAAAAAAATCATACTTTTAAAGAGCTTTTTATATAATTAAATGAATTGAAATGTATGCATTTATTTTTATACCTGTAACATATACAACCAGTCGTGCAACAATATTTTTATACCTGTAACATATACAACCAGTCGTGCAACAAGTATATCTGCGGGAAGTCGGGATTTATCATATATAATTTATAGGCAGCTAAGTACGTGTTCCCCTGTTCCGTAGTTGGCTCTGCTTTATACGACAGCGTAGAATTAGTTACCTTCACGGAACGATGTTTGGCATATGATTCACTACACGATAAAAAATATTAAATTATATTAATACTCGCCAATGTGTATACAGTCCACAGTGTTCAGTGATATGTTTGTTCTGTAATATATTATGAAAGGTAATTTGACACAATAAATATTACATGTTAACATGTAACCGAATTTATAAGATATAAGAAATTTATGATACATTGTACCATTGTATCATATTAAATTAACATGTAATGTTAATTTAGGGCCGATCCAAGAGACCCAACCTCTTTTTTCACTTATGTTAATGTACATTTTAACACCACAATTGCTTCGCAAGTCGCTATCCGCCACAGAGACATCTATGATATCGGTCGGATAGTAGCATTTGGACCATATGAGAAGTTTCACATACCTCTCTCACCACTACTCAATTTACCTTAGTCACTATCATTTGTCTGTTCCATAACCTATGGCATACTGAGGAGAACTAATAAATTCGAAACCGGTCTATATCTGGTTAGATTTGAAGGTAGAATCCAATGCAGGTCGGGGTATTTGCCGGCTGATTAGTTGTTTCGTTCAAATATATTTAATATCACAATTTGTAAATGTGTGTAAATTTTTAATCGTAAATGTCTACAGTGTTATTTTTAACGCAATATAAGTATATTATATATATTATATATTATAGTATATTAACTGAATTATTTGAAAATATATACGACTGAATTTTTGTTAACACTCACATAATATTAAGAAATAATTACAGTTAAAGGATTCAAAAACCAAGTTTTGCAAAACTGTAAAACATCTTTAATTCGTTATTTCAAATTTACCAAGAATTCTCATATTGGAATGTGGCTTCGTGGTCGAATGGTAAGAACATTTACATTTCTTCCTGGAGTACGAAGTTGCTGCGCAGAGATAATAACAATATTCTCGTCATAATTGCTAACGGACAAACCGCTCTGTCCGATAAAGACAAAGCCAACGCTATTGTCCAACATCTCGAACAGACCTATAGATCGAGGGCAAATGTCACAGAAGAACAGACGGACAAAAACAAACAAACACGAAACATATCCAACCAAGTCCCCATCCCTCCCAGACAACTAACTAAAATTCTAACTACACCTAACGAACTGAAAAACATAATTAAAGTACTCCCAAACCTAAAAGTCCCTGGACCAGACAATATTCCCAACCTACTCTACTACAAAAAAAAACGGACAAAAAAAAGCACTCGTACAGATGACCTACTTAATAAACTCGGCGATTCGACTGAAATACTTCTCAGCAGCGTGGAAATCGGCCGTTATTGTGCATTTTCTGAAACCAAACAAGGACCCCACGTTACCTACGAGCTATAGACCCATTTCACTTTTAATTACAGTAGGAAAAATCGCAGAAATCCTACAAAATATAAACAAAATAATTAATAAAAAAGAACTTATATCTAGCATACAGTTTGGTTTCAGAAAAGGCCACAGAAACAAAGCACGAAAATGGTGCTGTTAGACATCGAGAAAGCTTCGACACGGTTTGGCATGGAGGCCTCCTGCTCAAACTATAACATCTACATAATCTCCCGCCTTATTATATAACCCTAATAAAATCATACCTATCTGATAGGAAATTTACCGTCAGAATTAATAGCATATGTTCTGAATAACAAAATATTAACGCGGTGCCACAGGGTACTGTGCTCTCGCCCACTTTGTTTAATTTATACCTCGCAGATATCCCAACCCATCCTTTGACACAGACAATTATATGCACCGACGATACTACAATATACGCACAATCTTTTCACGCACAGACTACAACGACAAAACTACGATACCACTTGGACAAACTGGTAACTTACTACAATAACTGGAAAATAACTATTAACGAAATGAAGACCGAGACAATACTATTTACAAAAAAATGTACAGACATAACATTTACACAGCTAAAGATCCACAACCGAATGATAAAGGTAAGAATATCGTTAAATATCTAGGCTTAAACGTTGACAAAAGCTTCTCTTTCAAACCACACGTGACGAAGACCATTAACAAGACCTACATGACATTAAACAAATTATACCTATTACTCAATAGACGCTCACGAGTAGACGTACGTAACAAACTATTACTTTACAATAATAATACGACCGACAATGACATACAGTTGCGTTGCCTGGGACCGGATGTCAGATACACAATACAGACGCCTCCAGGTAACGCAAAACTAACTACTTCGACGCATTACAAACGGAAAACCGTTACATTACCATCGACGAATTACACAGAAACACAGACATACCCATGATTAGAGACTATATTACAGAAACTGCCCAAATATTTCTGAAATCCAAAATACAACATTCCACCCTCACCGCCCATCTAACAGACATCCGGCACCACCACAACTACACACACACACGCACCGCTTACTACACGAAAACCTTCCCCTTTAGCTCGACCCTAACTAACACGAATACGAGACGCACAACGACAGACAAATACCCTAAACACCCATCTTTTCCGTATAACTTCCTCCCCCTTACCCCTCCCGCCCTACCCAGAATAGACACGTCACCACTCCAAACCTATGTCTTACATCTAAAATGTTTTTTAATTTTCTGAAATAGGATTTTTTGTAAATAATTTTACCTATATAATTAAAATAACCATGTTTATAATACTCCTGTTCTATAATTGTCGCAAGTCTTGAGCATATAATTTAATTAATACGCACTGTATTTTATGGGAAAGTACCCTCCCAACTAATAAGAAAAAGGAGACGAAAACGAAGAGACGAAACTGAACATCAGCCGCCGTGGTGACCACCTGCCACCCGCGGGCCACACAATTGTAGTATAAGAATATGCAAATACTTATTATACTGAACAAGTGTATGTTATTATATTAATATTATATTTAATATATATTATTTATAAGTAATCCTTAATTAAATTTGTAAAGAAATAGATATATATTAAATATAATGTTAATATAATAACATACATTTGTTTAATATAATATATAATAGTAATCTATTCCTTATTTAATTAAGGATTACTTACAAATAATTATTAATAAAGATGTTAAATTAGAATTGGAATTGGAGACACGGGTTCGATCCCCGGTCAAAGAGCTAGGATTTTTTCTAAACCAAAAATTAATCCTAGCATACTCATACATTGGGTGTGTGTCCATTGTTTCTAAATGTGTAGCTCTCTCCCACACAAAATACCTTGAGGTACCTTCAGGGATACAAGGGGTTATCTATGTTAATACCATGAAACTTGAGTTTTTTTAATTTTTTGCAAAAACCTAGTTTTGCATTTATTTTACATGCATGTACAGACCACATCGCTCAAATTTAACAGTCACGAATATATTATTTGTAACCTTGTATGTGCTAATGCGATGGCACATTTCAGTCATTATGAATGATACATTGTATCAAGCGGCATGTATCCATTATTCATTTTGTACTTCTGTCAACTATATGAGGCAATAGTAGCTACCGGTCCTGGATTCTGGTCCAGTTTCCTCTCCCTGGTTATAGTAGGGTAAGCAGAAAAAAAGTGTTAAACAATAAAACTATTGTAGTTATACCTTTGGTGCACGCCCTCATCCTAATGCAAATATAGCTATATTTATGAGTACTGTATGTACACTAAAGAATGCGAACTGTATTATGTATGTAACATTTACGACACGTGTGTCTTTAACTATTGTCGCCTTATCCTATAGTTTATAAAAATCTTCAATCCTGTTCGTGTAATTAAATCCAATCACATTAGCCGCTTAATAAATAGCACGATCAATCATCATCTATGGGTAGTAATAGGTTCACATAAATATTCTGAACATGTGTGTGGTAACAATACACGAATGATGGGAAGCAGAATGTTGAATCTTGTTTATTCACTTATAGCACAGAATCAGAGGAATATATTATATTTCTGCTTATAGAATCTGAAACTAATAAGATTTTGGTTTAATTTTAAATATTTTTTGCAGTATGTTAAGATAAAAATTAATAAAATATAATATTATATAAAAAAATAGACCAAACACATTTTATTTTATTTAGAACTGTTTAAAGTCAGGACAAATTTTTGCTTCAGAAATACTCAAAATGCTAATATATTTGCCATTATCAGCTATTTCGAATCTAGAAATTGTATGCTAGCCGAATTTTAGCTTGGATATATACTAGAAAATATTGTGTTAACAGGATTTCTGCAGATTCTGAAGCAATATTTGTCCTTGATTTATCTTTAAAGCGAGTATTACAATCTAAGCATTACATATTTTTATAAAAAACTCAGAAATTAGGCGATGTACTTTCTTCTGATCATTCCCTTAAAAATAACAATAAATAAAAATACTAAAATGACCCGTAAATATGATGCTATTTCAAAGAGGTAAAGTGAATTTTTCAGAAATCATACCTCACAATTTTGGATCAAGGCCCAAATTTTCAGTGAAATAATTAATTATAAAGCTCATAAATCGTCTAGAGCCGCTTTACATTAGGTAATCATTGCTATGCAATGTACCTAATTCAAGATAATAGTTATTGCAATAGGCTCATTTAGCATTATTGCATGTTCTGAAAGTATCCACTGTGTTTAGCAAGTGTGTAAAGCAGCATTATCAATTAGAAACAGTGCTGTTGTAGGTAAATTTTGATGCCTGAGAAACTTTCTCACTTGAGGAATGAAACATTGATCAAACCACTGCTTAAAAACTGCTGAAGTCATCCAAGCTTTGGCTGTAGCTTTGTAATCTACAGGTAGCTCTGCATTTTTGAAGGCCCTGGGATTTTTTGATTTTCCAATGACCAAAAGTTTAAGTTTCTGGCTACCATCCGAATTACATGTTGCTAAAAATGTCAATCGTTCTTTACTGGTCTTTCTTCCTGGAGCGGTTTTTTCTGTGGAAGATACGAGCGTACTATCCGGAAGCAATTTCCAAAACAAGGCTGACTCATCAGCATTGTAAATTTGAGAGGGCTGTAACTTTATGGATATTATTGTTTAGTCCAATTCATTTATGAATGGTTCAACAGCTGCAGTATCGGAAAATAATTTTTCTCCACAGATTTTAAGTCGCCTGATGCCATACCTTTTTCGAAAATTTGCAACCCAGCCCCTACTTGCATTAAAATGTTCATCGCCATAATATTTAGCATACAGATGTTTAGCTTTTGTTGCTAAAAAATTCAGACGAAACAGGAACAAGCCGATTTCTAAGACTCACAAACCAGGAGTGTAGTTTACTCTCCATCTCTGGATACTCTGCTTGTTTTAAAGTCTGTCTTTTTCCGGGTCCAGCAACACATTGAAGAACAAACCTTAAAGAAAAAAAAACCGAAAATTAAGCACCAATCGTTTGCAGTAAATCAGCAAAAGAAATATATCAATAAAGTTCAGATTTCTTTACTTTCATTTTCTTTAATTTTATCAGATTTTATTTTAATGTCGCTGATTGTTGAAGTCCCTACTCCATACTTAAGGGCTAAAGATTTTCCACTAATGCCGCGTTTTAGCTCGTCTATAATGGCTGACTTTTCCTTGAGACTTAAAGTTTTGTGATTACGTTTAATAGGTGCCATTTTCATTGGAACAACCTGTAGGTACAGTAAAGAAGCTGAGTCCATACTGCTGCATACATGTAAGAACTATTCACTCAAACTCACTTGCAAAAAGACAAGTTAAAACCTGCAGAATTTAATACATATGTACAATGTACATAATATGTAATTATTTTGCTCCTACAAATTTTATGGAAAGGTCACCTGAATGAATTCGGATTACAGAATCAAATAAAATCCGGATTACAGATTTCTAGATGAGAAAATGGCAATCCGGATTATAGAAGCATCCGGATTAACGCGGGATCGGATTATCGCGGCACTACTGTATATATATCGGCTTATTCTAACCGACATAATGAAAATGACGTCGTTATATTAATATTTGACACAGGTGAAAATTTTACCATTCATTGTCATCAGAGTGCAAAATAACATGATAGTCATTTTCATTATGACCGTGACGTAACCGTGTCGTATATTCGATGTCACATCACTAGACATACTAATGGTATTTTTAATGTAATTGATTATTTTTAAATACCTATAATATACGCGATTCGACGCCGCCTATAGCCTAGATTTCTTTCAAGGTTAAAGCTACTACTGCCAGTTTCGCTACACATGACCTACAGCCAATTCTGGTTTTGACGTCAATAAAACTTAAATTCCGAGCTCTAGATGTAAGAAGTTGATTTTACCAAAAAAAAAAAAAAAAAGACGAGTAAATACAATCTGGGATATGGCTACACAGGGGAGTTTCTAAGGTACGTCAAAATCATTAAGGGTATTACAGAATTTGGGCATAATATTGATTTGTGCCAAAACGTATATAAAGAATTGTCTATAAAACATTAAATGATTCTGCGAAACGCCGCGGTTTCATATAAATATATAAGATTATTAGTCATTCAAAGCTATAAGGAATCACTACAAAACATAATCACCATTCAAAAGCATGTCGGACACAAATAGCATTACAACCATAATATTGCGGAAATAATTTAATTTACAAGAGCGATTAAAGAAAGAAGTCGAATTTTCGTGCTCTAACCGTAAGCAAGTAGTTCACTCAATCACGGAACAGGAAATTTATATTCATAACTTTATTAATCAACATTAATTTTTAAGTAAATATGTTTTAATCAAGGCGTTCGTAGCGCAAGAACACGCCTATAGGCCTCAAAGCCAGAGCGACGTGTAACCAGTAAGTCCCGTCAACGGCTTTAATTAATAAAAATCAAGCATTGTGTATTCACCTCAAAGTAGGAATGAGGGGAATACACAACGGTTGATTTTTATTTGTTGATAGGCTATCTTTGGCGACACATTTCTGGGCTTTGAAATTGGCTTATACGTGATGGGGATAACTTACAGCCTTAAAGATTTTTTCTACCTCAGGGTCCCGCGAGTCCCAAAAGACCATATAACTATTGTAGACGTGTGTACACGGTTTCATAATTTAACGGATTGCATCCCTGTGTTTCACTGCACCTTCAGTTTGCTAACGGGACATCGCACATTTAATTAAAAAAAAAATAATAATATAATTTTACCACATTGTTGCCAGTAAGTTAGGGGAACATATAATGAAAGATAACAATTTTATTAATCACAACATACACAAATCCAGAGCAGGGTAAGTACTGGTATGTCATGAGGGTGATACCACTAGTAACCGTTCACTATCTACATACCTGGTACGTCGCGAAAATTACCCTAATGATGCGCACAACACAAGGTAACACTTTTGCCATCTCTTGGTTGTAGAGGGTATTATGCAAAAGTGGAAAATTTCATTTAGTAGGATTCTCGCCCTCTGTTGGTTGTGGTCCAGTACTACAATTGGGCCGTGCTGCCATATATTGGTTGTGGTCGTTCAGTAATTGCCATTTTTAACATGAAGATAGTCAATATGTATATATAAATAAAATGGCGCTCTCCACTTGTTTGACCTATATCTGTCTCATTGTTCCTTCCTTTACTCGGACCGGTGCGCGCAATTTGCTTCCAATCTTTATACTACAGCTACTAGAATATTTTGTCCTTACTAAATACCAAATGTCTTTACGGTTGGTATCATAATTATTCAGACGGATATATTCTAGGAAAGTTAAAAAAAAAACGATTAATAAGCTTTTAGAATCTTCGTTTTTCTGATAAATAAATTTTCGGTTCATTGAAAATCCTAGAACTGAGTTATTTTAGAAGTGGGATGGTAGGATATGTTATTTAATTTAATTTCTTAAAAATGCTGATGAATACTAATAGTAAGAACAGAGTAATAAATAAAATAAAATTAATTATTACATCTAATTAATTGTTTTTGAATTTTTATCATTTTGCAAATAAGAAATAAACAAATTTAGAAAACCTGAAACTTTCAGTCTCAGTGAAACACTATATGCATTTAACTATAATTTGTAATATTAATGTAGCAATAAATATACCAGATAAATAATAATATACAGCTTGAAAGCAACCGACCAACAATGAAGAAAAAACTTTCAAGTAGCGTAACTGATTTGGTGCCCTGCAGATATTAACCTTCACATTGATATAATCTGACTGTATGTTAAATTATATTATTTATATATTACATCAGGTCTAGGTCAAAATTAATGTAGGTAGATTGTCAAGTTTAAAAAATCAATAATTCAGTATCACAAAAATTTTGTGTGAAAGGGAAATTGTAAAAGATACAAAATATAATCAAATTAAATTCGTTCAAGTTGTAATTTGAACCGCATAAAATTATCTATAAAAAGTTGTTTATTGTATTTAGGGTATTCACATCGGTTGGCCAGAAAATCACGAAATTATGTTATAAAACATAAATAATTCTGTTTTTAAATCTTATACTATTTTTTTACTGGGTACGACAGATTAAGGTCGAGTTTTCGCAATGTTAGTGGAAATGGGCATTTATCTTTGGTTTATCATAAATATTTAAAAAAACAAGCATGGCAAGATATTTACAATGGTGTTTGGGCTATGCTGTTATTTTATCGACCGTAATAATGCAAATTTTTAGTTGTTAGTTTTAAATAATCCTTGATCGGTTCAGGACAACGAAAATCGAATTTTTACTCTATATCGACGTTTTGAATTATCTTTAAATCTTAAGAATTCAAAAAGAAGTAAGTCCTGAAGAAGATTTAAAAATAAATCGAAATATCGACATAGTGATTTTTCCTTGTCCTATACCGACAAATCCAAACGTTTATTAGTAGTAGACAGGATACGAATTATTTAACGTTTTTAATTTTTGCGGGTGTGCACCAAACGATCCCTTAAATAAATTTCAACAATATTTTTCTTTTGCGAATTTAATATCTGTAGAGGCAGAATAATCGTATTCTTTATCATTATGGTGCAAATGTATAGTTTAGCACATCCACATTTTTAACTTATCTCTAGTAACAGGTACCGGAATTTCAAAAATGGTTGAAGGTGACGTAAGCATTTCTCATTATTTTTATAACATAACATAAACACCATCACAGACAACCCCTGAATCCAACGTCGAGGCTGCACGGGCGAGAATTACACTTACGAAACGCGGACAAACAACCATTTCCACGACATGGCCAGTGTCGGTGGCGGGATTCGAACCCGTAGGACGATGAAAAAAATTATCTAGTCACACTTTCCATCGCATGCTTCAGCGAACTACTCCACCGAGCCGATGAATATTGTCAACTTTTATACAGTGGTATTCGGTTTCGAACCAATGATTTTATTTTTTACTTAGACCCGCCCCGACCTACCGCTGCAAATAATAATAGATACTACCTCGCCTATGATGTCGGAAACATCAAATGTTTTTATTATAATGAATTTTTCTTTGCTCATCGAAGTTCCGAAAATGGTTTATGACTTTGATCGTCACCCGCCAACTGCTGCAAATAGTAATTGCCGAACCATAAAATTTAGAGGGGCATGAACGTATTTTTAATGTTGACAGTCTCTTCTGATATCCCGGTATGTTCTATTCACATTCATTTAGCCTACGCTTATAATTAGAGCTGCAAATCGTTTCTGTGTATCATGGTCGTAGAGTACAGATGTACTTACTGTCGCCGGCATTCACCTTGACCGCGAAACTCTTTCTCTAGTCCAGTCTATTATTAGCTTTCGAGTTGTGTACACGTTGTCACTTGGGCGTATTGCATATTGTTTTTGTGTTTTTATTTTATTTGTTGTACTGTATTGTTGATATTAATTTAATAATAAAGCATGGCAGACGTACGCAGGGGTAGAAAACGGCCATTTACTGACAAAGGGAATAAATTCATAGGTGAATTTCCAGATTTATTCTATGATGGTGCTAAAATAATTTGTGAAGTGTGCGAGAAAGATTTGATGTGCTGGGATAAGCGTGATTGTGGACTTCACGTAAATAGTGTACACCATAAAATAAAAAAATGACGTACCTTCGAGAACACAGTTTATGTTTGATTTACTATTAATGCTGATTGCCTGTGATGTTCCGCGGCACATACTCGATAAACAACCATTTCGAGAGTTCTGGAATAAATACAATGCCCAGGTGAAGTTACCAAGTCGCACAACGTTATGTAACTATCTACCAACTGTACACGTAGACATGGTAAATAAGATGAAATGTGAATTAAAAAAATACACGGCTGTGGTTATCTGTTAATGAGACAACAGATTGTAAAAAAAATTATATTTTAAATGTTATAGTACGAGTACTGGACCCACTTAAACCGATAGTTCCACTGTTACTAGCTAGCAAAAGACTAAGTCAGTGTACTAGCGAAACAATTACCAGGGTGGTGCTGGAGACGTTAGAAAAATTTGAACTGTCAAAAAGTCAAGTGTTGATGTTCGTGACTGATGGCGCCATGACAATGCGTTCGGTAGACCGTTCTTTGCAAGAACAAGGTTGTACGTGTACATGTTACGTGTAAAGTGCATGCTTTACATCTTGTGGCAGAAACTATTCGAAAATGTTTTCCAGAGGTGGATGCATTAATAGCAAGTACAAAAAAAGTGTTTCTTAAATCTCCTGAACGTCTCCGTGCATTTTATAGCAAGTGTCCCGGTATTCCTGAACCACCACAGCCGATTCTTACACGTTGGGGAACATGGTTGCAGGCAGCTATTTATTATGCTGAATAATTCCAACAAATAAAAGCTGTGATACTACAATTCAATCCAGATGAGGCTGCAGTTATTAAGAAAAGCCAGACAAAATTCGAAGATATTTCCGTTGAAACAGCTTTAAAAAATATTGCGAAGAACTACATGAAAGCATAAGAAAATTAGAAAACAGTGCGTTGTCAAAATATAAGAATATATTTTCACCAAAGCGAACATCACTCATGGAGACAACCATAGAAACATACCCGATGCTGCAAAATGGCTACACATCTTTTCCAGTTTGTGATAAGCAAGCTAGTTCATCAAGCTAGTTAAGAGGGTAAGTTTTACATACATTGTTCTAAATTGTAACAGTTTATTTTTTCTCTTGTTAGTTAATTTCGCGTACGCCACAGTCCCACGGAACATTTTTGACAGCCCTACTTATAATTGTCAGCGCTATTTGGTAACTCTAGTTTCTATTTCCTTTCTGCAATCTGTATATAAAAACAAATAATCAGTTATCAAATTAAAAAAAAAGTGCCTGAAAACCAATCAACTTTGTCTTCGTTTGAAATTACTTTTGCTCTTTCCCTTATAATTTTTTAAGCAATCTTTACAAAACAAATGTTTGACACTATTATGCATTAAATTAAAATGAATTAAACATAATTTATATCATCCATCATCGATTATGTTTATCCTCAACTTATAATAATATGAAATTTAATTATAACGACTGTTAACATTCGATACGTCATAGAAGCAATATTATTTTCGTAACAATTATTGATTAACGGATAGTGATAGAAAATTTTTATAGACCAGTAATATGACTAACATGTATGTTAAACAAAAGGTTTCTTTGAGCTGTCCGATCAATTTACTTTTTAAGTTGCATGTAAATTAAATATATTTTTTTTATTCTATAAAAAAATGCTCAGTATGTTTTCACCGGTAGTAATAGTAATCTGAATGTGATATATTGTCATAAATATCGTTTATTGAATTGTTGCCGTGCCTAATAATTTATTATTTGTAAATTTCATATTCTACTCAGAAATATTAATTTTTTTGGTATGAAAGTAAATTGAGAGTGGATTTTTTATGCAAATATTTAATTTTTAAAAATTCAAAATTATCCTTGCTCCAAATAAATGTTAGAAAACTAATTCAAAATTTTATATCGTTAATAATTAATACATTTTTTAAAACAGCCTTCAATTATTTGCATAAATAAAAAAGATTACCAAGAATTGAAAACAATTAAATAAATTGATATGCACATAAAAGTTACTCGTTATCCAATTGACCTCCTCTTTCACCTGCTAAGGTTTTTTTTTGTCACCTGCAGGTTTATTGATATTTTATCTTAAGAAACAATACATAATGAAATTAAAATAGTAACTAAGTGAAGTAACCAAGGATAAAAAAAAACTAAATTTAAGTCTAGCTGGTATATCAGATATTATTTCTAGATTGGAAACCAGATGACAAAATCAAAATGTTTAGAAAAAGACCCAATAACCACGTATGTCAAATCCAGAGGTTGAGAGCTATTCGAGATACACTTAAATGATGTCGAAAACTTCAGGAGGTGATTCTATGGACGATTTTAAAGAAAAAAGTTCCAATAAACATGGGTCTGGAAATGGTTCCCTGCAGAGTGCAGATTTACATATTTCGTAAATCCCTGACTTTTCATTTATTTCAATTTTTCTTCTGGATTGCCTTAAAGTTGTTGTACTTTATTTCCCGATGAATGAACTGGCATACCTATATCTTTAAAAATCTTACCCTTACCACGGATGAATCGAAGAGCGTATAGAATAGATACAAATTTCGGATTTTTCTTTCATCTTGTAAGATTGAGGAATTTCGAAATGTCTATTTAAATTTACGTTTCCTAATTACTTTATCAACTAAACTTAGAGAATGTCAATTACTTTCTATTACTATTTACTATTAATATTATGTAATCGTAAATTCACCATGGCACTGTTACTGAAGACGCGGGTTGCCTCGCCATTATTAATGTCCACTAACTACACTGCATTCAACAGAAACTACGTAATAATAATAAAAGAAATAAAAGAACGTCTTTATAGTCGCCGTGTATGCAATAGCTATCAACCGTTACCGTTTACAGACTGAACAGAACGATTATGTAAACAATGAAAGGTCGCCAAAGTTATGCACTCACATATTATATATAATTTTTGCCGACTGACGACCCATCATCGGTGTGGGTTTTACATGCAGAAAATTTAATATGTAAATAGAAAAAAAAGCTGTTAGAAATTACTATTTATTTTATTACTATATCGAGGGTTTTTTAGAATATGTTATTAGATTCTAAACCAGTCTCTGGAATATCGCCCAGAGTTCCTATGTCTGAATTAATCAGGACAGTACTGGTCAGATGGTAAAGTGGGAAAATTCCTGGTAGACCCTTATAAAGCCAATACAGAGGCTCTGGGCCCGCAACTAAGGCCAAAATGTAACGTGACAAACATATTTACGTATATTACGTAAACAATGAAATGTAAAGTGATTAATTAATATATTTGTTTGTGGGTTCACAGTAGATTCAATGGGTAGATACTTAGTTTATTATCTTTAGTACCGACAACTGACAATTTGACCCACATCTGCACGATAGTAACATAGCCAGTTAGGAAATTAATTAAGGAATAAAAATTAGATATTATTTTGACCTTTAGGCCGATTCTTTTATTTTTTTCAGTTTTAGTTTATGAATCAAGTCCATTTTTAAATTGTATATTTAAAATGCCAGTCTATATTAAAAAAAACCGCTAACCTGAAACACAAACAGAAATGATACAAAAGTACTTACCTTATTTCTGCTTGTGTTTGTGCTGCATTCTGGAGCTGTTTAGTTTTTTAGTTGTGAACTATACAGATTTTTGACAAAAACCCTTTTAAAATAGTATAAATTCACAAGTCTTGAGCTCGAAAAGTCAGTGTAGAATTCTGCCGAGAGTTGGACCGTTAAAAGTAAGATAATTATTTGTATTTTCCTCCGATTTAATGATTTAATTGCATTTTTTATTTAAAATATAGTTTTTAATATGTTAGATACTCTGTAAAAATCCTGCTAGCTGTTTCCCATATTTAATTTTGAATATTTTTTTATTGGCTTATCAATATTTTTACTGTGTACATTGCTATTTTTTTCTTTTGTTACAAATAACCAATATAAATCTTTATAAAAATATTTTCTCAGATCTTTCTGAATAAAAATATTTTGTAAAATTTGTTTCTTATTTCTAATTGATTTTTCTAGACCCCTGGGCCATCTTCATTGCAGCTACCCGAGACCCTATTAATCGCTAATAGGGAAAAGTGCTTTTCCTGTACTATAAAGAGGAACAGCGCCCGAGAAATAACCGTAAACTATCATTACAAATGACTTTTTTCCATGCAGAAAAAAAGAGCGTCACAATTAAAAAAAATATATTGCTGATACCACATCTCAAAAAGTGTTAACGAAAAAATTTTAAGTGGTATCCCATCATAAAGATCGTTCTATTCCATTAAAAAAAGTATGCGTACTGATAAAACTTTTTTCTACACAAAAAACTATTACCTGAAAATTGGCGTTAAGTAACTACAAAAAGCAGCATTATAAATTTTAATATACTAATATAATTTTAGTTTTAATTTCCGTCAGATTGTAGACATTTAAAGAAATTAAATAATTTTCCTTCGTTTGAATGCGAGGTCACATCTGTATGTGCCATGAGATTATTTATGTACAAATATATTTACTTGAATTGATTAAATGGATTTGGTGGTACTTCATGTCATATGCAAGCGGCACTCATGCGATACAAAAGCGTCATTACGCAGCTTTTAAAACATAAGGGAACAGGTGTAAAATGAATAACCACTGGCATTAATATGGATTGCATTTTATAACATTCACATTAATATAATATTGTGTTGAATAATTCTTAGAGACACTAACACACCTCCCTATGAATGAATAATTATTTTTATAATATTGGTGATTAACTTAATTATTATAATTTAGTAATGAAGGGTGTGTCCTTGATTAATAACTTAATAAGTCATTTTATTCACTATATATATATACACATTATGTGACATCAACAATTAAATGCATACCATAAAAGTGCATTTAAAGGTGTGTCACAAAATTCAACTCGCTGGATTTTGACCTTATTTGAAAATACATTCAATTTTTTTGTAACGTCATTTATTTCAAGGACTCTTTCTTTCTTAAATATTTTAGATATTGCTCTGGAGGGTGCTGGCTTATTGGTACACGAGTTGGGTTAAGATTGAAGGGTACAAAATAAAAAGTATTGCCTTTAAAAGTTATTTAATAAAAAATTATTAACAATATCGTTTTATTTACTCTAAAACTATGAGTTGCCTGCTTTGAAACAAATCCACGGTGTCCAGGAAAAATATGATTTAGGATAAAAATAAATTACAATAGAAATAGCCTTTTCCTCATTAGTGCAGGAAAATGTACTGAATTAACACTAAAAATACATTTTATATTTTTGATTTAACACCTATTTCTATGGATTGTAATAACGTAAAACGAATAGTCACAAATATTTTTACAAAAATGGTTAACATCAAATTGTATTGTAGAGTGGCTCATTAAGAAGTTTTCGATTCTGAGGATTATATAACATTTCATCATTCTACAACTATCAGATAAATCCGCTACAATCTCATTACATTGGCCTGCCAGCCACTCGGCTTATTTTTTGCAGGCCGGTATGATCTTCAGTTCCGAGAGCAGCGTAGGCTTTATACCTCCGAGTACACCGATTATAAGGACGACCATTTTAACCGAGTAGCCTGGGTACAGCACTTGGAGCTCATACCGGAGATCGCGATATTTGGTCCGTTTCTCCTCCTGCTTCAAGGTGATGTTTTTCTCTGCAGGTGCCGAGCACTCGATGACATATATCACTTTGAGTTGATGGTCGAGGAGGACTATGTCAGGCTTGTTGGCTTGGATTAGCCTGACAGTCAGGAACGAGTAGTTCCAGTAAATCCGGCATTTCTCGTCCTCGACAACGGACTCAATATCTCCCGGGACGTAAGGCAGCACTGGTGTCTGGTCTACCCCGTACGAGTGCCTTAGATGGTAGTATAGCACTCGTAAAGCCGCGTTATGTCGGTGGATGTAGGCCGAAATTGCATATATGGGGCATGCAGAAAGTAAGTGCATGAGCGATTCCGGCACCTGATGGCAGGTCCTGCAGTTGATATCAGGAACCTCTACACGCCACACGCGGCTACGGTAGACCAAAGTGTTGATAACATCATCCTGGCAGGCCATAATGAATCCCTCGGTCTCTAACTTAAGCCCAGCTGACCTTAGAAAGGTGAATGTCAGCCTGGTCGATAAACCCAGTGTTTCTATATGCTTATAGAAGATACCATGCTGGGGTTTATCGACGTGCTGCCGAAACATATTTTCCTGTTAGGCAACTCTGATTCGGGCTTTCAGACTTTGGCTGAAGTTCGGTGACTGACTCTACATCAGCACCTCGCCGGCCTTCTCGCCTGATGTCAAATGCGAGACCGAGTTCATCTGCGTCTCCATTTGCTGCCTTGAACAATCCTGCTCCCATTCCTACAGTTTCGTGATATTTCAAAAACCACAAGAGGGGATCTGAGCTCCTGAGGATGTTACATGCCATACTCAGTACTACTCTGCCATGCGTACACTCCAGGCTCAAGAGTCCTCGGCCCCCCCGTTGACGAGGGAGGTACACACGTGGAACGGACGATCTAGGATGAATACTTCTGTGAATATTCATCATCTTGCGGGTATCTCTGTCTAATTGGCGCAGCTCATCTACCGTTATACAGGGTAGCCCATTAGTGCGAAGAAGTCCAGTATGAAGAAACTGTTTAAAATAAAAGATTTAGAACTTACTTTATTGCCCGTTTCTAAAATACTGTGAAATGCATAGGGTGTTCCATTAAAGTCGAACAGCTTAAAGGTCGAAGTTTTTAAATGACACACTCTGTATATTTTTACACCATTGATTTCAGCGTAAAATTTTACGTCCTTTACTAAATTTTTATTTCAAAAAGCTGAGGTGCTGCCAAGTTATTGCGAAAAATATAGAAATTCACGGAATAATATTTCATTACAAATGTCATCAAAAAGACTTTGTTAATGACAGTTAAGGGAAAACATTTGGTAGATGCAAAGATAAAAAGATAGCTGAAATGTCTGAGAGTAGCGAAAGTTTATTTTAATGTACAGGGGATTTTATGCAGGAGCATCAACTTTCCAATCTTCAAACACCTAAAACTTCGTATATTATTTCACCATTTTGTACAACTATTTTATCCCTTCAAATTATGTTATAATGATATAGTCCCTAAAATGGATAGTTTTTGAGAAATTATAAATTTAATTGATAACTTAAAAATAATTGCGTTTTTTCACAAGTAAGCTATGACCTATTTTTTCGAGAATTTTCATATTTTTCGCAATAAGTTGGCAATGCCGCAGCTTTTTGAAATAATAATTTAGTACTCAACCTAAAATTTTACGCTGAAATCAATGGTGTACAAATACACAGCTTGTGTCATTTAAAAAATTCGACCTTTAAGCTGTCCCGCATTAATGGAACACCCTATGTATTTCACAGTATTTTAGAAATTGGCAACAAAGTAAGCCCTATATCTTTTATTTAAAATATTTTTTTCATATTTCTTATAATAAACGAGATATTGGACTACCTCGCACTAATGGGCCACCCTCTATTTTACTTTGACATAAAATCTTGTGATCGTTTTCAACACTAACCGAGAATCACATCAAATAAATAATATTTATTATATTATGACAGTTCTCAATGTCATTTTAACAACAGCTTTATTTAATAATGATAAAATGGCTGAACAATTGAATATTTTTACTTTTAACATGTTTACCCATAATATACAATTTTTAATTCGATAAACTAACATTAATAGGTCTACTTTTAATAGCGGTAGTAGAAAAATATATTTTATTCTGCCTCATCCTGTATGAAATACGTATTTCACTCTCATTTTTAGTTAACGAAAATTTACTAACCTGATCCTATCTAGCTACCAAACATAAAAACACAAATTCAAAACACAGCTAAGCAATTATTTTGTTTTTGTACTCTTTTGATTTAGAAAACAGCTGTTAAATTTACACATAATTTGAATAAAACATTGTATTATTGATAGATGCTTGATTAGTTTGTTTACTCGTTTATTTGCATCATCCTATTCAACCTTGCCACGGCAAAAAATGGTAATACTATAATCACTAAAATGTAATTAATGAAACTCTATTGAATTGGGTTTTACCGAAATTAAAATTTCATGTATATATCTACAAGAGAATAACTAACAGTGGTACGAATGACATATTTAATAAAGTACCAACGTGTAAAAGTGAGTGCAACCGCAAAGTCTATGATGAATGGTTATCCTAATGGGTTTGTGTGGGCAGAAAAGCACTCACTCGATCCGCAAAAATGTTATATATAACTAAAAATATATGTGCCGTGTGCCATGTGCCCAGTATAAAATACACGTACACATTTATTTATTGCTCAATATTATAAATAGTATTTATAACAGTAGTTTTCAAAATAGGAAGGAATTCGCTGTATTTTGTCAATTAGTAGGAGATAATTGGACGAGATGAAGCACATTTTTAATCATTTTTATTTAGCCAACTTTCTTGTAATATAGCGTTTGACTTTTGGCAAAATATTAAAAACACTACTGTACTAAAACATTAGTTTTTAGCGAGGCACACTTTTTTTTCAAAATTCAGTAATTTCATCTCAGGTGGTAAAATACCACTAATATGAAAAAACGAATTTAAAAATGTTCGTGTCCGGAAAAAGGAGTCCAACCCGGTAACCATGGATTACTTGAGCAAAAATAATACGACTTTCACAATGCCATTTTTCATTTTAGATCCCCATATACAATTCAAAGTTTCAAGTTTAAAAATATTTTTTTGAAATAACTCGAGTATTTCGTAAGATATTTAATTAAAATTTGTTACAGTGCTTCAACTTAAACAGTCACATCTTTTTGGGAAAAAAACAAAAATTAATTGTCAAATATTCAAAATAGAGGGGTTCCAGTACTCACTCACCGTGCACCGTCTATACTACAACGTTTGCAGGGAAACTAAATAGTGAAAAAAATATAGTCCAAATTTTGCCGGTTGGGAAGCCGGTCCCGGGACTCATTTAGTTAAAAGTAACTTACCCAGAGATGAAAATACCGGCCCTTAGTTTGCAACACCCCCCAATTGCTGGCATAACACACATAGCCTAGGGGTTGTACTTATTGACCGGTAGCTTAGTTAGCAGGTCATGAATAAGGGCTTAGATTGATTTGAGTTCTCACCAAAATCTAGGCTGGGCGCCAGGACTTTTGCAAGTACCAATTAAAAGTTTACTTTAAAAGGTAAAGATAACGTTAATACTTGAATTCTGTTGGGAAGGAAGTCGAATAAAAAGATATCATTCAATAAAAAAAAGTATAATAAATATTGGTATGAAAAATGTACAATATTTACATTGGCTCAGATGGCCTCTTTTAGTAAAAAAAAAAATCTAGGTGTGGTTGAAGACCAACAAACTAACCACACAAAGAAAATGATATGACGTTATTGAATGAGAAAAAAAATGACTGATCTCTTACAAATTTCTTCTGAACAAATATAAACGTTCACTTACGTAACTTCAAATTGGTTAGTCCAGCGAACAATCCACCAGCGGCTAAGATCTTAATGGGTTCGGTGTCAGTTTGAATCACCACTGTCAGTACTGCAGTTACCCTTGACACGAAACGCCAGTTGTATAAAATATCGTTTTCCTGCTCCATCCAGTCTATAATGATCAGTTCGATCCACCAGTTATCCTCTTCTCTTGGTCCAGGTATTTACATAAAAAGGGTAGAGTTTTATGAGATCAGTATTATAGGCAAAGTAAAAAGCTGTGACGTTTGAATTGTCCAGCTACGTAGACAAAATATGAGAGTTAACACAAATTTATAGAATAAATTGCAAACTAGGATTGATATTCCACAATATTTTAGGAAGACCTCAACTAACTTAAGTATCAATAATGGTTACGTTAAATGGAAAAAATACTAGTCTAACAAATAAACTAGGTATAGCTGTGATAATAAACAAAGTGAAATAGGTATTCACTATATTTTAAGATATTTTTTTACTAAAGGAAGGTAATCTTCAAGAAAATAGAATTTAGAATGTCTTTATACAGACAGAAAATTAGAAAGATAACGTAAGTAAATATTTGCTAAATATAAAACAATATGATAATTTTCAAATTAAAGGTAACGTTGTTAAATTATTTATTAGTTCCTGGTAGAAAGGCAATAATGAATTCCAGATAAAGTTAAATAAAGATATATAGCTTGACTATATGTTTACTGCAGATAAGGAAAAGTTAATCAATTGCCAGATAGCTAGGCAGGTATCTTTGCCAGAGAACTAGGCAAGGCTCCACTAGAGCAGCATTCCTGACTAAATACTACGTAAACGTTCAAGTAATCACTCGATATTTTAAATTTAGAAAACCTTACGTTACTGAGGTCTGATAGAAATACATATATGCACTGGTATAAAATGATCCACCACAAAACAAAAGCACCCCATTAGGTATTTCTCACAAAGGTTTTAAACAAATAGGTTTAGTCCAAGCAGGGTACCAATCTCCAAATGTCACCAGTCACCACTTTTCACAGAGCTACCAACGTAGTCAAGTGACCTAAAACATCAACAGACGAAGACAGAAAACAATTAACTACGATACAAAATGGCGACATCCCTTTGCCGGGTAAATCTAAAATTTACAATAACTGAAAGTTAGTTTAAATTAGCACACGAAATTTTTACAATATGAGGAGATATTAAACTGCCAACAAGGCCCGATAAATCGATACTGATCAATATTAATGATGGCTGTTCCAAAGAACAACCAAGGTGAACTGATCACCGAGAAGCAAATTCGCCCAAGGCGTAAATTAAGATAAATACGGTACAATATTATTATGAAAATTACCTCAAAGGTACGTTAAATCAATATAGCAACTTTTTAAATAAAATTACATGATAATACCAGAAAACACAAAATTTTACCAGACCGCTGAACTACAGGTGTTGTCTTCAGAACGCTACACTAGTCAGAAGGAAGTAGCACCATAGTGTTCTGCTACCCAAACTCGATTATAGTTTGGAAAGAGACATACATTTCAGAGTAGAGTATGAGCAATAAAGACAAATAGATATTTAGTACAATAATCCGCAAAACCAACTATTCCAGTAGAAATCAGTGGCGCCATCTGGACTAGACTGACAGAAACTTAATTCATCGAGAACAACAAACTGGAATGAAATGGCTTGCAATTTCGTTTTATCTGTATAGTATGTGTGTGTATATGTACAAGTATATATTTATATGTGTATATACAATTCCATATGTTTTGGTCGTATATATTATATATTCAATTAAGAAATTTTTTGTAACACTCAAAATTGTTTATTGTGTATTTATCTATACATATTTTCAATGTTGTACATAATCCTGTAATTGGGCTCCTGCCTATTGGATTTTGTATTTAAATAAATGAAAGGAAATAATAAAATAAAATACTATAATAAAATTTTAAAATATAAAAAACACCACAAAAGAGAAGAGAAGGTAACACAAATTATTTTTTAAAAACAAAAAATTGCCAAACAGAATTACATGACAAGAATCTCGTGTTTGTTTCATTATTCTCAGAGTAATAACAACTGTCAACTATTGTCAAATATCTCCAAAACTTGCCTTTTAAACCATCATTAGGTACAAATTTCTTGCACATATCTTTTTTAAGATCAAAATAAAATAGTCGTAGCATTTTGATACTCCATGTATATAAGAAAACACTATTTTCAAAAATAGTGAAAACCGTCTTCTACAGAGATATTTACGTAGGTAAATTTTACGTCCTTCCTGAATTTCACATATGAGTCATTCCATATGAAATCGTCTACAAAAATTTTTTTTGTTGCTCCACTAATTTAGATTTTGCTTAAACTTTGCGAGAATCTTCTTTAGGGTTCTAAAGAGGAAAATCCACCTTCATTTAATTTTCGCATGCGTCAGTTCTCGCCTGCCCGAATTAAAGCATTTAAAAAACGTCATTTTTATGCTTTAATATTTTTAGCTGTAAAAATTTGTCTATTAATGATATCTACACGTTCAAGATCGCATATCAAAGCTGAAAGATAGTAGTTTTTGTGCGAAAAATATAAATTCAAACAATCAAACCCCGAAAAATAACTTACTCCAGTGTCTCGACTGTAGAATGCAACCAGCTAATATTTCTCAGAGATCAAGTGCACTTATCGTGGAAGAAATAAAACCTACAATTGACTTGTTCGGCCAACTCTTTATAAAAAAAATCTCTGCTTGAAATTTTAAAATTTTAAAAATCGCATTATTTAGGCTATAATATCAATATGCTGGCTACGAGATAAAAATATGAAACTTGCAAGATATTTATTCTTACCTTGAACTTCAAAAGCATGTAATGCTCGTTTTGTTATTTTCATCCTTTGTGCGTGTACAGGTGGTTTAAAAGAAACGAAAATATAAAAATATCAGTCATTTGTTTATTTTTAAAATAAACTTAAACTAGGTATGTACTTTTTTGAAAAGTAACGCTGTTAATAAATATTACTACTAGCAACAAAGCGCCCATATCCTACGATTTTTGTAACAATGACTACTGCCGTCCTTATGCTAAAGGGCGTATCTGCAAAAACATAGTTTTGAGATAATTAAGGTTTTGTATTTTTCTATATCCCAACTATTTGTGATACATCTAGTCGTATCTGCTAATATTAATGCATATAAGACTAATTGGCTTAGTGAATATTAGCCCAAAAATTACTGATATGACCTATATCTGTCTGTAATACACTGCATATTCGATTTTTTTTGGCTAAGAAAATGTTAGACACGACCATTTGACTTTGCAATATTACTATGCGGTGGAGATATTTTAAAAAGATTTTTAGGTAATTTAGAATACAGATACGCGCTTTTACTTTAGTAATAAAGTCAAATACATGCTTGCCTATGTAAAAATCCCATAAACTGAATTTCGATACAATGTCAGATACGTCCATTAGCCTTAGCACGGCAATATAGGTTAGAATAGGAGCGTTCTTCTAATTCGACACCGTCAGACGATCTATTAATGAGCAAATAAAAAAGCATTATAAATGTCTAACTATACTACTTACTTAGATAATTTGAATGTTAACATATTCATAATTTCATGAAAAAAAATTATATAATTTCACATTCAAAATTATTCTTGTTCTTAATTATATCCTAACCAACTCACAAAAACATAAAAAAGAAAAAGTAAGGATAAGAATACATTAAATTACAATGAAAAGGTAATACGCAGTTTCTGCAGGTTCTGTAAGGATTTTCATGTTAAAAATAATCAATTATAAATAATATTATTGAACTAGAAAATAAACAAATGACTGATCTTTTTGCTTCTTCTAAGCCACCTGTACACACAAAGGATGAAAATAACAAAACGAGCATTACAGACTTTTGAAGTTCAAGGTAAGAACTAAATATCCTGTAAGTGTCATATTTTTACCTCATATTCGTATTATAGCCTAAATAATGCGATTTTTTAAAATTTCAAAATTTCAAGCAGAGATTTTTTTAAAAAAGAGTAGGCCGAACGAGTCAATTGTAGGTTTTATTTCTTCCACGATAAGTGCACTTGATCCCTGAGAAATATTAGCTGGCTGCATTCTACAGTCGAGACACTGGAGTCAGTTAAAAATCACGATAAATCAGTATTTTCAGCACCGTGTTATTTTTCGGGGGTATTGATTGTGTGAATTTATATTCTTTGCACAAAAACTACTATCTTTCAGCTTTGAAATGCCATCTTGAACGTGTGGATATCATTAATAGAAAAATTTTTACAGCTAAAAATATTAAAGCATAAAATTACGTTTTTTAAATGTTTTAAATCGGAGAGGAGGGAACTGACGCATGCGAAAATTAAATGACGGTGGTTTTTCTTCTTTGGAACCCTAAAGAAGATTCTCACAAAGTTTGAGCAAAATTTAAAATAATGGCTTTACCGATTAGACGATTTCATACGGAATGACTCATATTCAAATTGCTTTTTTTTTTAAATTGTTAAAAAAAATTTCCATTATCGAATTATTAAATATTTTGACGCACATTTTAGTTTTTTAATTTAGAGTTTGCATAGACCAACACATATATTATATATAAAACTAGAATATTAATTTTAACCGTGCACATAGTAATGAAATTAACCTTGACAGGATTTTCTAAGAGCCGAGTACGTACACAATCCGGATATTTAAATATTTCAAAACGGAACCATTACAAAAAATATACACCGAAATGAATGAGACAGTTTAACACAAGGATATGTTCTAGAGATAACAATAAAATCATTAATTGTAATTAATTGCTAGTATTGGGGACACAAATTGACTTTTTAATATGCCTTGAAACACTTTAAATAAAGTAGTGCTAACCAATAATAATTATTGTTATAACGTTTTAATAAAAATAACAATTATTGCATTATATACACAAAAAGGTTTTTAAAAAGCTCATTATACATATATGTACAATAAAATTAATTAATATTGTAATAATATTGGCAAGAATAAAATTATTATATAGTTCCTCAATTACAATTACATAGGAAAAGTAGCAACTACGCAGGTGATTATCATTAATAATTATTGAGATTTTACTCATTAGCTGATTTATTTAATAAGATTAGAAAAATTCTCAATTGAGAAATTACATTTTTTCTGGTGACTTAATTACAGTTTCACAAGGCTGACAAACCGCATGCAGTGAGTGTCACCAGAAGTAAAGTTCTAACGGTAGTATAGGCAAAAAATATATATAGAGCATGTAAGTATACACATACATTTTACAAGTAGCCATGGAATACAACAATAATTTATTTTAAAATTACAGTAATATAAAATTCTGTTGAATCTTCGTGGCATGTCCAGGGAAGATGACCCAATCAAAATTACTAGTTTTAGAAATGCTGATTGGCAGCAATATAAAAATTTTATAAATAATAGGTTGGCTATAAATAATAACATTAATACTATTGAAGATCTGGAAAATGAGGTGGAGACATTCACCAAGTTGCTTCAGGAGGCCAAATGAAGTGTTGCTCAAACAATTACTGAAACCACGATGCCCAAGCTAAGGTCGAGATGAGCAGACTGCGAGAGCAGATTAGAACCGCCATCAGTATCGCAAAAAACCGGTAATGGGGTGATAAACTAGAGACTTTGAATCCGCATGATAACGCGATGTGGAGGATGACAAAGGCTCTAAGAAATACAAGAGAACACATGCCAACCATTTACCAATTTGAAAATATTCACACCAACAATGGTCCAAACAATTTAAAACATGATCGCATAAAAAACATAGTCGAAAATCAAATTATTGATCATAATAACCAAATTCCCTTTACGCAACAGCAATTCTTGGACATCATGATCAATTCCTCTGAACTCATAAAGATTATCAAGACATTATCGAACAAAAAAATCTCCGGGAAAAGATGGTATTCATTACAAGCTTCTCAAGAATCTACCGAAGAAGGCGATAATTGCAGCTTGTATACATCGTTAACGCAATCTTGCGCATGCAGCATTGGCTATAACAGTGGAAAAGTGCTGTGGTGGCCCCCAAACTGAAGCCGTGGAGAAACAATAAATTAGCAGCCAGGTGTAGACCTATTTCGTTGCTTTCGAGCATTTCAAAATTAATCTAAAGATTATTCTAAACAGGATAAACATTGTTGAAGATGGCCTAAACATAGTAGATCACTATCAGTTTAGCTTCAAAAAGGGCCACAACATTATTCAGTGGATAGTAAGAATAGTGAATGATGTCAAGGTGCAGTACAACCTTGGAAAGAGCACAGCCATGGTGCTCTCGGAAATTGAAAAAGCTTTCGATATTGTTTAGATATCGGGGTTCATTTATAAATTATATACCTTTACCTTGCCTGGTTATCTGATTCGACTCATTCAGTTTTACCTAAGCGGTATAACACTGCAAGTTCGTGAATAACAAAGTATCAACTTTACGGGATACATCGCGCGAGAGTACCGCAGGGGTAGTTCCTCGCACCAAAATTATCAACTTATTTGTTTCCGACTTTCTTCTTTTCCCCAACACGAAACTGATCATGTACGCTGATGAACACTACAATATATATAGTCACAGCTGAAGTGTCCAAGCGGCAAATCAGCTATTGAAGGCTCCCCATGGTAAGGACGACGGTATACTATGACCGGTGGAATGTACGGGTAAACGAGGATACGACAAGCGATGGAATTTACTAAAAATTTCAAAAATAATAAAATCTTGACGCCAATTTCGATTTATGGCACGCAAATTTAAACAAAATAAAGCGTCAAGTATTTAGGCGTACACTTAGGATAAAGGTTTAACATTTACGTAACGCATGATAAAACGCAAAGTCTATTTCTTGTCGAGGAGGTTATATCCTTTTATGGCAAGGAATAACAGACTAAATAACAAATAAGAAATTAATATACACAAGTATATTGAGACCGACCATTATTTACGCGGCCTGCGTGGTGCGCACTTCCGCGATGAATATACAGAAGTTAACCGTTTTAAGAAACAAATTATTTCGCCTCCTTACAAATTGTACAAGATCAGATATATCCTCCCCTCAGGGAGATACACCAGATATGTTCCGACATTGAACCACTAGCGGATTACATCAGGAATATTTTTTGGAAAAATTCTACACAAATAACTTGATGAACAGTCTGCTAACAGCCAACATCACACAAATTAGGGAGTACAACGTACCATTTTGTATAAAACACAAACTACTTTACCAGTTGTTGCCCATTTTCGGCAGTCCCATTAGATCATGCCCATATTGTATGTGTGTATATATATATATATATATATATATATATATATATATATATATATATATATATATATATGTATGTATATATATATATATATATATATATATATATATATATATATATATATATATACAGGGTGAGTTTTAAATGCGTAGTTATATTTTAACCCTCAATATATTTCGTCGAGTACAATTGATTGGCACTGTTAAAAAATTTTTTTTAAACAAAAAAAAAATTTTGAATTTCTGATAATTTTTTCGTCCTCCGGCAACCGACATTTTGATGGTCACTGGATATCTGTGTAAACACCGTTCATAGAAATTACGTAACTCAAGGCAGTGTTGCCACTGTCAGCGTTCCGCACAAATCTATTTTAAATTAGTACACATCTGGTAATTTGGTTTCACTTTACTAAAAATGAAACAAAATTGAAAATAATCATTTTATAAAGAAGCATATACTTTAAAGAACGGAAAGGTAGATTGGTTTACTTAACTGAAAATAAACAAACTATAATAAAGGGCAAGGAAAAAAATGTAGTAAAAATAAACAAACTATAATAAAGGACAAGGAAAAAATGTAATCTTCATATAAATCTTACTAACGAACTAAAAAATACTTATTTAAAAAAAAAAAAATAAAATAAGTTTGTGATTCGAACCCGCGTCTTAGGCGAGTATATTCTCTATCGTCTAACAAGTTCCTTGCTGACAATTCGTATAATGCGAGGTTATAAGTTGTCTGTCTCACTTTTGAGAGAAACTGATTGGTTCCATGAATCAATCAAACGTCCAAGTCTGGTGGGACAGGACCGTATTAAGATCATTTAATATTTTTGCAATAATGATTACTCACTTAAATTATTAATTGCTATAATCCATCCACAATAGAATTATTTTTTGCACAGTTTAGCCAACAAAAAAAATTTTTAAATGGAGGTATGAGCTTTACCTGCCAGGAAGTGGTTGGGGTGTTAGTTTGGGTGAGGCTATGTTAGTAAAATTAACAATAAATTCTGAAAACAAAAACTTAAACTCCTTAATAAATAAATTAAACTATAAAAAATTCTAATACTTACTGAAATAAATAATAAAAAATTGGCATTCTGCACGTACCTAATTGAAATAAAATAATCTCTTCTATAAATAATCCACATACCCTGGTACACAGCAGAAATAAATCACTAATAATAATCAATAATTAAAACACAGGACTAAAACACACACTAATAACTATTAAATAATATCACAGTTTCCGAGAATAACACTAATCACTAATAAAAATATCACACTTACAATGTCACAACTTTACTCGTTGCAATCTTCCCACGGATGAAACATTAATTGTTACAGTGGCGGTTGGTGGATTTAGGTTATATCATATCTCAGTATTGGAGCATGGAACCCAAGTAATATTTTAAGGCACGACTACCAGTTACTGAACGAAGAAGTTTTGCAAAAAAAAATTTAAAAAAAAATAGAAAAAAAGTTACAAAAATGCGCTGCCGATCCAGATTATTTCTAGACCATTAGTAAAATATTTGGAAACTATTTTTTTCGTAATCAGAAGGAAAATTTATCACCCCGTTTTTTTTTTTGTTTTCGAAAATTTTGATTTTTTGTAAAGTTATGACAATTTGAAATTTACACAATGAAGAATTTAAATTTTAAAATGTCATAACTTTACAAAAAATCACAATTTTTCGAAAACCAAAAAACCGGGGTGATAAATTTTCCTTCTGATTAGGAAAAAAAATAGTTTGCAAATATTTTACTAATGGTCTAGAAGTTATCTGGATCGGCAGAGTATTTTTGTAACCTTTTCTCAATTTTTATTTAATTTTTTTTTGCAAAACTTTTTTCATTCAGTACTGGTAGTCGTGCCTTTAAAATAATGTTTGGATTCCATGCTCCAATATTGATTTATGGTTTAGCCTAAATCCACCAGCCGCCACTGAATTGTTATTACTGCACTTGTAAACACGAACTACAACTACAACTGATACAATTTAGAGGTTAGCATCAGTAACAGTTTTGTTTTAGTTTTCAGCATTATTTTAATTATATAGTATTCTTCTGGGTATTTTTTATCATTACAATGCCATAAAATGGTCTTATGTATACAACATAATAATATATTAATATAATTATATTGTAGAGGTACAACAAGAAACAAAACATTTTGACTCCTAATTTCTTTGCAAGAACTAAAAAATAAGGTATTTAAGAAAGTTTTAGCTTTATATTTATTTTTTTATTTAACTAGATGTAATCTTTTGTGTCTCAAATATAAGATGCTTTTTTTGTAGTTTTTTTTGGGTATATTTCTTTAAATAACACAATAAAGAACATCCAGACTATTTAAATATTTTTATTAAAACCATATACATTTTTTATTTTGGCTTCTAAAATATAATTCAAATAAAAAAATTAGTATTGAAAATAAAGTGATTTTATTGAAAAAAAAAACAACAATTTTTATATTAGCTAACCTATGCATTGTGTATTTTAAATAATAGATAGTACTCTATAAACCTATGTATCAATATAATTAAAAAAACAAAGTTTCTAACAATCATTTATGTAAATGTGCATCTACTTATTATAAAAAATAGTGTACTTATATAAAATAATACATACATTATTGTCCTTTAAATAATATTAATTTATTATAAACATATCTCATGCTTCTACTTCTATCAAACATATTGCTGTTATAATGGTGAATTCTAATTTTAAAATATAGAGATGATATTAATTTAATTAAATTGCTATAGTGACAGGTAAACGCAGTCTGTTCTTTAAATAATTATTTAGGTTTTTAAATAAGTTTTGATTAATTAACAAACCTAACAATTTTATGTTTAATAAATTGACATTTATTAAATTATTTCTTTTATTTATATAAATTTGAGATTTTCTCTGAAGTTCGACATATAAATATTACATCTTTGGAGGGATACGAGAGTTGACCTCTGTCTTTCTGATTTATAAAGGACGTAAGAAAGTCAGCTCTGTCCCCTAACAATGCTTCCACACATTCTTCACATTTTAGAATTTTCAAGAGTTTGGTTACAATATAACCCCCTACATAAATAAAAATTTCATTTTTAAATTCTGATATTTCTATATTTAGAATGTGGTAATACATGTCATCGTCCATTTCTGGTTCGTCTATATCTTCTGCTATTCGCTGTCTACCACACGATTTATTAATAATATCAGAAGGAGACAAAACTGAAATTGTTTCCAATGGAATACAATTTCCTCTAAAAAGAATCTCTCAATTCAAGGTGTACAAGCATTTTCTTATACACGACTTTAAATTGTTTAGCTGTTGGGTTGTTGTTACAACCCCCATTGCCCTGATTTGCCCAAAAAAAAAGTTCAACATGATCCTGGCTAATTTTGTAAGTAGGAATATACAACAATAATTGATTTTCTTCAATAATATTGTTATAGAGAAATGTTATACTTTCGATACAAAACAACAATCCTATTACCCCCATTTTTCTTACACTCTCACAAACAGGTTTGCCAATCGCTAATTCCAAAGATTTTAAATAGTCTGCTGTTTTTGTCAAAAATTTATTAAAACCCTCAAAATATTGTTTGTTAACAGGCTGTTTATAACCATACTGATACATATTTCTGGAACTCAAGATGTCAAATAAGTTATTGATACATCTAATAAATTTTACTGTAGCTTCACAATCTTTAAACTGCTCTAATTTTAAAGTTTCGTTTAAAAACTCCAAAGCATGTGCTACAGAAGTACTAAATAGTTGGGTGGCTAATTTAACTTTCATTTTTTTGTTTTTAAAGAATATATGTGATTTTCTCAATTTATTAGCTAAATGAACACCCTCTTCATCTTGCAATTTCATTAATTTTACTAAATATTCCCGCTGAATAATATCACCGTTATCATCAATAATATTTTTTTTATCTTCTAACAAATTTCTTAACAATTTAAACATATGACAGGGGTAAAAAAAGACTGCAATTCTTCTGCCACAACTGGGATCAACAAATGTAGATTGTATATTTTTGGGATCAAAATTACACCCTAACTGTTTGGCCAACGTAACATTGTTCGTAGCTCCATCAAAACATATTGAACTTTAGACACTGTAGCACTAAATTTTTTTTTGTTGACCGGTTAAACTATCTATTAAAAAAATATCCAAGAGGAAGCTTCCATGACTCATTAATGCAAACTAGTATGAACACGAGTGCATTCTTGGCTACAGGATGACTGTCAGTTTCAGTTTCTACTCCAAAATCTACAAATCCGTAATACTTCGTTCCATCCCACTCCACATGCTGACGAATTGCCATTTTGTCTATAGTTAAGCTGCAAATAAGTTTATAATCTGTATTCTGTCCTTTGATTTTTAATAGGTCGAAAACTTCTGCTGTAAATCCGGCCTCGCCATTTATACTTTTGTACCACCTCGATATAGTCTTTGGGTGAGGAACAGCCGAATTAAAAGTATTACGAACAAAATTGTATGCCTTAACAGAATAATAAAGAAGAGTTAATGAAAAGGCTTTAAGCTGTTCGACATACTTATGTTTATGGTACATCTGTCTCTGCAAAAATTCTTCATTAGGTCCTATCTTACACAAAGTTTCTAATGTTTCATCGGTGACTTTGCCACTGAGTGATTTAATCACCTCAGCAAGCCTAGCAACTCTTTTCTTAAAATGGCCAAGACTTGTCCTAAGCCTTTTAATTTTTTTACGAGCTTTAGAGACTTCAGTTTTTGTTTTCGGGGTGTTTCAACCTTAAAAAAATTTACATAATTAATAAACAATATTGGCACTATTATTGATTTTTGATTATAGATTGAATGAAGACTTACTTTACATAAGATGTTTATTTTTTTTTTAATTTAACATACTTCTATTACTTACTGATTGCCAATATTAAATAATAAAGGCCCTGGCAATGCTGACTGAACAATTTGAACAACTTAATTAATATGTTTTTAAATAAGTATACTTTATTTTTCAATAAGTTAAAATACTTAGCAATAGTAATCAATAATAAATTTTACTTAGTTAACTTACTTTAGAATACTCTCGAATAGGAGAACTTGGGGGTGTTTTATTTTCCACAAAACCCAAACTAGTAAATGACCTTTGTGGCAATTCTGTCCTTTCTATGTCCTAATAAAATCCAGTACTTGTTGATGGCCATGGTTCATTTAACAAAGATATAGCAGCATTCGTCGATGGTTGAGACGAAACAGATGTAGTTTCGGTCAAGCTTTTACTAGTATCCTATAAAAAATAAGATGTATTATACCTACGTGTTATTGTTTAAATCCTTTTGATATTTTATCTACAGGGTTTTTCCTCATATATTGACACTCCCCCTGTCGAGTCCCCCTGTAGACTTCATTTTAGGAGTTATCGAAAAATATTAAGTTTTATGGATTTTTCTCAATTTTCATAATTTGCAATCAGAAAAAATAAATGAATATTGAGAATGTAAAATTTCTAATTGAACTATCCCTCTGCTTTATTGAACATCATTCACCTGAATTTAAAAAAAAATTAAAGGCCCTTGGAAAATTTTACATTTTCTATATTGATTTGTTTTTCTTTAAGAAAATCACAAAAATAAATCGTCGAAAAAATATATTTGAAAATAATAGTATACCTAAATAATACACACCAATTTTTTAATTATATTTTCGAATAAATTTAATAGGTATTTATAAAATAATTTTTCTGCTCATATGGAAACAGTAAATAAACAAAAAGTTATGAATAAATACATTATTGTAAAAATAATTCAGGCACAAAATTTTAAATACGTTTCTAATTTTTATAAAATTTTATGTAAGTAAATATTTGAGAACTTCGGAAAAGGTAATTTTTTGGACACTATTAACTGTTTGTTTAATAATTTAAGTAGGTCCTACTGTATTTTTAATAATAATTATTTTAGTGATCTGAATAAACTAATATTATATATTTCTTTCGAATCTACTTACCATAATGTCCATAATAGGTAAAGCATTTTGTTTTAAATGGAGTGAAAAAGGTGACTTCTCAAAATCATAAGACTCCTGAGTAAAATGTAAGTGGCATACATTGGAATTCACAAACATATCTTCTTTTTCCAAATTTAAAGGTACTCTCCAAGCCTCTCTTCTCTCAGTATCCTTTGGAACACAAAAAATAATACAATCTTAAAGTACCTATTATGTAAAATCGTATAAAACGTGCTACTGTCAACATTAAATATATTAATCCTCTTTGATTAATCCACATTATTGCAATAATTAATAATTATCTTTGCAAATCACACGGAATTGGGAAATACGGCTCTGTGTCTCCTTAAACAATCGAATATGGCCTCCAAAACAAACATGTTTATTAAGTAACTTACCGAAATAAATGAATAGATGATTTATCCCTCACACAGTTTGCAGTTTTGTGGTAAACACAACTTTTTATAACGCATCTGGGCATTTTTCACGCTATAGTCACAAAAATAGTCACTGAATCAAAACCTCACTTCCACAACGAAATACAATATGGATGCGATCGAACTGTCGAAGATACCGACACACTGCCTGTGATTGGTGGATGACAGCAGTGGGGGAATTGGCAGCGTGCGCCGTGAACTATGTTCTATCTCCCCCCTGATATGTAAACAAGCAAATTGTTGTTTTTGTATCGGTCATAGCGGTTTACGAAAATATACCTGGAGAGGCCAACTCACTCTCGCTGTCTTTGTTATTCTTATAGCAATAGAAAGAATAATAATTGGAAATCGTTCAGAGTGAATTTACGTAAACGTCTTTAGCGTCATTGACATTAAGTATTAGGTAAATCGAGAATAAGTTTAGTTTCGATTTAAGTGCGTGTTGTTCTTTGTGCTTTTTTTTATTTCAGTTTTGCGATATTTCAACAGTACCTAAAAGTGCTTTTTGTTATTAGAATAGTTCTTGTCAAAGCTTGGATTTTGTTTACAAATAAAGTTACGTAGTTGTTTTTATTTAGTGACTTTTAGTTACTGATTTGAACTAGATTTTCCATCTTAATTCATAGGAATATGCTTGATGTCTGTAATTTGAATCATAAATTGGTTGGTAATGTAGTGTACCTAAAAGATAGGTTAGTGTAACTCGCCCATTGACCTACATATCAGGTCAATGAACCAGCCGAACATATGACTGCAGAGGTGGTTGTCTCTGATGACTGTTAGAAAACGATTTATTTACTAATAAATTACAGGATTACTTCAAATTATTATAATCGCAGGGTAAGTAACTACTACTTGTTAAAATTTAATAATTCTTTTATAAACTTTGAAAAAACGAAATCAAAATTGTCAGTAGCATTTTATGTTTACTGTTTATCGGAAAATTTGGTTTTAGTTTACGAAACACTTGAAAGAAAGTTTAATTGATGCAAGAAAAAGGCAAACTTGTACATTTCTTATATTAAAAGGTATTTTAATATAAGAATATGTTTAAAAATTATTTCAAATGGAGCACTTAATCGCATCAGTAGGTAATTATTTCATTCAAAATTATGTCCCGGAACGAACTTACTGCTAGGTGATATACCTATTGTATATGAAATGCGGCAACACTGCTAAAGGTCAATGCACTATTTCAGATAAAATGAGGAATGTTTCTAGTAATCAGCAGTTCCAAAACAATTTCATCTTATTTTTTTGAAAGTCGATAACTCAATTTTACGTGGGAATTAAGAGAAAAAAATGTGTCAGTGGGTTTCTACAGATGTCAAGAATCGGTGGTTTAAATATAACTACGCACTTAAGACTCACCCTGTATATATATATATATATATATATATATATATGTATATATATATATATATATATATACATATATACATGTATGTATATATATATATATATATATATATACACCTTCCTCACTTTGAGGGGTGAGGAAGTAATTATGTTAAATCAAAACAAAGTAGTTTTAGTAACAACTAGGCAACTACAGACTCGTAGCGTAGCTAAGGAATTGAATCTAGGATGGAATAGATCAGGAACAAAAACTAACTTAAGGCATATCTTTGGTTTATTATGTTAAATATTTTAATAATATAAAAATACAAGAGCTAAAACCTACACTTGTTGTAAAAAACTAAATTAAAATATCTCAAGAACTATTGGGTTTTGCATAATGAATATTATGATTAAATCAGTTGCAAAGGAATACATTGACCTACCAGTCACCCTATATATAAATAAGAACATGTATTATTATATAACAAACAGTATGTACATAATACAAAATTAAACTAAATATTACGTAGTTCTGCTCCAGGTCAATATAATAAAATCGGTTTTAAATGTGTACCTTTTATCATTCATTATTAATAATTATATAATTATATTAATAAATACGAAAAATTTCGTTTTTTTTAGCAAATTATCGCTCTCTAATAAATAATATTAGAGCACCGCTGTTTTGATTTTAATTTATTCTCTTTAGCAATGACAATGCTTGTAAGTTTTTAACTTATTCAAGTTAACTACGATGTCGAAAGAGAAATACATAGAAACTATCATTACCAAATTTTCAAATTATAAAGAAAGAAAGAAGTGTTTTAATTAATATTAGTTTTATTTAAATGATTGTCTATGATGGTTGTTAATGAGTTTGTAATAATGTAATATTATTAAAGGGTAACAGAGAGTTCAAAAATAAACACACAATAAATATGTTCAAATGTATGTACATATAAATGACTGAAAAAAATTATTTATTAGTGGGTCACCGTAGATGAATGTGCCTAGGGTGCGCCGTACGTGAATCCGCCTCTGCACGGATTTTAATGACAAGTAACTGTACAAAAACATTAATCTTCTAACTCGTTTGAATTTTTTTTAACTGAAAAGTTAGTGCTTTCCATTCTTTCGAAACTTAATTATGAGGTAAATCTTCTTTTGACAGGCAGATTGAGGAATCCCTCCGAGTACCTACCTACGTTTTAGGTGTATTTTTGAATTACCCTGTATATACCTATGTACATATATCTTTATACCATTTTTTTAAAATATTTAGCTGGTAAAACATTTAAATAACAGCACAGAATCAGAGACTTTATATTTGTGATAACAGTTAATAAACTTTTAATTACCATTTATTTGTTCACTTAGTACCTATGGCGACCTGATAATAGTATTAAAGTGAAAATTGATATAAATAAACTAATCGGAGCGATAACGATGAGTGAACATGTTAACAATTTTGAAAGAATTAATAGGATTTAATAGATTATTATTAATAATCTATTAATTTATTAATAAAATGCATCCACTCAGAATGAAAAGTTGTGCATGCGCGCTCCATCTACCCTATAATGTCTAAATTAATAGAGTTCTAAATTTAGCGCATTCTGAAACCTCCAATACCGACTGCAGTCAGCCATATGTTATTAGTTTCACTACATTGCACTAGGTGACAGGCACACTTCAGTAGACAATTTTTGTTATGAATTTTGCACGACATTTAAATGGCAAATGTTTTATAAAAACCATGTTCACACCTTCAACAAATAGTATGTTTAGTGTTTTAATTATTGTGCATTATCAATGGAGTGTTGTGTTATAGTGATTGTAAAGTATAATGCGGTATTTCACCCCCTCCTAGTTAACAGCAGTGTGTTTTTCGAGGAATGTGCCGTAGTAAAGAAGTATGGTGGGCTATGAGTGAACAAAGTTATTTGTTTATAAACATATTTTTTTTCTTAACAACGATTTTAATGTGCCGTTAAAATATTAAGTGTTGTTTAACGATAAGACTGCATTTTCAAGACTGGATATTCCTTAAAACGATTTTTATAGGTAAGTTTATGACAGCTATTTTCCTACTGTTTATTTTTAATTGTTTATTTTGTTAGATTTATATAACTGTACGAAAAACTGCTCAACCCTGAGTTGCAGTGCATACACAATATATGTTAGGTGCAATATGTTTAAGTAAACAAACAGAATATTCCTTGCCAAAAATTATTAAAGCACAGACAATAGATTCTGCTCGACACCTAAATTGATTTCTGTTATTTAGTTGAGTTCCACCCATGACATTGATAATGCTGTAATACTGATGGAATACAAATATAGGTCAAAAATTAATTTCTGTAAAGAGGTCGTCGACCTCAATGTTTAACGTTGAGTTAGGGCGGGGATGTGGGGACTAAATGACTGCAGCAATGAGTGGCAGTGTTGCCAAATATAACATAACATTAGATTTTTTCAGACAATGATAATTTATAAAAAATGCATTTTTAAATTGTTAGGTATTATGTTTTGTTTAAAATGTTATAATATTAACTTGTCAGTCGCAACTACATTCACAATGTCAATCATAATAATTGTCATAAAGCAGACACTTTATTTAAATTTTATTTTTACAAAATATAAAATATTATTTGCTCTTCTGACTGTCTATAATTATTTACCTCTCATTATGGCGTAGACCGAATTTAGTTGGGTTTTGTAAAACAAAATGGGATAGGGTAGGTATGTCTCCAAGTATGTACAAAAAATAAAAAAATTAATACACTGAACTGATTCCTGCTTATGAAACATCGTTAAGATTATTAAAAATAGAGAAACTTTGGCTTTTAAATGTTTCAAAAAATATTTTATTTAAACTCTACACGTGTTTCGGCATTTTAGGCCTTTCTCAAGAGTACACATGATACTGAGTATCATGTGTACTCAGAAATACGTGTAGAGATTTAATAAAATATTTTTGAAACATTTAAAAGCAAAATTTTCCTTATTTTTAATAAATAAGATTAGGAAAAATTCTTCAAATTTGTGTCTTCTTGTTTTTCGTCCTTTCCACATTATTTTCTACGTTGTGGATTTTCGTCAAAGAAATGTGGAAGCGGGCAATTGTTTTTAGTTTCTTACAAATACCCGAGCAAATACCTATTTAAACGAGTATTTAAAAAACCAAACATACCTAGTAGATATAAAATGGTTTCAGTACTTTGCTAATTGTTCAGGCGATTTTATAATAAGTATCTAAATTTTTAGTTTCAAATTTTTGTTGTAATTAAAATTTTTTACCTGACACTCTGATAAAGAGAATGTCTACTTATTTCCATTGTTAGATCACAAATTTTAATTACAAACAAAAATTAGCAACAAATATTTTATATTAATACAAAATAGGTACTTTAATCATTTATTAGATTATTAGCAAAGTGTTACCTAAACCATTTTATCTATTACCGTGGGATATGTTATACCATATCGCACTCATCTTAGATATGTAATAGTCTTGTTATCCCAATGAGTGTGGTAATGAAAATATTACCACACTAGTGCAATAATGAAATCATTGCTCATACCTTTTAAAAGCCAGTTCATATTTGGCTCCAGATTTACCCGAGACAAGTCCGGATATCACGTTGTCTGCTTCTTCAATATCAAAGGACACATCCAGAGACCGCTCTGGCGTTTACGCCTCCCCGGACAAAAAACAAATTGCCTCCCCTTTTAAAGTTATTTTTTCTTAGTAAAAGAAAACGAATATTTAAAAAGAAACAAGTATTAAAATTTAACATTTGGTACAAAACAGTATAAATTAAAATAAAATAGAGTTGCAGTACCTATAATATACCGAGTGGTTATATTTTAAAAATATTGACTTAGTTTTAAACATAGGGGGTGCAATTTTACCGCTAAAACCTAAATAGAAAACAAAACGTATATACATAGAACCACAGTACCTAATGCATTGTTTGTTTGAGTTATAATCAGAAGAATATTTTTTTTCTCACTTTTAATTCTGCAAATTTTTTTATTACTTTTTAAGTTTATTTGATTAGCAGTTTCATGTTCAAAATGGCCAAGCCGTTTAGTCAATTTTGCGTAATAGTTGAATGTAAAAGATTGTGATTAATTTTAATTTGGAAAAACTTCTTTCTCTACTTCTCTCCTGATTTTGGAATAGTCAGTAGTATTCTTAAGGAAATACTAAGATTTGGACCAAAATTTAGCATTGTTATTATTTTAAGAACATCACTTGGACTTTCTTTTTTGCCCAGAAGTGCCCTAAACTGCAGAAATTTCCTCTACTAATTCTAGACCGTTAATGTCAGCTGATTCACCATCAGACAAAATATTTTCCAAATCTTTGCAAATCTTTATCAGTGTTTCTTTAGGCATGGTTTTCAAATCATATATATTATATAGCGATTGAAAATGGTTACTATGGTGATTCAGTTGTTCAAATCGACTATCTAGTGCGTTTAATTCTTGATCAATAGTATAGAAGAAAAATTCTATTTTGTATTTTTCTTTGGGATCTTCGATTGGTTCGTCCCTTGCCTCATATGAAAAGTTGGTCTTTTTTCTTCTTACGCGGTGTCGCGGCGTTGTTGAATCAAAATTAGTTTCAATGTTAATTTCATCTGCCAATTCTCTTGCGTTAACAATAATTTCAGTGAAAGTCTAATCTGATCGAAGATTTTTAAAGAAATTTTTGCAGTTCTCTAGAAGATCAAGTGCTTTTTTCAAATCAAAATCTTTTGTTTGCATAAAACTTGCTTATGGGATTAATACAGTTTAAAATTTTATACCATATGACTATTGAACATAAAAATTTAAATTGTTTAATGCAACTTAGCAAACACGAAGTTTCGTCTCTTATTGAGATATCGGTGTCTTGGTTTTCATAAATGCTTAGCAAAGCGTCGTATATTTCATCAAGTTGAAATCTTAAGGGCGTTAAAGCTTCTATCCTGCTCTCCCATCGAGTGTCACTCAAAGGTTTTAATGTTAATCCTTGGACATATTTTAAAAATATTGCCCTTCGAAAAGTAGAAGAAGAAAAAAATAAATATATTTTTTGGACCATATTAAAAAAATTGGCTGCTTACAAGGATGCTTTTGCCATATCATTTACCACTATATTGAGCGAGTGGCTACTACACGGAACGTAGACTGCTCGTGGATTTAAATTCCTAATTCTAGATTGCACTCCTGCATTGTTGCCCCTCATGTTAGCCCCGCGCTCTTATATCTTGCCTTCTTATATCTTGCACATCAAGTCCCTTTTCATGAATCTCTTCAATTATAATTTCATATAGTTGTCTTTCTGTAGATCTTTCCACAGGTAAGAAACCTAAAAAGCTTTTATAAAGTTTTATTTTGACATCGTTTGAATCAGAATCAGATTTATTGATGGAAACATATCCAATTATCAGGGCCATTTGCTCTACTTTACTAACGTCAGGAGTGCAATCTAATATTATGGAATAGTATTTCGCTTTTTTTTATTTCAGCAATAATATGCGATTTTACACTTTCGTGAAACAAGTCTATTATCTCGTTTTGAATGTTTTTTTCAAGTTAGTGAGCTTTGGTTTCCTCTTTTTTAAGCACTCTACGCACGTGTTCCTCCATGACGGGGTCAAATTCAGATAGCAATTCAACTATTTTTAAAAAGTTGCAGTTATTATGCTGAAAAAGGTTGTCGCTTGTATCTTGAAAAGCTAAACAATTTTTACCGAGCATTTTAGTAATTGCTACAATCCCTAGAAGCACCTCGTACTAGTGATTCGTTTCAGCGTTAATAACTCTTTGGGCAGCTGCATCTATAGTTGTACAATACTTTAACCTTTGACTGAGTTCTAGCCAGGATTTTTGAGCCTAAATATGATTTTTAGAAATTTCGTGATCCTTTAAAGTTTCAACGATGTGCTTCCAGCTTTTAAAACCTTCTTTTGAAAGGGAACTTTACACACGACCGTAAATTTTGCAGCAAGAGCAATATATGCAGTTTTTTGAAGTGGAGTACACTAGCCAATCTCTTATAACTTGCTCTCCATTTCATAAAATTTGTGAATAGTAATTTGCGCTAAATTTTCGACCAGTGTCATCATAAGGAAATTTGTAATTAAACAATGGTTTAGGTGGACCGTGTCGTACTAAAAAACTTCTTTCGGCATCTCCTAAAATTCTGGGTCACAACTGGATCTGTACCTAAAGTTTGTACAGTGCATTCCGTGGGTGGTAGGGTGGGATCAGTTTGTAGAGGTAGAGTGCTACTAGTGCTAGCCAGGGTGCCTTCTGTAAGTACCATAGCGGTGTCAGTTGGTAGGCTGCTTTCATTTGGTGACAAAGTTGGTTTAGAAATATCGTGTATTGATTGGGCTTGGTCACCAACACTCTCTGATGATTCCGTGTTTTCCTTTTTATCTGAATTTTTGGAGATATTTGTTTTGGTACTAATGGTACTACCGGACCTACCCTGTAAATAATTGTGCAGAGTACCAGCTTGTCTTTGCTTTTGTGTTTTCTTCTCTAGCCTTCGCTTTTTGTACTGATGGCTGGACAATTTTCTTTGCGCCTCAGACATTCTAAAACGGCAAATTAAACAATGCAAAATACGTCAGTTAAAATAAGCCACGGCGTTGCTAAAAATAAAAATTGGAAAAATCTTCAAATCCAATTAGTCAGTGACTTGGCCTCTCTCACAGTTTTGAAAAATAAAATGCTTAGTTTTAATTACCTACTTAAACTATTTTTAAATATAGAAACGAATTTCTTAACGTTTCGGGCTAATTTTCAACCTTCCATTTGAAAAAAAATAGTTAATACTTTTAGTAATTAAAACTAGGGATTTCACTTTTTTAAACTGTGGGACAGACTAAGCCACCGTCACCGACTAATCGTATTTGAAGATTTTTCTTCTTTTATCTTTTTATGCAACGCATTGGCTTATTACTACACTAAATTATAATTTATTAATTAGTAGGATTTTTTCAAAGATTTTTTTAGGTATGGTGGATCCCAACAAAATGGACAAATTGCGAACCACCACAACAAACATATAAAAACTAAATATTTAAAATAGATACCTATCTAAAATGCTTGAATTTTTAAGATGGATTTTTTTGTTTCTGTTTTTTTCGCGGCGAAAACCCCAAATAAATTGATAAAAATCCGTCACAACAAACATACAGAAACTATTTAAAAATGTGTAAGTACGTATTGTGGAAAATATTTTTTGAAAATAATTCTTTACCACTTAATATAGGTATTTGCAGAAGTACTTACATTTAGAAATTGACAAAACACACAAAAGTCACTATCCCGAACTAAACTGTTAAATATTTTTAATATTTATAAACTTCAAGGATATGTTATCATGCGCGTCTTTTAACTATACATCTTGTTTTATTTCAAAAATAAATATGGTTTTTTTAAAAAGGTGTTTTAATATTTTTTTTAGTTTTAAAACATAACAAACCACAAAGATCAAATGTAAATTGCATAGTACTTAGTTTTAGTTAGGAAAAAAAATCAACAAGTAGTGTAAAATTTATATTAAGTAGGTAATTGAGAATAATTAATTTATCAATATTTGGTTCACATTCAGGGGGGCGAAAATGCCGCCCACAGGTTCGCCGCCCCGGACAGGGGTTCGGGTTGTCAGCGTCGAAAGCGGGTCTTGGCATATCTGACGTTTGTTCTTCGGAAGAATAACCTGGGAAGTTCATTTTTGAAGCAAAACAACACAACAATAGTTTCACCTCCGAAAAATTTAGAATTTCAATTTGTTATTAATTGTTATTCGGTAACTAAGACGCGATCATAAACCAAGTTGTTTATGATTGCGTGGTGCTACGCGTTGCTATCATTTTGAAAAAACTTAGATCCTATTGTCACCTTGATTAATTTATTATTCTATCAAAGTGAACTCATATTAACATTTATTTTTTATATAAATTGCCACAGAAATACTTACATCGATCATTTTGTTAAAGCTGAAAGTAATTTGATTTATTTTGAATTTTATGTAAAGTTTTCTGACATTTGTAATTTTAATTTAACTTGCACATAGTAATAAAATGAAAACTTATTATTTTCAGCAACGAAGGTAAAATATTGAACAATACATGTTTGATTATGTCTTAGCGGACTAGTTTGATTGCCGCAGAACTTGGCTGATCATCGCCTCGTTCTAACAATCAAACTCGTTTCGCTAAAGATGTCGTACTCAAACTTGTATCGTCAGTAGCGAGGTTAATAACTATTAAACTCGCTATTAAATATTATACCGTATTTAGTTTGAAGTTTGACATTTGTGTCGTTGAAACGATTTTCCTTTTTCCTCGCTTTTTTCTTAAACACTTGTCGGAACAGGACCAAGGATAATAAAAATGCTTCCTCACCATCGTTTTATTTATTCAGCCTTAAACTTCCTCAGCGTTTAATAACAATTACGAATGGAAGCTGTAGGTATATACAATAAATTCTTCGATAATTTCATTCAAGCCTCTAATCATATTTTAAGCTCAACCGTATTGGTTAATAATAAAAAATTTAATTTAAAGACATCGCCCACAATTTAAAAACAAACTAAAAGTAATCATCATGATCATCAGTTCACATTTCATTGCTTATTTAATTTTTCGAGTCATATTATTTAAAATAAAAAATACCACATAAGATTTTCAAAGAGCAGAAGTTATGCTAACATGCCCAAATTTAAATCAATTTCCAAGTTTTAAACGAAACAAACCTGTTTGTTGTATACCTATACGAAGTTACATCTCGGATTACATATTATTCATATTATTTTATACATTATACAGAAGTTGATTTATACACTTTTGAACAATTTCCTTGTGACTGTGTGGGTAAGAACAGTTATACTGACTAAAGCGAAGATTGATGGTTCGACTCCATCTTGGAACATTTGGAACATTCTTCAACCACAGCCTCAACATTTTTGTTTTCCAGTGAAGAAAATCGAGGGGCCAACCACGCCCCATACAATGTACATTGATTTCCAATATTGGAATTAAAGTAATTAATTAATTCCAGTAATTTTTATAATGCCGAATTATTTTTAAGTAATTCCTATAATTTCGCGTAATACCATAACACTCTAAAATAATGTCATTTGTTTCCTATAATTTTTTTGTAATTTCGAATTACATTAAATAATATTAAGTAATTCCAATAATTCCACTTATTCTAAAATTAACCCTGAATGAAAGAAAATGAATTACGGCCGGTAGTATTAACATTTTAAAGGGATCTTTAACTTAGAGGGAGTTTTTAGTGACAAGAAAGTGTATTACAAACAATTCTCGGGCTTTTCAATTCCGACAGACACTTGTCTACAAAACGAGCAGCTAGAAATATTAACGTGTCACAGTCAAGAGTTTTCCGAGTCAGGGGACGGAGAAAAACATTTAAACTTCTGCAACTGGATATTGAATTCCGTTTTAAATCATACGCACTTCTTGCCCAAAATTCTGTGGAGCGACACGGCAAATTTGACGAGAGCTGTGATAGTTAACTTCCATAATTTACGTGTCCGAGCGTGTAAAAAAACCCATGAAATCAGGCCTACTTTATTTCAAAACTTTTGAATATCTGGGTGGGAGTGATAAGTAATAATGTCCCCGGAACACAATTTTGGTCTCCCCGTATGAAAGCCGCGCTCTTTCTTGAGTTTCTTGTAAACGACTTGAAAGACTTGTAGATAGTGGTTAAACGAAAATTACCCGAAGCATTGGATAGATGGGATGAAAAACGCCAATTTTGCTGAATTGAATCTTGGTGTGGGACCAGTACCCTGACCGCCTCGATTGCCAGATCTAAACCCGTTAGATTTCTACGCTTGGGACTGTGTCATATAAAAAGTTTACAAAACACCCGTTACAACTCGCGACGAATTAATTCTGAGAATAAAAAATACCCACAATTAACTCTGGTAAAACCAAGAAAGAAATGTTGATAAACGCTACAAATTTATTAATCCGACGTGGTCAAAAATCTTCTCTTTTTTTTGTTATTTTATAAGAAAAAAATATTAGTAGTTCTCATATTATTTATAAACATATTTCAATGGCTAACTCAAAATAATTTCTGCTCCATAGCAAGTTTCCTTGCTCTTGAAATATGCGACCTTAAACTAAGATCTGTAAATTAGGTGGTTTTGAAAAATGCAAAAGACTTTCAAAAACTCAGTGGCGTATTTTTTCTGGAAATAATTCCGATGTAACACCATTGCACGCCACTTGTGCGTCACATTCGGATGAGCGTAACTTTAAATAAATATAGTTTAAAAAAACTAAAAAACACGCTTTTAAAGCACATCAAACTAAAAAAGTGAAAAATAATTATTAATATAAACTGAAAACAATAATGAACGAAAAATACTAGTATTATTGTGAAAAAGGCGTGGGTTGCTCGATATACGAAAAATATGGCACAAAGCGCCCCACGCTTTTTTCACAATAATACTAGTATTTTTCGTTCATTATTGTTTTCAGTTTATATTAATAATTATTTTTTCACTTTTTAGTTTGATGTGCTTTAAAAGCGTGTTTTTTAGTTTTTTTAAACTATATTTATTATTCACTTTTTAGTTTGATGTGCTATGAAAGCGTGTTTTTTAGTTGTTTTAAACTATATTTATATTGCTTATTGATGCTGATATTATAACATATTACGATCCAACAGATATTTCTGAAAAAAAAAAATTTTTTTATATCAGCCGTGGGATTCGAACTCACGCCGGAGGAGTCTGTCGTTTCGCGTCGACTGCCTTAGCCCACTCGACCATCGCGGCCTAGCTGACAATCGCCGAATGTACTTATATATTAAGACTTTGCTCTCACTTAGAGGATACGTGAGGAAAGGACTGGCGATCCTGATCAGGATAATGATATAAACTTATCAAATTATTGTATTGTTACCGGTTCTTCGTAAGTGTACAAAGTGTCAATTAAATCTGTCCGTTTAAAGTGGGTCAAAATCGAGTCCAAAGAGTCGGTTACAAACAAACAAGCAAACAAGCAAACAAACATACAAGTGAAGCTAATAAAAGCGTGTTAAAAAACCCTACACAATGAAGGTATGCGTACACAACTTTGTTTGATTTATTCCTTTTTTCTAGAATATATGATGAAATACTTTGACACCCTGTATCTGTCTTAGGAAATAAGTGATAAGTACATATGACATGTTTTTCCGAATCGCAACAATTAGGATTCAAAATTAAAACTGAATCACCCTGTATAGGTAAGGCATAAGTTACTTATGCCTTACCTATACAGGGTGATTCAGTTTTGATGAAATAATTCTAGAATAGTAAGTAAATGAAGAGATATGTGTAGGTACTTTACTTTTTCAAAAAAAAAAAACTGAAACGGATACACTTATGATCGAGTTTATGATGAATTGTCTTCGTACTACAATTTTACAAGTTTTATAAATGTTTTTAAAATGATTGCGAGGTATTGCCTGTATAATTCTATGACGTTTCAAAAAACAGATTGTAGGAAATTTTATGAATGTTTATGATGACCTCTGTGAATATACATGGTGTTGCATAAGAGTGTTATCAAACTAACTTATATATTTTTTTAATAGAACACCCTATATATTTTTAGTTTTTTTGAAATCTACGTTTTATTACGATTCCAGTGATATATACATGTTATATATTTGAGTCATTTGTTTGGAAGATACAATCTGTTAAATTATGAAATTAAAATGAAGTAGAAACTACAAAATGTCATATTTCTAGAAGCCTATAGAAAAATAAATAAGCGTGTAAATAATTAAATATCAGTCAGTCGATTAACTTGTCATTTTCTGTTGTCATAACTTGTGTGTGAAATATTTCCATTAAATAAAATCATGTATTCTGAAAATGAACGCAGGAATATCCTCGAAGAATATTTTAACAGCTTGTATCTTCCAAACGAATAATGCAAATATATAACATGTATATCTCATTGGAATCGTAATAAAACGTAGATTTCCAAAAACTAAAAATATATAGGATATTCTATTTAAAAAAATATAAGTTGGGTTGGTCACACTTTTATGAAACACCATGTATATTCGTTGAGGTCATCGTATGAAAATCATAAAATTCCCTACAATCCGTTTTTTGAAACGCCTGTCTAACTCCAAAAATAACGGAGAAAAGGGGGTTCACCGTGTACATTGATTTCTAGTAGTGGTTGACCCCTCGAAGAAAACCCTCGGGAAAATTCATTTTCGCGCAGTCGAGTATCCATCAACCAAAGATTTTCAGTTTAATTTCCAATGAACAAATTAAAACTGCATTATCCAGTTGAGTTTCTTGGAGATTTTCCCCAATTTTATTTCTCACAGTTTTTAATGGCACATTAAAACATTGCTGGCCTTCGAAATGTTCATTACCTCCGATATGTCGTTTAATGCTGAATTTATTTTTTGCTGGAGAATACTGAAATTTATGGTGTTTCCGTATTCTTCCCTTTTAAACTATCTTCGGCATTTATGACTGAAATTTAAAAAAAAATGATTGGGATTAAAAAATTTAAAAATGTAAAAAATGTATTTTGAGGGTCGACTAATGGCCACCCCACCCCGATGGCCACCCCATACGGCCATAAGTAAAGAATTATTCATATTTTGTTCCCACTAATGGCCACCTAGTATTTTTATAAAAAAAATGTTTATCCTTAGCTTACAAGAAAAATACAAATGAAGAAACAATTTACTTACCGTTGTGTCAACATTGAGCAGAATTTTTAACAGAAAAGTTGCTATTCAAGTGTGATGAATCCAAATCATTTCCTTATGAAAAACACTAACGATTTTCGCGACATGCGATCACTTCGGTAATTATTTCAAAACTTTTATTTGTTTTCTAAACTTGTTGTAACCCTTTCCACACTCCCAACATTTCATCGAATACTCGATCGAATACAATATGTACCTATGTGAAATCTCATTGAATAGTGAGTATTTTATCCGCTATTTTGTTTAGTTACTTACTTTTTATTGAGATATTTGTTTAGCATATTTTTCACATTTTCATAATTTACCTACATTCACAAAATATTTTTTCACGGAAAAAACGTTAATACCTATCCGAATCTTTCAACTCATTGAATATCTTGTATGTATAAAATTTTCCCTGTATTCTAAAAAATAAATGAATCTCCCTTCCCGGAGAAGCTTGAAAGGGAAAGTCCCTCGCATATTTCTTCTGAGCCCTTGGCGATTATTGGATCTCCCGCTATCGAGCCATATATGCACAAATCTCATATCGGAGACAAAAATTCCTCGGAAAAGTCTCTTGGAATAACCAAAGAACTAGGTATCTCTTGTCTTTGTTCGAAACTTTTTAAAACAAAACGGAAATATTATCAGGGCAAACGTAAAAATTACTTTTAAATATGTGAATAAGGTGTCTCATGTAGGGCACAAGAAATGATCTCGGCACTATTGAAAACTTTGCTGGTGTTGGAGGCAATTAATTTAATTTTCTCGACAATTTTCAAGACAAATTTCGTTTAAAAACTAATGTAATATAGTTTTTTCCGAAGAATCCGATGCCGCAACGAAAGAAAAAATTGAACGTCGAACAAAAAAATTATGGCCGAAAAACCGACTTTGAAAAATCAGAATGGCGGATTATCATACTTTGTTATCGAATATTATTGGAACAAATTGTAAGTTTTTTTATTTCACTACCGGTTTGGCCGGAACTGAAGTTTTCTTCCAAAATTTTTGAATCTCCAAGTATATTTTGGTTGCATTCAAGAAAACATTCAGTTATCTATCAAAAATGCATAAATCACTTTGTGCTATCTCTAACCGTTTTCTAAATATTAATGCTCTTTAACTTTATCCTCATACCTACTATTCAGGGTGTTCGGCTTTAACTTTCCCAGCATGGAGATCTCGCTTATATTGCGAGTTACACACCGGTTAAAATAGAGAAAATTTGCGTGATATTCTTATTAAAACTTTGGGGTCAACATAACTTAATTATCTGATTTAGTTTTTCAGATATCCGGAAAAAATTGAATTATTCGTATTTTGTTTTTTTCTCGTCTCGTATGTTGCTTATTTAACATCCAATCATTATTTGGAAAAAACATTCATAGAGCAATTTTTTGTGTTTTATATAATTTTCATAAAAAAAATATTACAACGTTTCATTCACTCATTCAGAATCATTATCCAAGATATGCGAGTGTCAAATCAGGTTTTCGCCCAGGCCACAGTTGCACTACCGCTCTCTTAAAAGTTACGTACGATATTCACAGGGCAGTAGATAACAGTGACTTATGCATCCGTGTGCTTTTAGACTATTCAAAGGTATTCGATAGACTGAACCATGAAATACTTTTGGGTATATTGCATTACATTGGTTTTACTGGAGAAGCTGTCAATTTACTTAAAAAATTATTTATATAATCGGTTTCAATCAGTTGCGAGGTCAATTGTATATAGAAATGCTGCGTCCAGCTTTGTCCGTATAGAATGTGTCGTTCCCCAAGTTTCAATTTTGGGGCCTCTTCTGTCCACACTATACGCTTTTGAATTCTACAAATGCCTACAATACTTAACTCCCACTTTTATGCGGATGACGCCCAACTTTATTTTGAATTTAAAGAAACTGATATCGACAATTCTGGCCTCCGAATAAACAAGGATCTTATGTCACTGTTGTCAATATGTCAGAAGTTTTGTCTTCCTGTTAATGGCGCCAAGTCGAAAGTCCTTTTGGCAGGACAGCGGCTCGCAGAAGATGTTTCAACATGGTGAACATTTGTGTTGGCGATGATGATTTTGATATTAGAAAATAGTGCCAAAAATTTGGGTTTACTTTTAGATAAAACACTCAAATATTCCCAACAGTCTCATTAAAAGGGCATACAGTAATTTAAAAACAATTTATGCTAAGAAAAATTTACTTAACAAAAAAATCTAAAATCCTCTGTGAAACGCTTGTTCTCTCCTATTTAGATTATAGTGATGTGATTTATCGTCCAAGTTTTACGAAATCGGACCAACGCCGCCTGCTGTTAATACAGATTTGATGTGTACGACTATGCGGTCTTAGAAAATACGATCGCGTATTTCAACATCTAAAAAAAATTTGGTTGGTTAAACATGGAGCAGAGGCGATTACTGCATAGCAGTATGCCTTTTCACACAACTATCGCTACTGCACTCCTCCATATTTGTACAATAAAATCAGATATCGGACCGACATTCACAACATAAACACACTTAAAACATGCGACTTACTCCTCCACAACACAGGACGTCACTCCACCACCCTTTTCGTACTGTATTGCTAAAATATATAATAAAATTCCAGATGATATGAAACCGCTTCAGATAAACCCATTTAAACATTTCTTAAAAAAATCTCTTATATCGGGCACCTTTTTCTTTCAATAAAAATAAATCTTATTATGTTTGTACCTTCCTAGCTTAGACTTTAGTATTTAATCTTAGTAGTAAGTAGGCAGTCAGTAAATATGTAATTGTTTTTTTAGTACTGTGTAATACACAAACGCTGACGTTGAGGTAGAGAGGAAGAGCAGCACCAAGTTGATGATGACTATCCTTTTAACAAACATATATTTAAAGTAATTATCACTTTCTAAATTTATAATGTAACTATACTACTGTTTGTTAATAAAATCATTTATTAGTGTTATTATAATTGAATGTTTTATTCAATACAACCAATAATGTTGGGAGATTCAAAATTTTCTGAAGAAAAATTCATTTCCGGCCAAATCGGAAGTTATACAAAAAACTGAATATACGAAATTTATTCCAATAATACCCTATAAAAAAAATTTTTGGTTGATGTTCAATTGTTTCTTTTTTGACGGCATCAGATTCCTAGGAAAAACTACATGGGATTAGTTTTTGAGCTACGAATATATCTTGAAACTTACCGAAAGAATCGCGAGTGACATTTTAGCGGGGACACCCTATACCTAATCGATATATATGTACCTCTGTTCTAATATCTTAATAACCGCATATTTGAAAACTTATTTTTTAAGGTTTGCCCTCGGGTTTGCCATTAGGCCTTTTTATATTTATTGGTTTCTGCCCTGAAGCTAATTGACAACAGATTCCCATTCAGGGATTCGAGCAGGGGTCATTCATATTTATCTAAATGACAATATTCTTCCGATTAAAAAGAAAAAAAGACGCACAAAAAAGATTGGAAATTCCTGAAGAATAGGATAACTTGAGCGACAATTTTATGTTGAGGGCTAGAGAGTGACAAGCTTCTTTTAAATATCGACTTAAAAACGGACCATCTAAATTTTTTTAACATATACAACAACAGAAAAATAGTTTTTGAAAGGTCAAGTTCATATCACAGTACCTCGAAACTTCGTTCGAGATGTACCTATATATCGCTACATATAAATATTAATATTAATATAAATATATATATTAATATAAGTTAACACAGCACTCATATAACAATGTCAATAATGTTACAAATAAAATATTGAATATTCGGTTGAATAAATTGCTAACAGACTAGATATAAGAAATAATGTTATCCGATCTGACAACACTGGAGCAATAAAGTATCTTTCCCCCGCCAACGACTGCATTGAGCTGCATAACTAGTGCATGTTATGTTAGATTAGGTTAGATGGCAGCACGTAGACTACAAACAAGACCACCACTTTTCATGATATAATATACCCAGTGTACCAAAAAAGGCAGTCTTTTTTAATTTTAAACATATCGTGTATTCCCTCGATTTATTCTCATTTCAGGGAAAAAAACATCTGGATAGTAGTATTTGTCATAAAATTAATTTTCTGATTTTTCGTTAAAGACGTTTTTTAATTAAATGTGACATGTGTCCCTAAAAAGGCGGGAGAGAGGTAGAAAGTACACATATAGAGACAACAGATACACGGCCAATGTTGTTCTAAGGGTATATGAAACTTGCGTCACTTTGACATTTAAAAAAAGTTTTTAAATTCTCGCTCGATAACAGGCGAACGAATTACCCTCTAAAAGTCGTTCAGAAAATGAGTGACCGACAATAGCGTTAGGTTGGCTAATTTAATTTTTTATTGATAATATGCATCAAATGGAAGACGACTATGTGTTTTTTATTTATTTTTAAGATGGAAAACTTTCGAATATTGCGCTATGAAGATGGCTCGCGAGATATTTTTTATGCTTTCGATTATGTAATTTTAAATTAAGTTGAAATTGATCAAAATCTTTCGGAAATATGTTCGATATGTTGTGCGGTGTAAAATGAATCAATGTAATATCATCTTAACCGATTTCTTTAAACAAAAGGTACTTTAAAATACCATGTTTTCGTTTCGAATGTCTTCCATCGCTTCCAATCTTGCTTCCGATATTTATTGTGATAATGTAAAAAACATACATCGAAGACAAAAAAAGTTTGAAACAAAACTTGTAGAGAATGTTCTCTCTTTAAAATTGGTGGGTGCCTTACAAACTGGTTTTGTTGAAAATTTCTAACTCCAGAGCAAATATCTCGAGTAGCGTAGCTTATTCGCTACAGCATAATTCTTTAACAAGGTATGGGTTGAAGTTAAAATCAGTTGATTTTTTATAAACATTTTATTTTGAGCAAACCGAGGAGCAAACAATTTATGAATAAAGAGGAAGCGAGAAAATAAATACATGCATGAGAACTAAACATATATTGTTGAAAATACATTAATGGTAAATTATGGATCATCCTGATTTTCATTTATATTACGTGCAACTTCAAAAGCCTTGTTGTACAACTTTCAGAACAACTACAAACATCGCAGCAATACAAGTTCACTGAAAGGCATGAGCAAATTTCAAGCGAGCATGCTGATTTCCCACCACAAGGAAAAACCCCAGTAAACACACATACGTTTTTAAAACATATTTTCATTGGTTGATAATTCGTGTTACGTTAGAAAATCAACCGTTCATTTATTGTTGGAAAGTAAAAAATACATGATTTTTTCACGAAAAAATGTTGGCAGTCCTTTTGACAACGTTAAATTAATGTTATTTAAAGCATTTAAATAAAACTGTTCTCTTAAACGTTCAACAAACATCCATATCAACTGAATAGTCTATTGAGGTAGAACAGAAACGTTTTTAAAAGGTTTTGGAGTTACGTATATTAGTAATACATTTTAAAATATGACATATTCATTTCACATATACTAATATTTAACGTTTATAATGTCGTTATTAGAAACGTGTAAAACCGCGACATTTTTAAGTCGTTTGTACGTAAAAAAAGACACGTTTTTCAAATAGTGCTTGGACATTATAAACGTCTTTTTAACGTATGAGTGTTTACTGGGACAAATTGCCAAAAAATTCAAATTCGTATTACTTTCGAAATAATTCGGTTGTAACATTCCATCATTCTCAATCAAATCACTTTCTGTTGGCTTCCATGATTCTATTGATCCATTAATAGATTGAGCCCTTTTAAGTTTGATACCCAGCAGGCTCTTCACACGCGTTGTAGTAATTGCAGTGACGCACGGGAGCAATTTGTCGATGGAAGCACTTTTTTCGATTACTAAATGATATCGCAATGAATTTACCGAGGTACGGTCTGTTTCAGGCAAATCAACAACTCTGTAGGTAATAATTTATTATTCAAATTGTGTTCTTGCATTTTTTTACATGAAAAATAAGACGGGTGTTTGTATCTAAATATTTGCACTCTATAATGAGACTCAGTAATGATAAATATCAGCGCTCTTACATGGCACAAGACCACTAGAGTCTCTCAATCAAGAGTTTGGCTATACAGCATGCGGCGGCCATGATTATCCAGTTGTACAATGGTTAGCAGTCCAAGAAAATTAGGTGCGGAGCTGACAATTAATTAGGTAGTGATTGGAAATATGTTGTAGTTGTTCAGAATTAAAAACTGATTATAATGATCCAAAGTTTCAGATTCGACCAACCGGACAAGTGTGCAACAAAAATTTAAAAACATTTTCAAAAAGGTCGCCGTGACACTTCATCCAAAACGCTGAGAGAACCGTAATATATTCGTCAAAATTTTATAGGACCAAAGTTTTGGAGGACAAAATTCTCCAAAATAAAACTTTACGACGGTAAATTGTTATCTTTTATAGTTTAGCCGTAAGCCGCGCTCAAAGTGTAATCAAAACCCGTGGCGCTCGGGAGCAGCTGTATTGAAGCTCGTATAGTGAATTCGTAAATTCTGTAGAGTAAAAGAATTCAATGGCGTGTATGCGTATGAAATAATACAATCACAAATATGAAATAATTTGATTAAGAATACCCCTCTCTATTTAAATAGATCCTCTGTATTTAAATAAATACTCTTTTACTTTGATAAATACCCGACAAATGTTTTGTTTTACTCTGCAGATTTTAGTTGTTTAATTCATTATGTACATTTTGTAGGTACTGAAACAAATCCAAAAAAATTCATGGATGTTCTACGCATTATGGAGAAGTTTTCCGCAATTCAAATTTTGACAGCTCCGCGAAAAAACAAATTCCAAATTTCATCGGGATTTCAGCAGATTTAAAGTTAAAATATCTTGAAGATTATTTATTGCAAACCAAAAAAAAATGCAAACTGAGGGTCATTTAATAACTGATAAATCTGATCTCTTGATATTTTATTGTAAAAGCTACAGTTTCGCCGTAAAAAATTCATAACTAAACGAAAGTACCATTTTGATCAATCCCTTGCATGAAAAATGTTTAACAATGTTGAGTAGTATTAGCAAAAAAAGTCCTTATATTTTCCTGAGACCGAATACTCTTATAAGAGTAAAAAGAAATTAACAGTTATTTAAAATGTGATTTGGTATTGCATTAAATTTTTACAGCTTTAACAAAAATGTTTGATACGTAAATATTTGAGTGCCTGTCAAAAATATTTTACCGCTGGAATACAAAATTTTACTTTTTTAACTTATAAAGTTTATCTAATTGGGAGCCTATGCCTAGCCTAAGTTTTTGAGAATTCATTCAAAGATGAAACGTTAAATAATTTTGCATATTGTAAATTAAGAAATAACTAAGTGTACGTAAAAAAAAACAATACTTAAAATGTGCAGTTACTAACCTCACACAAATACGAAGTATTTGTAGGATTACAATTTTTCCTTCCTACTTTGACGTTCCTTCCTTTTTTGAGGATGCGCGAGAAAACTTTCATTTTAAAACCTTTTTTTGTCAATCTTGGTACAATACACAACACACGGCATTTTTTACTAAGTAACACCACTCACTAACTAATATTATATAACGAAAACTATGCGATTCTACTCATATCTATTAAAATCTACACTGAACGTCTTTTCAACACTTTTGTTAATGTTAACAATATCCCATACCTTTAAACTACTTATTCAAAATAAGCAACAACCCTCCAGTACAAATTAAAATACACAGAAACTGAATGTAAATAAACCGTGTATTCGATTAATATGGACGTCGCGTACCATGTGACCGTCCGAGCCAATGAAAAAGATGACATACTTATGGTCAGAACTCTTTACTTGAGCCACTCTAAAGACCACTTGCGAGAACTACCTTTTTGACTCAATTCTCTAACAGAATTTTACACTGGTAAATTATTTTTTATGTTACTGCATATAAATGTCAAATCGGATTTATTTTCGTCATTGGATAATACTTTTTTTCCAGTCAGGCAGCGCCTACAACCTTTTATATCAAATTTATTTCATGCACTCCTGCATGAGATTTGCTCTAGAAATAGTAATTTCTGATAAGGAGCGTTTGCAAGATACTCATTTTAAAGAGAAAATTATAATGTACAAGTTTTGTTTAAAACTTTTTTAGTTACGATGCATTGTTTTTGCTTCGGTAATTTTTGTAAGCGATGCGTCTTTCGAAACAAAAACATAGTATTTTAACATAGTTTTTTGTTTTAAAAATCGATTAATTAAGAAGATAATGCACTGATTAATTTTACACCGGACAACATCTCGAACATGTCTAAAACAATTTGGATGAATTTGAACTTTACGATTCGTTTAAATTTACATAATCGCAAAGCTAAAATATCTCTCTGGGTCCATCTTCATAGAGGAATATTGCAAAGTTTCCTGGCTTAAAAATAAATAAAAAAAATGATCATCATCCGTTTAATGCAAGATTTGAGGATTTGAGGATTATATGTACAAATTTAAAATCTGGTTTCAGGACCTCAAAATAAGAAAAAAGTTTTCTATGGAGGTATGTCCGGAAATGCTTCGTTACAGATTTACGCCCCCCCCCCCCCCCCCCCCAAAGATGGATGCTAAAATTAGGTTTTTAATTTTTTTCTCAAATTTGGAAAAAGATGAAAAACGATTTTTTGTAGAGATTTTTCTGCTAATAATTACACGTCTAAATGATATTTTTCAATCATCCCTTATCTGTAACCCTGTAGCACAGTAGGCCAAAACGTTAAGTGACAAACGAAGCTGGTTTACTGCCTATCGACTCCCGGGTTCAAATTCCGGTTTCGATTCTGGCAAAGTCGAAGTCGAAGGGTTTGATTGTGTATGACTGCGTTTCTTTTCAACTGTGTCACCCCTGTCCGAGCAGCTTCGGCTTTGGTTTGGGGGGTTGTCTAATTTATATGGTGTGTTTTATATTTTTTTTAATGTAAAATGGGTGAAATCAGCAACACTAGTATTATTTTTTTCGACCTTTTCAACGAGCCCGAATTTTATCATATAAAATGTGCCTTGGAAAGCTTGATCCATTTAGAAAGTCCTTTGTCTTTTTTTATTTTTTTCATCGAGCTGGTAGTTTTGAATAAAAGAATAAAATATTTTCAATCCACACGGTTATTTGGAAAATTTCATTGTTTAATAAAATGGAAAATGCATAGTAAGCTTTTGTCAAATAATCTTTATTTGTTCTAGGTTTCTGAGTTTTTAGTCTACTAGAAATTTTCAATTTTATTAAATAACGCAATTTCTCAAACAACAGTGTGAATCGAGAATATTTTATTTTTTTATTCAAAAATTGTCAGTTCTATGAAAAAAAAATAAAAGATACAAAGGAGTTTCTAATTGAATTAAATTTACCGGGGTACATTATTATAAGATAAAATTCGGGTCCATTAAGAAGTTTGAATAAAAAAATAAAATGGGGGTTGTTAATTTCACCCATTTCACTGATAAGGAATGATTGAAAATAAATCCTTTAGAGACATTCCCATTAGTAAAAAAATCTCTACCAAATTTAATTTTTTCATCTTATAAAAAATTAAAAACCTAATTTTAGCCTCCATCTTTGGAGGGACGTAACTCTTTAACGAAGCATTTCCGAATCTACTTCCATAGGGAATTTTTTTCTTATTTTGAGGTTCTGAATTCAGATTTTAAGTTTGTCCGGTTAATCCTGAGACACACTATACAGTGTGTTCCAAATTCGATGCTCACCATTGCGATCTCGGAAACCATAAGAGCTACAAGGTCGGTTAAATGGGATAAGTTTTAGCAAATTTTATGCTGATTCCACATCACGGCTAATTGAAACAGTTTTTGGAATTTTCCAAAAAAACGAACATTTTGTGATTTCTCTTTTTGGTTGTAGCCAAGTACTCCTTGGCCAGGCAAGTTTTAGACTTTTACATTATTAGGACACTTTTTTGTAGACTAATATTTTGGTGTAGAAACGAATGGTCTTTTGTTTTCGAGATATTCGAGGTGACTTTTGTTTTTCTTATGGCAGCCATATTGGATTTTTTCATTTTTCTGATTACGCTTAAAAAGAGTTTTTAAATGATGTATCACATGCCGAGGAAAAATTCTATTTCAAGGGACTAATTTAAGAAAATTTATCCATTACTTAACAAAACAAAATAGTAGGCCATGGAAAATCAAAAAGTTATTTTAATTTCATGGATATACCGAATACTAACCATTATAAAAAATAACAGTAATATTAATGTTACCAATTTGACATGTTTAAATAGTGATGTAAATGAAAAAAAACGTTGATGTTTTTTTTTCAGTTTGCGTGTTTCTTTTGTGAAAAAATACACATACCCTTTGTTTTTTTTCAGGAATTGGATTTTTTTCATAATTAAAATAAAAATTATATTTATATATACATTATGCATGTATTGTAACTTTTATAATAAAAACATCCATAAAATAATATCAAAAATCAAAAGTTTTAATCCAACAAATAAAAGAAAATAAAAAGAAGATAATTAAAAGCGGTACTAACAGTACCACAAACTGCAACTGTACTGTGTTACTGTATACTGTACTACACTAGTAACGCAGCCTTAGCCTCATTTAAATTTTCAGTTATAGTTCTTCTTCTTCCTCGAATTCTTCTAAACCTTCAGAAGAATCTGTGTCGTGTACAGAAAAATGGGATAAATTGGAGCCACATCCAGAATTAGACGATTCGTCGTCAGTGTCAACAGTGTCGTCACACTTGTCACTCTCACTGTTCCATTCCATTATTAGATTGTCGTCTGTTTTTGCCGTTGACATCACTCCACTTGTGCTTGTAGTAGGCAAATGCTTGGTAATATTGATATTCGGTGTATCAACATCACTTGTGATGGGAGTACTGGTACTGGTAGTGGCAGCCTTAGTGTTTTGTTCTTCTTCAATACGTTCAGGCAGATTTAAACTGGCAGTTTTCGTGTTTTGTTCTTTAAGACGTTCACGTTGCAATTTTAAATTATGCCCAATATACACAAGCTTGGCCGCCCTATCATTTCTCAATCTATTCCTTTTAGAGGTATGTATTGCTGCATATGTACTGAAAGTTCTTTCACAAGCAGCTGAGGTAGCTGGTAGTTGAAGAAATTGTACAGCTAATATCGACAATTCCGTACTTTTACATAACCCATTCCACCAAGCAGTCGGTGAGATTTCAGAGGCTGCCAACCACAGAAATTGTTTGCTGAAGAATCCTTCCTTTGCTTGGTAACTGGCAAGTTCAGATAGAACTTTTATTTCATTCAAATTAGGTAGTGTTTTTGCTGTTTGAAAAATTTGTTCAATGGCATCGGTCTGGAAAGGAATTAGTTCAAATAAATTCTGGTTTTATGAATAATATATATAACTTACCTGTTCAGTTGGACTAAGATCAGAACCTCTAATAGAAGGATCTAGCAAATTACAGATCTTATGAACATCACACACAGCAAATTCCTTTCTGTCGGCAATTATCTGTGTTACTTTTGCTTCTTCTTGTTTACTCAAAGGACAAGTTGGCAAAATTTTTTTGAAATGTTCTTCAAGTTGCTGAAAAATTTTGACCACCATCGAAATTCGTGGTTTATCACTTTCAATGAATTTAATTGCACTCTCAATAGGTTTTAGTAACTGAATGAAACCTTCTACCTTATCCCAGAATGTATCATCTAGTGCATTTTTCTTTAAGCCCGGGTGCTTCTTAATTAACGTTTGCACAGTATCTTCATCTTCGATTGCAAGAGACATGATAGCTTGCTTATTTGCCTGCACACTTTCAAGACAATGAATTATAGATCCCCATCTTGTCACAACAGGTAATTTTAGTGACTTTACTCTAAGCGGATTAGCTGTAGCTTTATTTTGTTTTTCTTTAAATACTGAGAGTAGAATATGCGATTGTCTGATCGCTTTTATTAGTGCTACAGTTTCAGCCAGAAACTTGTGAAATGTTGGTTGCTTTTTTGTATCACTGAATATTAAATTTAATGAGTGTGCAAAACAACCGTATGTAAAAAAGGACTGAATTTCCGTCTTCCATATCTTTTTTTAAAATGGCCCAAGCAGCTTTCATATTTGCGGCATTGTCAGTTACTAGTCCAAAAACCTTTTTGCATGCCAATTTCTTGAATCACTGTATTAATTTCATTAGCTATGTATTCGGCAGTATGCGACTCCTTTCCTGTTTGTAGGCTCTTGTAGAGTAAAGCAGTCGGTGTCGTCACCACAAAGTTAATGATGGACTCGTTGCGTATATTGCTCCAACCATCGCACATTATACCAACGGAATCAGCAGCCGCAATTTGTTCATCCACAGAGGCATGAACTTTATCATATTCTCGCTTAAGTAAAGGACCAGAGATTTCATATCGAGATGGTATTTTTAATGCCGGTCGTATGAAATTAAAATATTGTAGCCAATAATCATTTTCTACAATAGCTAGAGGTGTACCACTACTATAAATTGCTCGAGCCAGGAGCTCATTAGCTCTCAATTGATCTACTGCACTTAGTTTATCAGCAAATGATAAAATTTGTTGTTTAGTGTTAGTGTTGTAGATCTTGCTTAATATAGACCGTGGTGGTGCTGCAGAGGAATAGGATTGAACACTAAATGATGAACTAGCAGAGGGAGCATCGACGTCGATGTATGAGTTTTCAGACTTCTTATTTTTTAGGTACTTAGTTTTCACTGTTGGCGGACATTTTAAGCACTGAGCTATATGTTTTGTCATTCTGGTCCCACTTTTAGACAGTTCTTTTGAACAAAACGTACACATTACACGTGCAGTTTTTCCCATCGTAATAATGTCTTTAAATAAACATGCAACAGGGGTTTTCTTCCTCCCTGATCCCTCACGTTTAGGCATAATTGTAATTAAAACTTTTAATGTGTGAACACTACAGACAAAAATCACAACTGCACTGCACTGCACTAAACTTAAACTCCAACAAATCAAATTAAAACTAAAAAAATCTGTTATCTCCACGCCACAACAGGGTATTGCATACTTTATACTACAATGCATATGCAGGAACTGACTTGTTTATTACGAAACAGCGGCCGCGACGCCTTATTGCCGATTCCGATTGCGCGTTTGCGCAGTGTGAAAAAAAACTTGCAAATGTTTTTTTTCATTATAAAAGACACGTTTATTTTCTAGGTTTTTTTTTAGTTAGAAAAAAAACTGTTTTTTTACAACACTATGTTTAAATAATTTTAATTTTCTGTTAAAATACTGAACATAATCGATATAGAGAAAATTTTTTAATAACAGCAAATTAACATAATAGAAGAAATGATATCAAAGAAGTAAGAAGATTTAATAAAGCTATTCAATATGACCTCCATTTAGCTGAATACATTTCTTGCATCTACGCATAACTTAGCTGATTACTTTTCTGAAAGAATAATTGACATTTATTGTGCCGAAAACGTCCCTAACTCTGTCTTCCAAAATATCGATAATTTCCGGGCTTTCAAAATAATACACTTCATTTTTCACCGTACCCCACAAATAAAAATCAGGAGGTGTTATATCAGGCGAGGGGGGAGGCCACAATACTGGTCCTCTATTTGATATTATGCGGTTACCACAATTTTCCTGCAATATCCATCTAACATTATTAGTATTATGTGCCGTACAGCCATCTTGTTGAAATCACAATTCGTTTATTTCTTGTTGTGTAAAAAGCTGTCTTATCTCGGGTAAAACTTGATTTTCTAGAAGTTCACGATAGGCTGCTCCCTTTAAATTGTTGTGAAAAATGAATGGACCAATTAAATGGCGATCTAAAAATAATAATTAAGGAAATAGTTGTAGGCAAAGCTTGGGAGTAGAATAGGAAGAGGAAAGGTAATAATTATCATGCCGCACCAAACATTGAATCTAAACCTAGTTTGGAATTTTTTTTGCGTAGTTACATGCGGATTTTCTGTAGCCCAGTGGTGATAATGGTGCTTGTTAAAGACTCCACACTTTGTAAAACGACTTTCATCGGTCCATATAACTCTCGATTGAAAATCAGGTTGTTCTCCTACCAAAATCATTATTGTTTAAAGTTTGGACAGTCATAGGTTTGTATACGGATGATATTTCCTTTGTTTTAATGTCTTGTGTACAGTTGTCTTAGAAATATTTGATTCGTCTGCAATTTGTCGCACTGATATGCGGTGGTTATTTTTAACATCTTCGAGTATATTATTTGTGCAGTCAACATTATCAATATACCGGTCTCTTTTATTATCAAAATACCCGTAATTTAACAAATTGCTTACAATTCTTCCAAATTTGTTCTATGTGGTTGCATTCTCTCCGGAAATGTCTCTAGATAGGAAGCCGATGCGTTTTGCGAATTTCTATTTACTTTTAAATAACATTCTAACATGTCAAAATTTTCTTCATTTGAGAATTTGTGCGCCATTTTGCAATAATCACACTTTTGAACAGTAATAATAAGTGTTCTTGAACAATTAATAATAATACCACTACTATTTAGTGAACAACTGTCAACTAACAGTAATGTTTATTATTTGTTTTAAACCACAGCCTACTAAATTTTACTGAAAGTTATGTGTGAATTTTATCGTTTTTAGAAAAGCATTTTTCAAATTCTACTAATTACTAACTACTTTGCATGCAAGAAAGCCCTTGATGAAGAGGATTTCTTTGTTCAAATTTTGAACACTACTGACAATTTTATAACAAATAAAACCTTAATCAATTAGTTGCCGTCTAAATAATCAACTTCCTTGTCTCTGGCTTTACAAGCACTTTTTGATTTTCCATGACCTATTTTGTTTTGTTAAGCAATGGATTAGTTTTCTTAAATTAGTCCCTTGAAAAACAACTTTTCCTCGGTATATGATACATCACTTGCAAGCTCTTTTTAAGCGCAATCTGAAAAACGAAAAATCCAATATGGCTGCCATAATAAAAACAAAAGGTACCTCTGATATCTCGAAAACAGAAGACTATCGAGCATTTGTTTCTAGACCAAAATATTAGTCCACAAAATGTTTCCTCATAATGTAAAAATCCAAAATCAGTCTGACCCAGGATTACTTGGCTACAACCAACAAGAGAAATCACAAAATTTTCTTTTTGTTTTTTTTTTTTGGAAAATCTTAAAAACGGTTTCAATTCGCCGTGATTTCTTAACGGATTTGGAATCAGCATAAAATTTGCTAAAACTTATCCTATTTAACCGACCTTGTAGCTCATACCGTTTCCGAGATACCAATGGTGAGTATCGAATTTGGGACACACGTTATACTATCAATTAAATTAGCCTGCCGAAAGCGATTAGTCGGTCAAGTCCTGAAAATAAGGGTAATTTGCTCGCCTATAAGGAAATTGACACGGATAATGCATTTATTTTATAAAGCATATATATAAGTACATCGAGAAAAATCATGACATAAATCTTGAACCAATTTGAGAGGAAATCTCAACTGAAGTTTTGTCCTTAACTGCATCGTTTCGTAGATACAGTGTATTGATTAAAAACAAAAAAGATGTTCCGAATTTTAATATTTTAGAAAAGTGCAAAGAAATTCTTTGAATCACTAATGACAATGTTGTTTTGATTATTTCTTCCATTTTGGAATTAAAATTATTACGATTAAGTCTAGATTAAACGCTGTAAAGCTTCTCGCACACGAAACAATTGGAATAAAACAAGGGCTGCCTGGGAAAATTTTTATACACTGTTTATTCCCAATTATGAAACCGCGAGGGTACTGACATCTCTAACAATCGGCAAGTTCATATAACATTGAAGTAGTGTTGCCAGATCATTTTTGAGCTTAACGGTAGAAAGTCTGACAGAAAAGTAGATTATTATATAAAAACAGTAGTTTTTTTTTCAAGTGACAGTACTTAAAAACAAATCAACAGAAAATATATGTTTCAACGAAAAATACATTTTTTTTTCGTAAAATAAATGAAATAAATAAAATTTAAAAATTCACTTTATTTCAATGCACAATAACTTTAGTAAAAATGAGGAGTCAAATAATCCGATTGGCGCATACGATGTAATAATGTAAGATTCACTGAATACTGAACTGAATTAGCTGCTTTCGTTAGTAGTGAACAAAGCAAAAATGATTCCCTTTCGTAGTTTCTGTCAAGGGAATACAAGCTCTATGTGCAAGGTAATTAGGAAACTGTCAGAAGTACTGGAACTAATCATGATCACTTTGTTGACGAATCACTGGCTCGAGCTAAAGCAGCTACTGATTCTAAACGCACGCATGCCAGAACGAGCTCTGGTGCTTCCTATCAGAGCGACCCTAAACGTGCAACCAGTTGGTTACAGAATTACAACTGACAATGGTAGACTGTCAACTGTCGGAATTTTATAATAGCATATTTTAAATTTTTATGTTTTTCCAATTATTTTAAAAATGAAGTAAATATCTACCCAAGAACAGTATAACAGTAGAGCAAGATAGCAGTAGATCTACTGTTACAACAGTAGATCTGGCAACTCTTCACTGACGGCTTTACCATTCAAGCACGACCGAAGTGACTGGCGAGTTAACAGTATCATGTAAAAAATCTTTTCAAATTCGTCCATTTCTAGAATGTCTCCTTTGACACTTTCGAGTATCTATATCCGTTTTCTCTTCAAGTTGACTTTATCTTGGATGAGTTTGGGAAATAATCTTTTGCAGGTATTTTTCATTTACTTTCACAAACTGGTCCACAGCCCTTTCTCACATTTGTAGAATATAAAATGCAATAAGCTGTCTGGATGCGAATCTCCAAGTGTGCGAGCCTGTTTTTGGTTACTTCATGCCTCATATGTTGGGCAGCTGAAAGTTGCCCAGCTACTTCTGTATTAGATGGTATGACCTTAGAGAATGCTGTTTGGAAGCAGCGTCTGTTAGTAGAAATGAGGCTAAGTTGAATTTACTCTTAGTTATTGATATCGCATAGCAGTAGTATCGATGTTTTAAAGATGTTTGCGTGGACTTCGCTCTGTATGGAAGAAGAAACCGATTTCCTGCCTGCCTTAGCTGAGCCACAATTCTTACTCTGTGGCTGAGCTCTGCGTTATGTTTTTCGAGAAGTTTCACACACTTCATCTTGCCAGGTCCAAACAGTGCCGACGTTGTCACAGATACTAAAAGAGTGTAGGAATATAATATCGTCTAAAATGATTTGATTGACGTTCAATCTATTCGAGCAATACAATTTTCTTTCATCTTTGCCTTTGCCTGGCTTAAAAAGTTGATATTTAGAAGGAAGGAAGCAGCAGCACCCAAAATAAATAATTCTGTATCCTCTCCGATAATAATTAAAGAATGGTATTTCTGACATAAATCAATTGCTATTCCACACTCGTGAGTACAAAAGCGTAGAAACTTGGCGTATAATCTATAGGCATAGTTTATTTCAAACTTATTTGCAACATAAAAAAATATCGGCTTCTTTGAGGAAGATTAAAGAAGCCGACGTTTTTTTATGTTGCTACTAAATTTGAAATAAACTGTACAATAAACTAATTAATTTTAATGTTGAAATAATCAAATTTCAGAACTTGTTGCATGGATTATCTATATTTTAGAACAGACAAATCAAGAAAACAAATCATCTGCTTAGCATATTTGACAACTAACCATTCCGTTAGTTTTTTATATTTATAAAATGTTCTTCTCTAAACTCGTTTGTTAATAACTATTTTTATCGCAAACATACCATTTTTCAAAAAAGGCGGCGGATGCCGCACTCGATTTTGACAGAGTACTGTTTGATGTTGATTACAACCCTAAAATCAACTTATACAAGTAAATTCAGCTTTTTTTACAGGTAATGGGACAAGTCATACCGACTGGCCTATTTCTTCAAAAGGCAATTGCAAATAAATAGCTGGTGTAGTGATTGTGACTCAAGTTGCCATGAGCATCTTATCTCGCATCTTATTTACCTTGCTTTTATTATTGTTATTTGCAGCAGTTTTTAAAAGCATTACAAAGTAATGTTCTACATTTACACTGTCAACTGACAGCCTATTATTAGATGAACATCTTTATATTGATTTGGCCTTGGTGTAACCCAGTACATAGTGAAAACAATAATAAAAACATTAACATGCATCTGCTTAGTTACATAATGAAGGTTGAATTTAATGAAACCTCGGATGTGTTTGTATGCTACATTGCAACTCATAATCATGTACTTAGTTTAAAATCAGTGATGTACGAAACAATTTTTTTTGAAATATGTTGTATCTATTTAATTTTTTTTCTGTACCTACCGGTGTACTCTACTATATTACTGTTTTATTTAATTCAATCATTTATTGAAGGAAGCAATGAAATTTAAAAAAAAATTGATAATTCCTCGGGTTCTCTTCCTCGGAGCATCCCCTCAAACTGGCCAATTACCAATACGCCAGCCATCTTTGTAAAGAAAACAACTCAAGAATCAAATAAGGGAAAAAAATTTTTGAGTCGAATTAATTGCTTTATATCATTGAATTATGAGGTTTTCTACTTTCAGTTACAGAATTTAAAATAACCCAAATCGATGGCTTAGACTGCAAACTGGCTAACTCCACTTTTTACGGAATTTGAGATGTTAGTGCCATCTGCTAGTAAAAATAAAAGTCCATAGTGTGGTAAAGCAAATAACTCCAAGACATTAAGGTTTTCTTTAAATTTCACGGCACGCGTACCAGCTATCTCCACGATATAAAATTTCAACACTGTAAAGCTTCTAACTCCTGTATCAGCAGCCATTTTCAATGTGCGAATCAACCAAAATAGTTCACAATTCTGTTATTAGCTGCCAATTTTCAGTTTAGAAGTTAAAATAATATATAAAAACATTATTATAAGTGCATAAATGAAGAAAAATTTATGTGGATGGTTTAGTACAAATTTTACCTACTAATCGTCACAGGGACAGAAAAGATCCATCAGTATTGAGAAAAACTTGTTCTGTAATCTATAACTTGAGAAAAGGGGATGGATTAGTAAGAGTCTGTAAGATAATATTTTTGAATACATTGTGTATAGGGAAATGGTGCGTACTAAATTGGACGAAATCATTGAAACAAAATGATGTTATTGAACCAAGCAAAGAAAAAGATTCGTTAATACCAGCTCTTAAAAAAATCAAATAAAATCAATCCTTTCACGAAAGAAAACAAAGCAATCAATGATTTTCTTAATGAATTGCTGACGATGGAGTCACATTATGGTCGGAAATCAACAGAAAAAAAATTATCTCTTATCTGAATGGCCATCGAAAAAAGCCCTCTACAACTTCTAAGTGAAAAAAATTGTGTGAAGAACGTAATATAAAATCCCTATCTGTATGTACATTTAATAACGCTATGGATATAAGAAACATCTCCTTATATCAGCCCAAAAAGGACCAATTTCAAATTTGTTATTCACATAAGTTGGGACACTATTCAAATGATCAACATGCCTTACATATTGAAAAAAAAAAGATGCTACAAAAGAAAAACAGAAAGACAAGAAAAGAGAAAATTATGTGTTCACTATGGACCTGCAAGCTGTTCTTTTATCACCACAATCCACTGTATCCAGTTTACTTTGCGTTCACAACTTTTGTTTATTCGACTTAAAATCTAAGGAAGGAACTTGCTATTTATGGAATGAATCAGAGGAGGGGGGTTAAATGCAGAAGAATTTGCTACAATTGTGGTTAATTTTTTTTGGAAAAATTGATACCTCAGTTGAAAAAAGAGGGCGACAGCAATAAAATAATATTGTACACTGATGGCTGTACATATCAAAATCGAAATGTCACAATGAGCAACGCTTTACTTAATTTAGCCATGACAAACTATAGAACAAAAATTTTTAGAAGTTGGTCATACTCAAATGGAGGCCGACAGTATGCATGCCATGATAGAAAAACAGCTAAAAAAAGCATAAAGTGATCAATATCCCTGCTGAGTACATTGATGTATGTATCAAGACTAGAAGAAGTCCCGAGCCATATAATGTCTACTACTTGACTCATGATATTTTTAAAAAGTTTGATGTTGTCGAATTTTTCAAGTCGGTACGACCTGGGAGAAAAAGGGTAACCCCAAAGTTACCGATGTGTGTGCTCTTCAATATAATTTTGATGGTGAAATTTTTTTAAATTACGATTTGCGGATGACTGGACCTTACTTCCTCAAAGGCGAGATAGAGAAGTTAGAACAAGAACTTGGGATGAATTGCCGAAATTATACACAAACCGGTGTAAAATTAAAAAAAGAAGTATGAGCATCTTCAAGAATTAAAAAAAGTGATTCCTTCTGATTACCATGACTATTACGACAACATTCCGTATGAAAATTAAGTTAGATTCTATAAACTGATCTATAGATCAGTATGCAAAGTGAGACTTTGTTTTTTTCTTTATTCTTAATAAGAACCAATATTTCGTTTGTTATTTTTGATAAAAATATTTGTTTAATGATATCTGCAAGTTACAGTAATATTGTTTAGAAATTAGAGAATAAACGTCTAACTCGAAAATAACTATCTCATTATTTTATAAAAAACTTCTAACTCCTTAATTATCTTAAAAAAAGTAAAATATAATAAAATTTTAATATTTTTCATTCCATTACCACGTCCTAATTTTAATTTTATAATAATATGGTGATTGCACCATACATTTAAAGTTTACAAAAGCTGTAAATAGTTTTTATTGTCTCCTGTAAAATTTACATTTTTGGAGTTAGCAGGTTTGCAGTTTAAGCCATCGAAATACTATCGATCTGATGAGGAATATTCAAGGGGCATTTTGTTCCCAAATACACAAATAAATTCAAAAATAGGATCAGTTTTATTTAATTTTTGTCCTATGGCTGAATATTTCTAGCTACAAAAATGGCACAAGTGTCCCGTTTCGACTTCTATGAAGCGATTTAAATAAATGGTTATGGATAATGATATTATGATATTTTCCATTACAGAAATGAGTTCAAGAAAAAGTCACAAACCTCATGTACATACAAGATATCACCAAATTAAAAATAAGGTGAATTTGATTCTGAACTCCGAAGACTATGTGTGCATACTGAACACTCCATGCTACTACGTAGAGTTAACTGTTTTATTGGTTCATAATTTTGGCACGAGTGCTACTAATCCTACGGCCGAAATCCATCGTGGGGATCATGGACAATTAGTTACAAATCGAAAATAACTAGTTACTGTGAGATTTGGGTTATATTTATAAATAAATATGACAGTTGACTTTGGCATTGATAAATAAAGATTTTAAAATAATTCGTGTTGTCCAAAATTTAAGAAAAAAACCGCTGCCAATTACTTAAGGGTCAGAACTTCCTCACCGTAGTAAAACTCGATGTGTGATGGAGTTTGTAATAAAAGTAATTTTTGACTTTTCAAAAAAGTCACATTAGTGGAGTGTCACTAATATATTTTTTTAGACATTTCAAATTTTAGGAAGTGTCAATCAAAATTAAAATTTTATGGTGTTCCAAAATGTTTACAAAATTTTAATTTATAGCTTTATTTAGACATGTGAACACCATATTATAATGGGTTTGTATAACAGATCTGATTTATATTCTTTCATCAAGAATACATTTTTTTTGTAAAGTTAGAAATAGAAATGTTGGGACCCAGTAGACCCTGCTCCAGGGGACTGATTCTGTTCATCAACGAACTCAATCTTGACCTCTAGAATGTGTGTATCAAATTTAAAAGCTTTATCTCAAAAACTGTAGCTGCTATCGCGAACCACACCGACATTCACACACACATAGACAGACAGAAAATTTTTTCTGTAAATTTGTGTGTATTGGCATAATTCGTCGATATTCCTCCAGAAAAGCAATAAAAATGTTCAATTTTTTTTTCACGAATACATACCTTTCTCCCTTTGAGGGGTGAGGAAATAATAGATGAACACTTTAATATTGACCAATTAAATAATAATTAATATTTATATGACAAAAATGTTTTTAAAAAACTGACATGTGTAGCGCAAAAATTTAAATGAGAAAGTAATCTCTCGAGAACATTTTTTTGTAAAATTTAATATTATATTGGCAACATTGAAAACATGTTTTAATGGTGCTGCTACTTTTACCATTAGTGCAGACGGCAATAAAACACGCCTAGCGAAAAGTGAACATTGTATGACCAGTGTTGCCACTCCATAATAATAAAATTATCCTAGGCCTAGATCAAAAATATCGGAAAGCATATAAGCATTCCTTACAGTCATACGGAAATGGCAGTATTTCTAGCAATTTCATTGGCCGTTTCAAGGCCACGGCATGGCGTGCTCATCAGATATCATTTTTAAAGGGGAATTCGGCACTGTGAAAATAAGCAAACTATAATAAAGGGCAAGGAAAAAATGTAATATTTATATAAATCTTACTAACGAACTAAAAAATACTTATTTAAAAAAAAAAAATAATAAGTTAAAGAGCAAGGAAAAAATGTAATAAAGGGCAAGGAAAAAATGTAATCTTCGTATAAATCTTACTAATGAACTAAAAAATAAGTTTGTGATTCGAACCCTGGACCTACCGCATGCTAGGCGAGTATCTTTTCTATCGTCTAACGAATTCCTAATATAATACACTTTGACATGTCATGTAACTGCGCATGCCCTGCGGCTATCTTAAAACGGCCAATGAAATTGCGATTAATACTGCCATTTCTATATGACTGTAAGGAATGGTTATATGCTATCGGAAATTATCCGCTAGCTTTACCAACTAAAAAATTGATTTAAAATATGTGCATATGGTTGCAATGACAGGTTTCTAAATAAAAATCTAGGTTTTTAGATTTGTTATTAAAGGATAACATTTTAAAAAACTTTTATTCACAAAAAGAAATAGGTAAACAACTTACCTTCGTTAACCATGCGATTATTTTATTTGAGGTTATTTAAGTTTCATCAAATATCATAAAATTCATAGATGTTTCAGAAAAATATTAAATCTGGTGTTTTTTGTTTTTGATCATATTTAGGTTTATATAGTTAGGTACTAGAATAATGCTATAATAGTTGGCAACAAGGAGGTTTGTTTTAAGTTTCTGTATTTTAAAGCGCAGTAATAAAATAAAACAGTAACGATCTCTTTGTCTTTATTTCTTGCACCTGACAATAAATAATGTAAAATATATGATTTGATTTCGTTAAAACTTTACCAGAATCCAGAACCAGACAAGCAAAACAAAAAGAATTGATATGAAGATAGTTGTAGGAGGATAACCACAGAACAAATATATTAGGACAACAATTCTTGACCAGCCAAATGCTTTCGATTTTCGGCACTTACGGAAATGTTAACTGATCTTGAAGTGGATATTTTCGTTTTGCACCGTTGCGATTTATGAATTTAATCAGATGTTTCAATTTCAGTCCCAATTATCCGAATTAGATCCGACAGTCTGTCTGATTATCCTCGTTTAAGATATTTTTCCGCTGATTGGCAACACTGTGTATGACTCTAACAGTAGTAAAGTTCTGTAGGGCATTCTGTGCACCCCCCCCCTGCCGCATTCCTGACCCTTTTATTACTCAATTTATATTTGATACTATTAATGTCAGCTGGCAAGAGTACGTAATTTTACAAAGTCGTTATAACCATAATATACTACTTCAAAAACTATGTAGAAAAGTATTTTATCTGCTACTTGTTGGTATTCTTTAAATCATATCTCTCGAACTGGCATTAGTATTTACTATGTTAGTATTATGATCACCAGTCTGATTAACTTATATCCAGGTTTACAGTTCCACAAAGATATGTACTTGGTGCACTAATCTTTCACTTATTCATTAATGAATGACGTTATTCTAGATGACAATTAATTGTCTTAAGCTGCTCCCAGATTAAGCTCATCGCACTATTGGAACGTTGCACCAACATCAATTTTATGCGGCTCAGTGGAGTAGTTGGCTAGAGCGCGCGATGAGAAGTGTGGCTAGATAATCTCTCCATCGTTGAATCTCACCACCAGCACTGGCAATGTCAATGGGAATAGTTGTGTGTCCTCGTTTTTTTCGTAAGTGCAACCCTCGCCTGTGCAAATAGGCGATTGAATTCGTTATACGCATGAAATTTGTATTAGGGTTACGGTTTCGCTAGCAGTCTCACATGACGTTTTAAATAACTGTTAAATTTTTTGCACTGTTTCTAAACCAAATAAAAGTCAATCAAGCTCATTAGTTAGAAATGACCCAAATGTTTCAGTCCTGTTAATAAAATGTAGTTCAAGAAATCTAATTGCATTCAGTGCGGCAACACTGCTTTATACCAATAATTAGAGATAGGAATTCTGGTCGACATCCCAGAGACGGGTTAAAGCCTAATACTATATTCCGAAAAACATGCGAAATAGTAATAAAATAAATGATAATTTCTGCGAGTTTCTGTTTACTTATACATTAAACTATTAGCATATAATATCCGCACCGATGACTGGTCGTTGATCCCCGAGAACTACATGTATAATATGTGAGGAAGAACGCATAACCCTGACGACAGTGGCCGCCTCGACCTTGTATTGTTTCCCTGATTTGATCGTTCTGTTCAGTCTGCAAACGACTGCGGTTAAGATCTGTTGCATATGTAGCGAGTATAAAGACGTTTTTTTATTTCTTTTATTGTTATTACGTACTTTCTGATGAGTGCAGTGCAGTTAATGCAGTAGTTAATCATGGCAAGGTAACCCGCGTCCTTGGAAACAGTGTAATCGTGGATTCTCGATTACATGTGCTGTTAGTGCTGAAAATTTCGCAGTGTTGTTGTGTTAGTACGCTTCTTATAATGTTCAACTGAGTTGAAAAGACTACTAAAACGGCTAGTGTTAGTGTTATACTTACCACACTTTCAGCACGCTTCAAACAACTTGAAATTATTTTATATCTGCCCCTTTCTGCGACCTCCAACCTTCTTTAAACAAACCACAAAGAAGTTTACAAGGTAAGGTCATTCATTCTAAATTGAAGTAATTTATATAAGGTTAATATAAATGAAAAATTTTGTGAAGGAAAATCTGTAAGTATACCGCCCGCCAGGTGTTCGCTTCTGTTACTTACGTCATGTCGTCCAAAATTCCTTTCGCATCCAATAAACCACTAGCAGATTCGTTCGAAACTTTTTCAAGTAATCAGCTGTTCAAAAATGGTTTCTTCGTATTTTTTTGAAAATCGAAAACAAAATGGGATTTAAATAAGTTTCAGTGGGTTTCTACAATGTCAAGAACTGGTGGTTTAAATATCGTGCATTCAAGATTCATCCTGTATTTATTCCTTCAAAGGTGACACTTCACTTAAAAAAAATTTGTTACTAGTTCAATGTATTTGTAAGTCAATCTAATTTCACCACCAAAAATCACTGTTTTCTCATATCATTTATGTATATTTTTGGTGTGCATAATGTTTCTGCGAGTATACGAGTATATTGCCTATCGCCCAGACAGTGACTCGGTTTCGTGCTCGGTTTATTTAGAAATGCCACTGTGGATTACAAAAATGTGATTTTTAATCACCATGTATTTGCCCAACCTTGTTATTGTAATATTCCTAGAGATGTTCTTTTAAATAGATAAACAAATAGATAATTTTTGTTTTAAATTATTATTTATTTAATTATTTATTATTTTAATGCTGTACCTATTGTAAAGTAAATACATTTTATTTATTTGTTAATTGTTACTACGATATTTCATGGTTAAATACGTATTTACGGAACTATGTTCCGTAAATGTCGTTCTTGGTTTCTTACAATACGTGTAATAATTGTTCAATCACGCTTGCAAGCAGCATTGTATTACATGGTCGTGCTTTGAATACTGTTTACTTTAAAATTAGTATTCTCACTTAGTTCCAGGGTCTGCTTTAATTCTAAATTGTTCTTATTAAATAGTAATTAAGTAGCTTGTAATAATTTCTCAATTCGTTTAAATCTTACAACTTTCACAACCCTGTACACAACTCTCTCCAAAGTGGTGGTAAATAAATACTATTCTAATTTTTAATGCTTTGTTTGATCTTGGGATCTAGATCTTCCACTCAGGCGGCTCGAATTCGTATACGAGTCTACTTAAACAGTGGGGAGCACCTGCTTGAGGCATTATGTTTCGAAAAGGATGTAGAACTGGGTTTTTGATCTATGCGATGTGATGCACGTTAAAAATACTGCAAAATTTCCTTCAGTGGTATTTTGTCATTCTTATTGTTTTGGGTTAAACTTTTCTCTGAAAATGTCAATAATTCAGTTATAGACATAGTGAGTTATAAGTGTATCTCTCTGGTGGTCAGTGTTACTACTCATATCGTTGGTGTCTTAGTGACTGATAGAGACCTTCAAAGTAGGTACCAAACGTTACGACCTCTAACTCTGGTGGGCAAAACTATATATTGACCGGAAACAACTACTCAGCGGACAAAGGCCCCGACCTGCGTTGAATTAAACCTGAAAGTCTTGTTTGGTAGGTAAGATCATTTGTCAATTTCTCACTAAACATAGACCGATTTTGAACTTGTTATGTTCTCGTTAGTATGCCATAAGTATTAGAAAAGACAAATAATAATAATAGCAAACTAGGCTAGCCTAGAACAGACTAAGCAAGACAGACATAGTGAGTTATAAGTGTATTCCTCTTTGCAGGTCACTATCAGTTACTAAGGCATCAGTGATGTGTGACGGGTAGTAGCACCAACCACTAGAGGGATACACTTATAACTCACTATGTCTGTCGTGCTTAATCTGCTTTAAGCTAGCCTGGTTTGTTATTGTTATTGGTCTCTTCTATTGCTCATGGCATACTGACGAGAATATAACAAGTTCGAAACCGGTCTATGTCTAGTGAGGATTTGACAAATGATCTAGCTACCAAACAAGACTTGCAGGTTTAATTCAACGCAGGTCGGGGCTTTTGTCCGCTAAGTAATTGTTTTCTGTAAATCTTATTCAACTCAGTTATATGTAATGAAATGAGCTTTTTATGCAGACAACGGACACACTTCCAATATCCACAAGCGTCTAGGGAGACCAATTCTACTTTGGCTTTGAGGCTTCCGCATGCGCAGTTGGGAAACATTTTCCCGCCCGTGTTTAAACTCGGGAATAAAACTCAAAATTACTTGCCATCATAAAAATATCTAGAGGAAATTATTTTTTTTATAGAATAGGTAGTTTATTACTGTATTATTAACTTGACGCCTGACCATACTAGAATCTATCTAAAAATTCTTTGTCAATACTTATCGTGAATTCAACGAGACCCAAATTAACTTGGGAATTTTAAGGCGACATAATCTGTCTTTAATATAGAAACAAATGCAAATAAATTAAAATGTCTCAGGGTTGCATGATTTTACCGTTACACTAATTTTGTTTTAGGTTATTTGGAACAATAAAACTTCAGATATATTTCAAATTATAATTATTTTAATACTTTGAAAACTATTTAAATTTGGGATGTATTTATAACTTTTAAAAGATTCCAAGAATTATTGATTATTTAACCCGAAAATATATGCACCCGACTTATTTAACCATATAAAAACAACACTTATAGGTGATTTGATAAAATCATGGTTACTGTGTTTATAATAATAATTTATTGACCATATTATAGGATACACATGTATATATGGTACGTCAGCCTATAACAAAATAAGTAAATAAATAAGAAATTAAAAAAAATACAATGTGTACATACATATACACATAAGTAAATTACAATAATACACTAAGGGCGGGTTTTTTCATCTTATATTTATATTATTTCCTATACATTTAAATTTAATGTTATTATTTGAGCACACTGTTGTTACATGGCATGACATTTTGGCTTGGGTATAAAAGTTTCAGTGCCATATTATCCGCGTCAATTGCATCTGGTTGGATTAGAGTGCGTTTTCTATTTGTCATTTTTTTTGTTTTATAAAGCCGCCTTTGTTGTTCAATTTTTTTATTGTGAGGTATTTAAGAATCAGCTCTTTGACGTTTCACACTTCACACTTTTGCCAGCTGTACAACGTAACGCGCATGCGGGAAGCTTTGAAGCCAAAGTAGAATTGGTCTACCTAGCCGCTTGTCCAATATCCGAGTATGTAGGATTAATTTCTTGTCCCTCGACCGGAGATTGAACCTGGGACTCCAGGGTGCAACCGGGGATCCAACATGGGACTCCAGAGGCAAATATCATTACCGTTCGACCATGAAGCCACATGTGCCTAGTCTTTACCAAAGATTTTAACAAACTGGCGACAAACCGTCTACTCCATAAGTAATCATAACTATTGGTAATCGAGGTCGTTGGTTTATTTACTTGTTTCTCGTAGGCCCGGTATATCCATCTTCTGGTATAGTGGCTGTTAGTTACTAACCAGATTTTTATTAATTATTACGTCTCGACTCTTGCAAAAAAAACTGATCATAACGAAGTATTATATTCTCATATGGAATTACTGTTGTGCAAAAATAGATAAATAGTAACTATTATTTTACTGGTTTAACAATTTTATTCTGTCGGTAACTTTACCAGGAGTTGAATATACCGGCCCTTAGACAAAGGTGGGAGTTACACATAATCATGGTACGATTTAAAAAAAATGTATTGTCACTTACTTTAACACAAGGTAATTGTGATAACGTAACAATGTTTTCGATACCATTGTTATTCATAATTGTGTAATATTTCTGTAGTCCATTTTCCTTTTAACCAAATCTAAAATTTCAAAAAAAAATTGATTAACAAACATGTTATGAAAGTAAATCTAGAAGTGAAATTTTTGTTGGCCCAATCGGGGATAAAATTATTTCGCGAAATCTGCTGCTATAACATTGTTACTACAATGTCAAGCTCATGTTCTTAAAATTTGATTATAAACTCAGTCGTACGCCCTTTGTATTGCCTGAAAAATAGGCACACGTGTTTATTTAAAAAAATACTGCCTGGCTGGAGCCACTAAATTTAGATATCGTTATTTGTATTAAATTAGCCAATAAACAGTTACATAAACAATTAACATACCATATGATATAATAAATGCAAATATTATAGTTAACACATCTGCATATTTCACGAGGTTAATTAGAGATCGAAATAAACAAACTCCTATACAACATGAATACAGTTATACCAAAATACATCAGCAAGACCAGTAAGTTGAGAATTTCAGCAAGAAACATACCCATGAAATTGGTAGTAATTATTAGGTACAGATCAAAAATCGAGATCACATTTTTTTGTTTTAAACTGTGGCTACTATCTTGATAGACACACATTCGCAGACAATATTTACTCACGTCAGCTTTGATATAACTTGTCGATATTCATTGGAAAATGCAAAAAAATATGATTACATAGTATTGCCATTGGTTTATAACTTGATAGACAATCTACTGCTACTTTAAAGTATCATAGGAATTGTAAATTATCTCCTTTAACTGAATATTATTAGTGAAATAAGTGCTAATTTCATTAGGAAAATAGTATTATATAACAAGTGACTAAAATGGTGTTTTTTTTAAGTGGAGCGTTTATAGTACGAGCCGGAAGCGAGTGCTATAAACCACATGAGTAAAAAAAAACACATTTTAGTCTCGAGTTATATACAAATTTTTTGTATTGCCATTCGAAATTAGAAAACAGTGTATTTTGTAAAAAGACGGCAAATTGACAAAGTTACCTTGTCGTAATGACTAACTTCTATTGCTGTTTCCATATAAACCAATAATAAAACAACTAAATATTGAACGATTTAAACGTCGCATTTGACACATTCTACTTTACAACAATTATTATTTGGAATAAAATGAGTGATAGTGAAGAAGACTTTATTCCTGGTATTTCTCCGGAATACAGGGAGCAAGCAATTGCTGTAACTTTAGATTTATTACCAGCGAAATCTAGAAAATTGTACGAAAAAGAATATGATTTATTTATGCACTGGTGTAAACAGAAAACTGTGAGTAACATATCTGAGTCTGTTCTTCTGACTTATCTATCTGAAATAGCAAAAACTTTAAAATGTTCAAGTCTCTGGTCCAAGTTTTCGATGCTTAAAGCAGTTCTGAATGTAAAGTAATGTAAATGTATACAATTATCAAAAAGTAAAAGTTATTTTGAAAAGCCCATCCACTGGGTATAGGGCTAAGAAATTTAAAGTTTTTGACAGAGCAGATGAAAAGTTTTTAATGTTGAAAGTTGTATTAATAATGGGCTTGGCTAGCGCTTGTCGTCGAGAGGAACTCTACAATATGACCATTGATGACATTGTGAAAATACTGCATGCTGGTTGTTAAAGTACCCGATTCGAAGACCCACATTGAATGGACTTCTACGGTAATAGGCAAGGGGACAATTTTTTTTTTATTACTTTAATAACATCTACAGTTTAAAATAATTGACCCGTATTTTTTTTTTATTAAATGTCTTATGCTTAAAAAAATTCGTAAAGTTTAAGCGCTCTTTAAACGGTCAGATATTCCCGCATTTTCCCAAGCCAATTGTATTGGCTAGTATTCGCCGTGACGTAACAGCGTAGACAGCACAGATTCAGCGAGGAAACATGCTGCATTGCCATGTTTCTAAACAATTAAGATAATATTGTGTTGATGTAAAGCAATCCTTTATTATAGTATTATATTTCAGTATTAGTAAACCATTAGACATTAATCGATGGTTAAATATAGGGAATGCTTACATGCTTTGTGTTTATATTTGTGTTAAAAGAAATTATTTTAAAAAGCCAGATATTAAACTTCAGGGAACATGCTTCTTTTAGAAATTTGGCAACGGAGCTAGTTGAATATTTAACCTTAATGTTTTGTTTGTTGTTTTGTATATCATTACATTATTTTGAAACTTAAATGTCTGTAAAGAAGTGTTTTGTACCTGGTTGTGGAAATGTTAGTGAAGTTACAGTTACGCAAATTTACATTTTCGATAATTATAACACCTGCACTATAATAACCTTGTTTTAGTTTTCTACCCTGGAATGCGCGCGTCGTATCTACGCTGTTACGTCATTATGAGACCGCCGATTGCTTTCATTTGAAATACATCCTCATTTCAACATTTTCATTTCACAATTAAACAAAATATGGTTACTAAAATTATATTTTAGTAATATTTATAGTGAATTAAAGGTCTCTACTATAATACCATGATGTTTCTTTTTTGTAATTTTGATTACAGTCCCTCGCCTATTTGTGAGTCAGTTAATGGAATAAATCCACTGAATATTTATGATAAATATGCAGCTATTCGCCCTACTCATGTGAATCACAAAGGGGTTTTTCGTCAATATTGAGGAGAAAAATGTACGGTCCAACGAATTGGTATTAATACATTTTCAAAAATACCAAGTATTATAGCTAAATACCTTAACTTATCTAATCCTGAACAATATACGGGTCACAGCTTTAGGAGATCTTCGGCATCACTATTAGCTGGTTCTGGACCTGATATTCTTACCTTAAATGGAAATCCTTAACAGTTTCTGAGGGATATAGAAGATAGCATCCAGAACAAAAAGGAAATTTCAAAACAGATATTTTCAAACACTAGAGAAATGACTATGTCTGCCGATGTAGTCGTTGGTGAAAATCAGACCAACCACGAAATGAATCATATATTTTTCGTACATCTGAACCTATAATTCCGGGAATAAATATAAGTAATGTTAGTAAGAGTACTATTCATATAAATTTTCGTTAAATTATGAATAAAATTGTTCGTGAAATTTGTTAATAATTAATAAATTTGTTGTCTGTTGACTATTAAGTTTTATTTCACACTGTGAAATAAAATGGCTTTATTTCACACTTTTTTCTTTATATTTCACTTGTCAATAATGACATTGTTTTGATTCATTGAAACTGTCTAAGAAATGTCATTTTTAGGATATGGCGTTACAAAAACTAAATTATACATCATTGTTTTTGTCCGTTTGTATGACACACAGCAACATTTTATTGTGTATCGTTTTGCTCCGTCATCGAAAGCAGACCTGGAAATCAGCGCCCTCCGGTCATTTAATGTAGACGTAGCTGTACATATTGTGAAATCCTCAAATTTTTGAAGTTATTTGGTTCCAAAAGAAACAAATGTTTGTTTTTATGAAAAAATGTATAGTAAATATTTATCTTGGTCGATAATAACTATTTACAATGATAAACATACCTATCTTTGTAAATCATTGAAATCATCAGTAAACAACATTTATATGAACTTTTGTCAACAAGAAATTCTGTAATAATAATAAAAATAATATAAATATAATGTAAACAATGTTTTGCCGTACCAGTACCATTGGTAGGATGCACAGAATAGCTTCTGCCGCTTTGGAGAACTCGCTTCAACATAGCATCTGGTGCACAGCGGGTCACGACTAAGCTGGTGGCATTTTGAGGAGTATTCCGGGATAATTTCCCTGAACCCTCCTCTATTTTGCATCTCACTGCTGCCGTTGTCTGCCAAACTTTCCGCCAAACCCATTAATGCGAAACCACCCTGCGACTGGAGGCATAAGGTCATCTATCTGTTTTTCTATGGATGACCTTAAACTTTATGCCTTTGGAGAGCACGACGCTGTTAGCATGATAAAAGAATACACGTAGGCCATTGCAGTTTGGATTGGACAAATGTGCAGTTGTCCACCTCAAGAGAGGACGAGAAATTCTCTGAGACTGCGCAGCTCGCAGACGGAAACATCCTAAGAACATTTATGCCGGAGAGACTTATACTATCTGGGTATGCAACAAAGTTGTTGTTTTACATCATGGATGTAAAACAAGTATAGCACTCTCTCCGCGGCAAGTACAGACACCGACCCCGAAAAATTTGGTCTGCCGAACTTTCGGGGAAGGTATCTGCAACTAACATAATTGCCATTCGGTTCTGCCCTACTCCATTGGAGTAGTGAAGTGAACAGTAGACGAGCTGCACCAGTTAGACAGCGATACCCACTAAGCAGAGCTGTCACAAGTACTCTTAGAAAGTACTTGAAGTATAAGTATCAAGTATTCAAATATCAAAAATTACTTGAAGTATCAAGTACAGTTTTTCTTAAAACATACTTTAATTATCAAGTCTTCTTGAAAATTATTTGATATATCGCCAAGTAATTTACTTGAAATAAAACAACAGTACTTGAAGTATGTTTCGTAATTTAAGTATATAGAATACTTACTTGCCTTAGTAGGACCTGAACCCTTCTGTGGTATGGCCAAGCCAGGCATAAGAACATCAATTGAGGAATGGATGCAAAATAAGTCTCTGCAATGGTGGAGGGGCTTCCCGCAACAGAGACAGGCCAAAGAGTTCATTAAAGAAAGATCGGCTAAATTTACGAAAGATCTACTATGCCAAAATAGAAAGGCCATTAGGATAATAGTGGGTCTTTTAACAGGACACTGTCGACTCAATAGACATATGAGTCTGATGGGTCTGGTACAGGATGCAACATGCAGATTCTGCCAAGAGGAAGAGGGAATCCTCAGTTCATGTGCTGTGCCACTGTGAAGGCCTCGCTAGACTTAGGTTCCAACTACTTGGGGAACAAAAACCAAGAGCTGACAGCTACACTAAGAGCCCCTTATCAAGGCTGTGGAGTCTGATACAAAGGACAAAGCTGGATAAGGAGCTCTAAGGAAATGAATAGGAGCTCCATAATAGACCCACAGGGGGTCGCGGTGGTCAAGGCCAACCAGCCAGCTCCTCCCTTATAATCTAATCTAATATAGAATACTTAAAGTACATAAAATTACTTGAAATATTACAAAAAATTCATAAAAAACTAAGTAAAAATCAGTAACTCTTGATTTAAATACAATTTGTATTTTTGGAACGGATAAATGGTTTAATGGTTTCAGATTCAGATTAGAGTTGTGTAAAATATAATTTGACATATTTAGTTATATGCTAAGCTTATGCGTGTAAATCACACAGTGAAAATTAGTGAATATAAAAATATTAATTATATGCAGGAGTCGCGTTTTAAAAATTTTACTTTGTTTTGCCCCCCTGCAATGGACCCGGTATATCTGAAATCAGTTTTATATTAGCAAAGTCTACACCAAAAAAATCTTATTCTGAACCTTTAAAATGGAGATAATTTTAGTTGTTTCTGAGGAAAAAGGATGCAACATGTAACCTTATCGTAATAATAATTACGTATGATGATAATATTATGTTTTCCTTAATTTCATTTCTTTCTTATTTTCTACTAATAATTTACAAAAATAAGTAAAAAATAATGCATATAATAATTATAGTTACTTCGGAAACTGTCTTAATATTCCTAGCACTTTAATGCACAACAACCCTAACCATGTATTATGAATATTATGATTACGACAATGTCGATTACTGAAATGGCAAAGAATGTGAGAAAACAAAAGAACTGTAAGCTCTAAGTATATTTAAACACACCGGTATAACATAACATAGTAATCTTGAATTAAAAAAAACTTTTCTCAAAGCGACCACCAACACTTAGTTCCTACCACGAAACAAAAAAAGTGTATGAAGCGTGCTAGCGTGAACAGTTAAAACAGCGCCGAAAGCACAAATTATTCTTTGCCGAAAAGGTGGCGATATTTCTTTGTGGTTTTTAGTAGCAAAGATAGTATGGTATATCAGTGTGTTGAACTATAATATCAACTAACCGAACTAAAAACACAAGAGGATAAATCATCTGCTGGGAGTTCTATAGCCGCAGTGGCGGTCGGTCCATGGAAGCAAGGGAAGCAGTGCTTCCCTGGGATTATTATAAAAAAACACATAAATAGAACCTAATTATTATTTATCACATATATTAATCATTAAAATTTACTTTTACCCAATTTCAATAGATACGGCCCTGCTTTTCAGCAGCTGATATAATGTTGCACGATAAAACCGTAACGATGACGCACTCGATTAATCCAGCCAACACGAACTCGCGCAACTTCGATATATGTAAGCAGAGACAACTGTCTCTGGTAAGTAGGTAACTTATTGAAATGCATCCCATCCCCACTTCATAATCTTGATATCTGAGCTATATAGCATCGTAATACGTTTTATTTTATAGATTTTAATCTCGATTTTAATATCGATTTTAATATTATACTTAATATTAATCTTCCTAGTATTATTCTCAGCTTTTGTGCTATATTTGTAAAAACTTTTTTGGTGTTTCTAAACCTGTGGTGCGGCGACAAGTGATTTTTAAAACGTTGAATATTAGTGCGCGTGTACGCAGATTTAGAATTACTTATTAAATTTGGAAGCTGGTTCTAGCACTGTGGAAAATATTATTTGCGTTTGTGTGGTGTGCAATTTTTTGAAAAGGGGATTTTCAACATATTCGTTTCAAGATAAACTGGATATTATTAGAAATGGGAAACCAACACCTGATTTAAAATTCTTAAAAAACGAAAATTAAATCATGCTATAGGTACTTTAATATTGAAGTGTACAGTGCTAATCAGTGGTTAAGGGGTTGTGAAAATTTGTGTAAATTGTTTTGTTGGCCATGTGTACTGTTCACAAATGAAAAAGGTGTTTGGAATAAAAATGGCTTTTCAGATTTAAACAACATTCACAAAGTGACAAAAAGGCATGGTAAGTGTGAAACTCATTTGGGAGCGGTACTAAAAGAATAAACATTTGGAAAATCACGAATTGAGGCATTCATTAGATCAGCAGTTGAAAGAAAGCGTTAAAAGGACTTATTCATATTGTTTGTTTTCTCGGCGAAAATGAACTTAGTTTTAGAGGTCATACTGAATCTCGAAGCGTTGCTAATAGGGGCAATTTTATCAATTTAGTTGATTTATTAGCAAAATACGATACAATTTTAAGTAACCATCTGGAACACTCCACGATATTTCGCGGTACATCAAATCATATTCAAAATGATTTGATTCAGTCGATAAGCAATATTGTTTTAGAAAAGATCAAGCAAGAAATAAAAAAAGCTCCTTTGGTGCAGTTATGTTAGATGAAACAACCGATATTACGAATATTAGTCAGTTGTCAATCGTAGTACGGTACATAAATCCAAATGGGAAATTCCAAGAGCGCTTTTTAGGATTTTTAGACGTAGCAACGCCATGAACGGCCGCAGCTTTATATACGATAGTTTGTCAGATAGTCGATGATCTACAGTGTGGTGCCAAACTTATCGCCCAAAGTTATGATGGGGCCGCTGTAATGGCTGGTGAATTGGGGGGCCTGCAGGCCAAAGTAAATAAGACTTTTCAGAATGCAATATTAGTACATTGTTTTGCGCATCGATTAAATTTAGTTCTAGCTCAATCTGCAGCGTGTCTTAAAGAGTGCAAAGTGTTTTTTTCAAGTATTAGTAGAATGGCTGTCTTTTTTTTCAAAATCACCAAAACGGACACGAGAATAAAAACTTTTTCAAGAAATTTAACCAGTGAAGAGCGGCTTTCAAAATTGTCCCTGTTAACAATAAAAAGTGACTTTGTGAAGATATCAAAAAATTCAAACTTTTACGACGAAGTTATTTCCGACATCGCAAAAAAGGAGAGGCGGATTAAACTACATTGTAAATAGGTAGGTATGTGCATGTTAACTACTTAACAAACTCTCTATTTCGCTGCGGGTTCAATCCTCGCCACCGGCGCTGGCAATGTCGGTGGATATGGTTGTGTGTCTGCGTTTTTTTCATAAGTGTAACCCTCGCCCGTGCAGCTTCGGCTTTGGAATCGGGGGTTGTTTAATTTTTGTGGTTTTTGTGTTTTATGTTTATTGAGGAGTGGCGGTCCTACAAGTGTACTTTTTTCTAGATATCATAACTTTGCAGCTATCGACATTTGTTTTAAAATGAGTATACGAAAGCCACGTCCCTTTTCTTAAAATAATTTTTGCCTCGCTTCGCTCGGGGCCTCGCGCTACCCATCACTCTGTATCACAAACTGCTTCCCCTGTATCAAAACTCACCGCACGCCCCTGTTCTATTTCCGAAAAAATGTACACCGGTTGCCATCAGTGAGACGCTCTTCTGCCGATACAATACTTTCACTCACGTGACGTGATGTGAAAGTAATATTTGATATAAATGGTTTACTGATTTACGTGCAAATATACCTTAATTTACCCAGTGATGTTTGACGTAGTTATACAGGGTGGGGCAGTAGTGTGTCCGACTTCAACATCTCGAGTTCTATGATAGCTAGAAACTTGACTTAAAAACATAAATAAACTACACAAAAAGTCTATAACCGGAAATTGTTTTCGAATATACAGGGTGAGCTAAAACGATTGTACAAGTAACATTTTTTAAAATGAAATGCCATGTATATCAGAACATTTTTTGAAACCTCTTCATAACCTCCTTTCACTCCTGTATTATTATTGACTTTCTCCCAACCACTTGGATGTAATGATTTTTTTTGTTGAAATTATACCATTTACACGTGTATATTAAAAATATTACTACAATCACAAATATCGATTTTTAGAAAAGATATGTTAGTAACAGTTACGAGACATCTGTGTGATGACACTCAGCTATTTTCACTTGCTAAAAGTATATAGGGTGGCCAAAAAGGATTTTTAAATTTACAGCTTTTTGAACTGAATTTTCTCAATTTTTTCAAATGGAACACCCTATATATTTTTGGATGATGTGTTGTAGGATTGAAAACCGAACATTTTTTTGTACGTACATACCTATGGCTTTGTGACCATCCTGAAAGGAAAACCGTACTAGCATATAGCAACTCTGGGGTCACGGTAAGAGAAGGGGACGTGCGGGCACTTGGTGTCGGAATGCCTATTTGTAAGACTTAAGTGCAGACCGTCGCGCAGGTCAACTAGCATAGTGCCTGCACCGGAGTCACGTTAGGAATAGCATTTTTTACTATTTTTCAGAATGAGATACCGATGTAAAACATAATATATTATTGACAGTTCGTAAGCAGTTTTCAGACGCCTCGTCAGAAACTATTTTAATAATCCAGATTTACTGGGTCTCTTAGTTTTCGAGTCCATGTACCGTTTAAATCCCTCAATATCCTTTATACTACGCCACTGGTAAATTTTGATTATTCACTTAAAATGGCTAATCAATTTGGAAACATTTTTGTCAATTGAAGGTTTTCGATTTTTGCTCCATTTATAAATTATTTCGCATTTCATACAAAAACATCACACTAATCAGATTATTAAGTAATTTTATGCATGTATATTATACATATGTAAAAACTACAAAATCCTGAAGGTAATTTTGTACCACTTACTTGAAGCTATTTTCACACGTTCATTTAAGATGTAGCAGCGAAAATGGGAGATGGGGAGTGACAGTGATGAACAATTTCAAAATTATTTCATAGGTAATGATTTTATTTACAGACATGCAGGATACGTAAGATATACATAAATTGCTTGAAAGTAATTTTATTCAGCCAGTTTCAAGCAGCACTATTTTCAAGTGGTAATGTTTCGTTCTGACGTCTGTTATACCAGGTCCCGCCGATTTCATAGGGACAGTATTGCTATTTCCTAAAAGGTAATAGATAGAAATTTGATCAAATTAGACAAAAGTTGCGTAATTTAGGCCTCTTTAATATGCATAGTATTTTGCAAACTGAAAAAATTTCAGCCGATCCTGAAATATTTTGAAGAAACTGAAAATCACTGATTTTGTTTTTATTTATTTTCTCAGTTAATATTTCGAGAAGAAATTTGAAATTTTGCATAAACAGGTAATCAACCAAGACAAAGAAGTTGGGATTTTCAGAAATATTCTATCTTCTTTAGTTTCAGAGATATACTATGCAACTCTTGTTTTTCTTATGTGCACCATATTTGTTTTTTTATGCCATTGAATAGGGCTAAAAATTCCCTTCACAGCTATGTATAACATATCGACATTATCACATAAAACAGCACCGAAAAACAGTAAAAACCATTTTTTGCTGGTTATCACTGCTTAAAATTGAACTGCCCTACATTTTCAAATGTGGTAGGCCATGAGTGAGAAAACAAAATATTTCAATCGTCATGACTACAGTATTAATACTTTACAGGCATATATAACACGTTGACATTATTATGCAAAAAGGCACAGAAAAACCAAAAATTAACATTTTTCGTTAAATAATCAAGAAACTATTACCTAAAATTAACTTGCCTTGGAAATTGGACGCTTGATGATATCCACGTTTCTAGAAAAAAATCTGAAATCAAATTCAATGTTTGAAGATAAGCAAATTTACAAAACCATAGAAAATGAAGAACGAATCAATGAACAATAATAAATAGTTGATTTTATCATAAGAAATTAACTAAACTAAAACTCAACTTAAGACCGAGCTTAACACTAAATAAAAACCTTCAATAATATTTATAAATGTTGCTCAAAGTGTCCGCCATTATTTTCAATACATTTTTGGATTCTTAGTCGCAACTGTCCTATTGCAGACGATACAAATTCAGGTGTTATGTCTCTAAAAGCCGATGTAATTCTTTGTCGCAATTCCTCAACACTATTTACTTCATTGTGGTAAACTTTATTCTTCAGGAATCCCCATAAAAAGTAATCTAGAGGATTGAGACAAGGCGACCTGGGAGGCCACCTTGCAGGACGATACGTTCCAATCCATTTATCGGTAAAATTTGTGTTAAGAAATCTCGGGCAAATGCAGAATTGTTAGCTGCACAACCATCTTGCATAAGCCATTTAATATTAAGTAAGGTTGCTAGGGGCAATTCTTCCATAACGTCTGTTAACAAATTGACGTAGGCAACATTTAAATTCCCTTCAATAAATTTGGGACCAATAATCTGGTTTCCAATAATCCCACACCACATATTAATAGTATAACGAATTTGAGGTCTGGTTTGCTGCGTTAAATGTGGATTACTTGTTGCATAAAAATGTATATTTTTCCGATTAAAAATCCCACTACTTGTAAATGATGTTTCATCTGTCCATAAAATAGTGTTTTGAAAGAACATTGGTCGTTTAATATTCCTTGGTACCAATTGCAAAATGTAAACCTACGCTCGGAATCTCCAGAGTGAAGTTTTTGAACAATTTTATATTTGTAATTATGGTATTCGTGTCTTTTAAGAATTTTCTGTACCCACTATCCCACATTCGTTGCCAAGGAATCTTCAAGAAAGTTTAGGATTGATGTTCACTTGTGCCAATACATTGATTTCATTGTGTGCATTTATCACACGATGTTTTCCTCGCTTTTTCGAAACGCATCCAAATTCTGTTAAATTTCTTGAAATTAAGTAAAATGTTTTCCTTGATAGCGCATTTCATTCTAGATATAATCTAGCATATTCTCGAATTGCATTATCAACTCTTCTATAACATCTGATGTAAACGTCATACATATCTTTTTTTCACTATCATTATAACGCACCATTTTTCACAATCTTCAAATCAATAACACTCTTTAAAAAAACAAACTTCAAGATGATTTGAGATACAAATGTCAAAGACGTAATAATACTGTGATCATGGCGATTGAAATATTTTGTTTTCTCATTCATGGCCTACCACATTTGAAAATGTAGGGCAATTCAATTTTAAGCAGTGATAACCAGCAAAAAATGGTTTTTACTGTTTTTTTGGTGCTGTTTTATGTGATAATGTCGATATGTTATACATAGCTGTGAAGGGAATTTTTAGCCCTATACAGTGGTGTAAAAAACAAATATGGCGCCCATAAGAAAAACAAAAGTTGCATAGGATATCTCTGAAACTAAAGAAGATAGAATATTTCTGAAAATCCCAACTTCTTTGTCTGGTTGATTACCTGTTTATGCAAATTTTCAAATTTCTTCTCGAAATATTAACTGAGAAAATAAATCAAAATAAAATCAGTGATTTTCAGTTTTTTCAAAATATTTCAGGATCGGCTGAAATTTTTTCAGTTTGCAAAACGGCATATTAAAGAGGTTTAAATTATGCAACTTTTGTCTGATTTGATCAAATGTCTATCTCTTACCGTTTTGGAACAATACTGTCCCTATGAAATCCGCGGGACCCGGTATAGCGCATGTGTTACTTTGTCTTCACTCATTGAATTCTAGTAGGGATGAAAATAAAGACATAGTGGAAAATTTGCAGCACTTTATTCGATAATAAAGACAATTTAATTTTTACTGTACTGGGTGTTCCAATTAGTATCTCACTTATGAAAATATAGGGAGCTGGTATAAATTTTACACTATTACTTTTATCCGTCTATTGGGTCTATGCATGACTGGTTGCAGTCCTGACATGATATTGCATATACCCCTTGACTTTCTAGCCCAAGTAACAATCTTAGTTTTAAAATACTCCATGAAATATCCTCAAAACTTATTTATAAATCTACTTATAAACGTAAATAGTCTGGAAGGACTTCATAAAACTGATTTAAAACCCCTGTAAGAGTACAGGGCCCACCTAAAGAAGAGCCTACATTCCTTTTCTTAAAACTACTAGTAAAACTTTCAAAATTTAATGAATTATCCAAATCTTTACTCGTAGAGTGTTTGAAGGGTATTATAAAACCACACTTGGTTTAGGATAAGCACCATATTGAAACTTAAAAGGTACATTCAAATGATTTGAGCGGATGTTTCGTATTTAATGAAGTAAAGTTCATGTGAAAGTTCAAAGGACATATTAATAAAATAAAGGACTGCCTTTTCAAATAAATGACTGTTGGCAACCCTAAATATCATAGCTGATAATATGTGAATTTTAGGTAGTATCTTATAGGCTATTATAAGCTGCTACGATTAAGCTTATTTACCTTATTTTCTGGTAGTTATTCTTTAAGTACAGTTATAAGCCTTATAATGCCTTAATTTAATCATCCCTCCCAAAATTAATAATACGTGAGGTCTATAACCTTGTATAGATGACGGCCTTCCTACAATAAATGTTTCTGTTATACATGGAAATAATTAATCATCCATTACTTCTACTTACGAATCTTACCATATCATCCGTTGTATAATTGAAATAGTTTATTTAGTGTAAATAGTGTAAATATTATAGGGAGTTAGTTAGAACTATCATTTCACCTAGCTAAGTCTTATTTTCGCCACGCGCTATGTTGATCGATGCATTAAGTGTAGTGTAGTCTAGGTGAAGTTGTAGATTCTGACATCATAATTCTTTCTTAGGTATGTTAGAAATCGTTTTTTTTTTATATATACAAGGCAGGTTTTAATCTTGGTCTTTTTTTTCTAGGGCTTTTTAGGTATTGTAAGAAACGTGTAGGTACTGGCAGAAACTTTTATGTTGCTGATTTTTTACATTCTGGGAAATTTTGCAAATTTTTGCAGATTTGCATTTGGCATTATCGTATGTTGTGTACTTGACCATTCTGGTACACAGTTTGAGCGTCTCCTTGCATTATGACTGAGTATTGTTGTCGCTGTTGATAATTATACAGATTGGATATTATGGACGAATCTTGTAGTGCACCGTAAAACGGAGAAAAAGTAGCTTCCTTCTTGAAAAAATTTTTTTTAAGGTACAACCACTTGGGACCTTCACAGCATGATAGCCTAGGACCTTGGCCATCTGTAATGGCCAATTACAACATTTTTTTGGAGGTCAAACTTTTTTTTATTACGAAGAATGTCATAAATTTGTCAACATTAAATTTTCTTACTTTTTCACACATCCCTCATGATATCTCCGGAACCAATCGAGATAATTATATGTATTTTTTTTTAATTGATAAAGGAAATGTGGGCGAAGGTCACTGCTTTAATTTCGTTTTTATGGAAAATTTAATTTTTTTTGTAAAACTAGGTAAAACTGGAACGTTTACTTTCCTTGCTGCATTTTTTTCGGTAAGCGAAAAACTTTTTTATTTTAAGGAATTTTGTCATACCATATGTGTATGAAATAAAGCTTACACATCAAAGAAGTTTTTAAAAAAAGTCAGTTCTCTACGACTTATAGTTTTCGAGATTTTGTTATTTGAAGTTACGAGTTTTTCAATCCTAGATGCGCATCACCGCGACACGACTCAAGTGTGTAGAGTGTAGACTATTCAATACAAGTAATTTTATATTATACATATATTGCCAGTTAGAAACAAACTTTTTTTTGTGTAATGTGAATGCGAATGAGTATTATTTTTATTGAGCTTTACATATTATTTAGTGCTTAACAATGGAATGTTTATTTTGTGTTATCAGAATTAAAATCAGGTAATACAATTCTGGTAAAATCTGTTGATACTGATGTCCTGATTTTGCTTTTACATTATTACTGTGAAACACCAGATACATATGTCCCAAAGGAATATATTTATACAATTAGGACATAGTAAGAATATACATTTTTTGTCAATTAACAATATTGTGGCAAATTAGGAGGAAATTTGCAAGAAATTATTAACGATTCATTGCCTAACTGGTTGTGACACAACTAATGCCATGTATAAAATAGGGAAGAAAACGGCATTCGATGTTTTATATAAAAATTTAAATAATTTAAAAGATTTAGAAAACCTTCCTTTTCTGTCAGAGGATAAAGCGATGGAATTAGGGGTAAAATATACGCTTTATTTATATAAGAATAAAAACAAAAATATAAAATCCCTAAATGAACTGCGATGGGACTTAACAACAAGTACAAATCGGCCAGCTTCTGAGCTGCCTCCTACTGACCATGCTTTTAGACAACATTTAAAAAGATAATAATTATTTTTCTAGATCGCCCATACCTATTAAAAAAAGAAACAACACACCTACATGTAATTATTTTCTTTTTAGGTGTCTGTATCAATTAAAAATTTGGTACAATAGCTATATACAATACATGCAGTTGGAAGATCCAACTCGATACTGTTGGACATTTGCAAATTACATGAGTCAAATAAAATTACTTTTCATAACGTGTTAAGTACAAAATTTTATCTAATCCCGCTTTAAAATAGGAAAAAATGGCAATTTATTTTGAATATTATTTTGCGGTTCCAAACATAGTTACGTAAAACACAGTACAGTTACGTAAAAATTCATTACATCACTCAGTTATGTAATGGGCCTGAGTTATGAAAAATGTGACGTTTGGTAACGTCAAAAATGCATTTAAAACTTGACATTTCATAACGGGGTTAGATAAAATATTTTTATAACAAGTTTTAAATTTATATTTTAAAATAAATAATTAATTCCTATTTTTTCAATTCAATTTTAGGTTTTGATGTATAAATATAATGGATTTTAAATAATGTGCAATGTAAATAATGATAAGTAAAACCTTCTAAGTGGTTATGAAAATAAAATTTATATTAAAGATATGTCAAAAATAATACTTTATAGTATGCACCCACAACACGCATAGCACTCTGATTAAAGCACAGTAGAACCGGGGGAGCGAAGCTTCATGAAATATCCTGCCCGCAGAAACTTAATTTCAAATAACAATAACTTGAAACGTATAAGTCGTAGAGTATTGCGTTTTTTTTTAAAAACTTCCTTGATGTGTTAATTTTATTCCATATGCATACACTGTGGCAAAATTCCTTAAAACAAAAAAGTTTTTCGCTTACTGAAAAAAATACTGCAAGAAAAATAAATGTTAAAGTATTACCTAATTTTATAAAAAACTAGGTTTTCCATAAAGACTAAATTAATTCAGTCACCTCCGCTCACGTTTCCTTTATCGACTAAAAAAAAAAAAACTTGATTAACTCAATTGGTTTCGGAGATATCGTGAGGGATGTGTCAAAAAGTACGAAAAAATTAATTTTGACAGATTTATGACATTTTTCATAATAAAAAAAGTTGGACCTCCCAAAAAATGTTGTAATTGGCCATTTTAGATGGACAAGGCCCTAATCTATCATTCTGTGAAGGTCCCATGTGGTTGTACCTTAAAAAAATTTTTTGAAACGTTTTTGTCGGTTTTTCAGTGCACTATTGGCAATTTACTGGATTTGGACCTGGATTGTGGGAAGTACTTCTGACTCGTGAAGTATATGACTTGGATTGCCTAACTCTGAGAGTTCTGAGTACCAACTTCTGCCTCCTGTTTCAAGAGGCCTCAGATAGGAGTTTACTTGCATACTTTTATTTTAAATATTAATCATATGATCTTTATTGTTTTATTTTACAAGACCTTTAAAATTAATAAATAATTAATGTTGTGAACATTTGGGTGACATGATTCCGTTAGCCGCCGTGTAAGCGTTTTTATTGTAACATAACTAGTACGAATTTCATTCTCCAGCCACCCATGTTGATCTGTTTCGGCTTTTTACTGACACTATGTATACAGGGTGAGCCACGGTGGGTGGAATATTAAAAGTATATGGAGAACGGATCAACCGATTGCTTTGAAATTTTAGTTACCAAGATAATCGAGTATGATCTCTCCAACTAAAATATTTTCGAAATTGCGGTGTTGCCACTTATACGTAAAACTGGCAACATCTTCGTTATTTTAAATGGAATACCCTGTATATTTTTGCATTTTTTGGATCGTCGTCTCTTTCTGAGTAACTTTTTGTTAATTTTTCCCTATACCTATCTCAAGCCGTTTTCGAGATAATAATTCTTTTCTGAATTTATTGCCAAAAAATTTGACTTTCAGTAGATCGTGTTTTCTCCTACCTAGGCAGCAATTAAAAGATATTTTTTTTAATTGCTGCTAGACAAGGCCTGGGGGCATCTCCTCCATTAATCAAATGTTTCGAATATCATACAGGGTGAGTTAGAAAACGCTTTCTATAAGTGACTTAGAAAAATGCACGAAAGTCAATTTTTTTAAATGGAATGCCCTGTATATTATTACTGATTCGGAAAGGTGATACATTTACCTATTTAAAAAGGTAATATACTCTATACCTAATGCGCACCGTTTTCGATTTATGGGCACTTTTCTGTAACCTTACCAAGAATATTAGTCTTTTGGTGTGTCATAACAGGTGGGCCATGAAATTTTTATTTTGTCATTTCGTAATGACAATAGATGTTATTTTTCTAAATAAATTTGACGTTAGTGATATTTACACCTAATTTGAATAGCTGTAGCACAAATATGGCAGAAAATAATTATACAAACACAGTTTTAATGGATTTGTTTATTATCCATGGACAGTGCAATAAGATTATCAGCAGAACTTGTAGAAGATTTAATGAAAAATATCCGAATTTGCCACAGATGAACAATAGAAAGTTTTTACGAATTCAGAGGAATTTTATAAATTTTGGTTCGTCATTAAGAGAAGCAAGAAATTTACCTAAACCTGTGACATCTGACGAGGTAAATGAAATCAATGTGCTAGCATATTTCCATGCAAATCCCCAGTATTCCATACGTTGCGTTGTGTTGAACGGGACTTAGGATTGCCATATTCATCCATTCGAAGAATACTAGCAAACCATAAAATGCATAATTATAAATTTACAAGAGTCCAATTTCTCATGCCTCAGGATTATCTACAGAGAATAGAATTTTTGTGAAATGTTACTTGTACTTATGCAAGAGGACCCCAATTTTTTAAAGAAAATTGTATGGACTAATGAATCAAAATTTTCTAGGGAAGGGATTTGTAACACACGAAATCGTCACCATTGGGCCACAGACAACCCCCACGTTACTAGAGAGGCTGGTTTTCAAGTCAAATTCAGTTTCAATGTGTTTTGTATGTTAATGGATGACAAAATAAAATATTACATACTTATATGTCGAAAAATTGAATTCCAGAAAATATTTAGATATAATTAGAACAATTATGGAAGACTTCCTTGATAATCTGTCAATTGAAAAATATATAACTTGTTGGTATCAACTCGACGGGGCACCTGCACATTGTACACACAAAATTAGTATGGAGTTGGACCACCTTCTCGATGATCGTTGGATTAGACGTTTGGGACCGTGGAATTGGCCTCCGAGGTCCCCTGACCTTACCCCGTTAGATTTTTATCTTTGGGGTACTCTTAAAGATAGAGTTTATAATTCTCCAGTCCACAACAGGGAAGAATTAGAACGTCGAGTGATTCAAGAGATTGAAAACTTGGACCCCGTTGAAATAAGAGCTGCTACAACAAACGTCATCCATCGTCGTATACAAAAGTGTCTGGAAGTTAACGATCTACATTTCGAACAATTATAACAATATTTTTAAGATTTTTATATTTATTACTGTTATTGGTATTATTTGTTATTGCTACTTAGACTTTGTTAATGTTATTGCTGCTTAGTTATTATTTTTTTCCTAATACTGACACTGTTATTGTTCTCTTAATGATGAACCAAAATTTATAAAATTCCTCTGATTTCGTAGAAACTTTCAGTTGTTCATCTGCGGCAAATTCGGATATTTTTCATTAAATCTTCTACAAGTTCTGCTGATAATCTTATTGCACTGTCCATGGATAATAAACAAATCCTTTAAAACTGTGTTTGTATAATTATTTTCTGCCATATTTGTGCTACAGCTATTCAAATTAGGTGCAAATATCACTAACGTCAAATTTATTTAAAAAAATAACATCTGTTGACATTACAAAATGACAAAACAAAAATTTCATGGCCGACCCGTTATGATATAGGTACCAAAAGACTAATATTCTTGGTAAGGTTACAGAAAAATGCCCATAAATCGAAAACGGTGCGCATTAGGTATAGAGTATATTACCTTTTTAAATAGGTAAATGTATCGCCTTTCCGAATCAGTAATAATATACAGGGCATTCCATTTAAAAAATTGACTTTCGTGCATTTTTCTAAGTCACTTATAGAAAGCGTTCTCTAACTCACCCTGTATGATATTCGAAACATTTGATTAATGGAGGAGATGCCCCCAGGCCTTGCCTAGCCGCAACTAAAAAATTATCTTTTAATTGCTGCGTAGGTAGGAGAAAACACGATTTACTGAAAGTCAAATTTTTGGCAATAAATTCAGAAAAGAATTATCTCGAAAACGGCTTGAGATAGGTATAGGGAAAAATTAACAAAAGTTACTCAGAAAGAGACGACAATCCAAAAAATGCAAAAATATACAGGGTATTCCATTTAAAATAACGAAGATGTTGCCACTTTCACGTATAAGTGGCAACACCGGAATTTCAAAATATTTTAGTTGGAGAGATCATACTCGATTATCGTGGTAACCAAAATTTCAAAGCAATCGGTTGATCCGTTCTCCATATACTTTTAATACTTCACCCACCGTGGCTCACCCTGTATATGTGTGTAGTTTTTAGCTATGTTTTTTTTTGTTTTATAACTGTTCTGCGTGAGTATAGTATAAATATATATAGTGTAATATTAGGGTAGAATATGTGATGAGGAATATAATTTCATCCGGCTAATATGTGTTATTTGATATAAATTATAGGAAGTTTCATTGTTTATATTTTGTTTTATTTGTGCCCTTTGAATTGCTCTGCGCTGTTCTATCACTAATTGAATTTTATAGTAAGATACCATCCCAGGACCTGACTGGCCAGCGATGTAGTGGCCTCCTGCATAAAACAGAGAAGCTACACTTGAAACATAAAACTTTGTTGGAGTTAATTGAACACCCTTTGCAATAGGGACAAAAAATAGTTTAAAAATTATCAATTACTTTATTGTGAACCCTCCCCTCCCCCCAAAAAATGATGGACGAGTGTGAGTTGTGAGAAGTCCAGTGCATACCGATTTTGACCATAATACCATAATTTTAGGATAATCTGTTAATGTTTTAACTTATGATCCTTTAATTGTTTTGGGTAGTGTATTTGTTTGATTAGTTTTTTATTGGCAGAAATTAACTAAAAAATATACTGTTCATAATTAACTAAATTTTAATCGTATCCTATCAAAAATTATAAAATAACAAAAAGGTAAATATCAAGTTCTGTTTTAAAAACAAGCATTAGTTATTTGTAGTTGACGTAAACATTTTAATTACATACATTAATCTTTTTATATTTATTTTGCATATGTTGGCTTGTATTTGTTTGCATGTTAATGAGCAAATATTAATAATAAACAACTCTATTACATTGTGTAAAATATATTTAAACGGCGTTTTAAAATATGCATAGCAGAATGCATTGTTATCAGTATCACTTGAAATAAGAATTAATTTATTCTGAATATAGATCTGAAGTATTACATTATCATGAAATATTATCCAGACATACAGGGTGGAGGGTGGAGCAATAGTGCGTCGGACCACGATATCTCGAGTGCTACGATAGCTAGAAATTTTTTAAAAAATGCAAGTAAACTAGATAAAAAGGTCTATAACTGGAAATTATTTTCGAGCATACAGGGCGAGCCAAGACGAAATTACAGGACCAAGTGCCTTTTTTGTTAAATGGAATGCTATGTATATCAGTACATTTTTTGAAGCCTCTTTCTAGGCTCTATTCATTCCTATATTATTATTGGCTATCTCCCAACCACTTTGATGTAATAAATTTTTTTGTTGAAATAATGCCATCTGCAGATGGATATTAAAAAAAATCACCACAGTCACAATTATGGGTTTTAAGAAAACCTTATGTGAATACCAGTTACGAGACATCTAATTAATGTTTTTGAATCATTTTCATTTCCTCAAAATGTACAGGGTGGCCAAAAATTTGTATTCAATTAAGAACTTTTTAAATTGAATTTTCTCAATTTTTTCAAATAGAACACCCTGTATATTTTTCAACGATGTGATGTAAAAATGAAAAACGAAAATTTTTTGTAAGTACCTCCCTATGGCTAATTGCAACCATTTTCGTTTTATAAATAAATAAGTGTTTATTTTTCAATTAAGAACTTTTTAAATTGAATTTTCTCAATTTTTTCCAAATGAAACACCCGGTATATTTTTTGACGATGTAATGAAAAAACGAACATTTTTTGTAAGTACTTCCCTATGGCTAATTGCAACCATTTTCATTTTATAAATAAATAAGTGTCTAAATAAAAAAAATAAAAAATTTATATAGGTGTTCGACGTGTTGCAATTTTGAACACTTAGGCAATTGAAATATTAGTGGGACCATTTTCCATTGAAATGAGTAAATAGTATTTAACCAGTCCTTGACTGTAATGTTTTTTGTAAATTTTTTTGCTGTTTTCGTTATTCGACAAGCAATAAAACCTCAGTTTGGTATAAATTGTCGTGTACAAAGGAGCATTTATCACACTTATCGGTCGTTAGTTACAATTTGTATTGAATTTAAAATATTTGGATATTATACAATATGAATTTTAATGAAGCGGAACTTGTAGACATGACTTTTGTTTTGGGCGAGTCAGACAGAAATTGTTTACTTGCCAATAGAATTTATCACCAACGTTATCCTGAAAGAAGGCTTCCTGATGTTAGCAGCTTCCAAAACCTTATCGATAGATTTCTGGAAACTGGAAATGTTGAATATAAAAAAAGTGAAAGAATGAAACGTGTTGTGAACGAAGAAAATGAGTTGTCTGTGGTGCTGGCAACGGTTGAGAATCCCCATGTTAGTCAAAGAGAAGTGACCTCATTAGTAGGAATAAGTAGACGGTCTGTGGGTTAAATCTTAAAAACAAATAAGTTCCATGCATATCATATTCAAATGTACCAGGAATTATCTGATGACGATTTTCAAAAGCGCCTACAATTTTGTAATTGGAGCCAGAGGTAAAATGCAAGTTGATGTCAACTTCTTCAATAATGGTTTATTCACTGATGAGGCAACTTTTTATAAAAATGGATTTGTTAATAGGCACAATTTCCATTATTATGCTTCGGAAAATCCTCACTTTTTTGTGCAAATTGATAACCAACACAGATGGTCTATAAATGTTTGGGAAGGAATTATTGGAGAACATGTAATAGGGCCACATTTCTTTGATGGTACATTAACTGGAGCTATTTATCTTCATTTTTTGGAAAACTATCTGCCACAATTATGGGTAAATCTCCCTGGAAGAATTCGAAATAGGATGTGGTTTCAGCAAGAGTGCTCCACCACATTATTTAAATGCAGTTAGAGACCACTTAAATAATACCTACCCTCATCAATGGATTGGAAGAAATGGACCCACTAAATGGCCTGCTAGATCCCTAGATCTTACAAAATGGATTTCTTTTTATGGGGATACGTGAAGGAAATTGTTTATAGAGACACACCAACAACAGTACAAAATATGAAGGAAAGAATAATAACTGCCTTTAGATCTATCACACCGGCAGTTTTAAGAACAGTGGGAACATCATTTCAAAAGCGCATAGAGATGTGTGTTAATCAAAATGGCCAACATGTGGAACATTTATTATAATTTTTTCTACTGAGTTATTTGAGGAAACCTCTTTTTTTAAGTTTATTCTTGAATGTTGTAATTATTGCTCAATAAAACGAAAATGGTTGCAATTAGCCATAGGGAAGTACTTACAAAAAATGTTCGTTTTTCGTTTTCTCACATCGTTGAAAAATATACAGGGTGTTCTATTTGAAAAAATTGAGAAAATTCAATTTAAAAGGTTCTTAATTGAATACTAATTTTTGACCACCCTGTACATTTTTAGGAAATGAAAATGATTCAAAAATATTAACTAGATGTCTCGTAACTGGTATTCACATAAGTTTTTCTTAAAACCCATAATTGTGACTATGGTGATTTTTTTTAATATCCATCTGCAGATTGCATTAATTCAACAAAAAAATTCGGTTGGGAGATAGCCAATAATAATATAGAAATGAATAGAGCCTAGTAAGAGGCTTAAAAAAATGTACTGATATACACAGCATTCCATTTTAAAAAAAGGCACTTGGTCCTGTAATTTCGTCTTGGCTCGCCCTGTATGTTCGAAAATAATTTCCAGTTATAGACTTTTTTATCTAGTTTACTTGCAATTTTATAAATAATTTCTAGCTATCATAGAACTCGAGATATCGAGGTCCGACGCACTATTGCCCCACCCTGTATAATTAGTTGCAAAAAAAGAAACAAATACACCGGCGGATCCAGGGGCTGATCCAGAAAAAGAGAACAAGGGGGCACATAATGAAATAAACTCATATAGGATGTGGAGGCAAATGCGGAAGTTAGCTCCAACTCCGGGAGAGTCTCCCCCAGAATTTTTTTTACAATATGTGTAGAATACAGTAACAGTTAATATTGTTGTTTATTACTTATTCAATAAAAATACAAATTGCTAAAAGCTAGTGAATATTAATAAGAAATAAAAAAAGCAAAGCAAACCAGTTCTTTTATGTAAATTCCAATTGACGTTTTCGCGCATGCTTCTTTGTAAACTTGTCTAAGACCTCTTCAAGAACTATGTTAACATCTATATTAATATTCATCAAACTTGGACCATTTAATCTCTCCTGGCCCATGGTTGACCTCAAGTAGGTCTTAATCATTTTTAACTATAGATTTGCGCTTCATGTCTTCCGATGATGAAAACGATGGTAGCAGTGATGAAATATGAATATTAGGTACTGGTAGAAAAAATAATAATCATATAATTTATTAACATCCTATATTACTTAATGCCTTTTGAAAAGTTAAGAGTTAGTTCTTAATTACTATATTAAAATCAACTAATCACAAATAAGTGGAGGTATTTGCCCAGTTTTTCTTTCTATCATTTAAAACAATACTATAATTTTCTGTCATTAAAGTAATCTTAATTTTTAAAGTTGGAATTCAATAACGATACATACATGTCTTTCCACATAAACAATTTAAAACAAAATAATCCAATTTATATTTATTAAGCATGCGTGGCGATTCTCGCTGCAATTATAGTTTAGTTTAGCGAATTATTAAATCATTTTAGAACACAAGCGAGTAATTAACCTACGGGAATATTTATATATTTTTTTCAACTGTTTTTAAGGACCAATAGTAAACTTTGTGTGCTGGGTAATCATTTCTGAACGCAGTCCAGCTAGAGAGTGTAACCTCCCATGTTAAACACACAGAATTAAAGAACTAGAAGTGATAAACATTACACCTAATTTACGAGAGTTGGAACCCCTAACATGGCTGCGAAAAAATGGCAGTGAGCATGCGCATTATAACATGTATTTTTGACAGTAAAAATAAAAAATTGTTTCTGTGAATTCTATGTTGGTATGTAATTCAGTTTCATATTAGTGTGGATTTTATATATTCAAGTTTAGTCAGATTTGTTAGTAGTGCTTTTTTTATTTATAGTGTTAATAAATACTATTTAACAATAATCACCCTTTATTGGTGAAAATGTTCATAACAGGCTAGACCGGTAAAAATATTTACCGATGTATTTTAATTTTTACCGATGCGTCTCCTATTTCAACAGTCACCACCAATACCGTTGCATATAAAAACACAGAGCTATCATTTAGAAGACGAGAATTTTGACAATTGCTTTTATAAAGACTCACTGGCTTCCTCAGCTTCTTCTACAATTTCACACGCATTATCCATTTTAAGGGCAAAAACGGTGTTCAATTTAACAATAATAATACCCCTCTGACATTAATGAGACTTATTACCCGTTGCTGTGAAAACACATTTGCTTTCCAAAAGTGCAACTAAATTTTCGCCTATACTAATAATCGTCATAAGTATTAACAAAGTTTATTAGTTTATGCTTTCTCTTTTGGATGAAAAGAGCTTCAGATAACATAAAGCGTTGTACAATATTCGACCGTTACAGGGTTTAACATGCTCACATGGATAATTGAGCTCGCTATTGCTCCGTCAGTTAACTTCCATGCTCGCATGTTAAACCCTATATAATGGTCTTATAATGTAATATACTATAAGTGTTATTGTTAAACTCTTGTAGAATTTTTTCATAACCAAAGACAAAATTCTTTATTGAGCATCACGTAACACATTATTATTTTCATGTACAGAAACTTTTTCTTTGAAATAATTCTACTATGTACCATAATTACTTTCTTATAGTTAATATAAGGAAGTATAGTAATCGTGATTTTTTTCGACCTCGAGATTGTGATTGACATATACGTTTTGAACCCTCCTGAATCCATTCTGGGTGGTTGGGTGTGTGCGTGTGTGCGTGCGTGCGTGCGTGTGTGCGTGCGTTCGGGCGTGCGTGCGCGCACGTGTGCGTGTGTTTATCCGCGAAAGCTCAAAAAATACTAATGGGAGAATTCCCAAATTTGGCAATTCAAATTTTCAACAACATTTTAGGTGACACTTTAAATTTGGTGACTGTGGTACCACCAGTAGAGACATAATGAATCAAAGAAGAAGAAAGGTACAATTTTGGGAAAAAAATTGTACTGTATTTCTGGACGAATCTCGACGAATTATAATGAGAAAACATAACTTTATGGACAAATATCTTTCCGCATGTATGTAGTATCGCGATAGCAACCACAGTTTTTAAGATAAAGCTTTCAAATTTGGTACACTTGTTCTAAAGGCCAAAGACAAGAAAAATTCGATGATGAGCAAAATTGGCCAGCTGAAAGGAGGTCCACGGGACCCAAACTTTTTTGTATTTGTCTTTACAAAAAAATATATTCTTGATGAAAGATCATAAATCATGTCTATTATATCAAGCCAATAAAATATATTTTCCAAGTACTTAAATAAAGCTGATGTGAACTGAAATTTTTTACACATTTGACCTCATGAAATGGAATTAGGTTAAATTTGGCAGTTTGACATTTGAAATGTCTAATTTAGTTACAAAAATGTCAGTGTCAATAAGAATAAATTATTAAAATCATGAATTATTATTGACAGTATCGAACGACGCTGATAATTAGCTATTTAAAAATGTTAATGAAACATTTCAAGGTACGCTATTAAAATTTAATTGAGGTAAGTGAAGAATTAAATAGAATAATTTTTTTAGATCAGGATGATATATACTGGTATATGAAAGTTATGTGCTGGCCACATCAGATATTTTGAAGATGAGAATGCTAATGATGTAACAGTCAATGCTGCGTACTATACCAAAATGACCAACCAATTTCTGACGCAACAATTGAACATGTTTCCCAGAACAATCAAAACACATACTTGCGGCCAGATGGTGTTACTTCACATACCCCGAAAACGCCATTGGATGTCTTGCAAAGATTGTTTCCGGGTCACATCATTTCCAGACGTGCCCCTAAATTCGCCAGATCTTACGGTATACGATTATTTCTTGTAGGGCTATCTAAAGAGCAAAGTTTTTTTTGATTGAAGAAGTACTTAACGGATGATGTTAAAATTCCACAAATACTTTGCGAACAAATGGACGCAAAACATCCTGAGAAATATACATCATTTAAAATATCTGTGCCAGTAAATTATGTTGAAGAATTCATAAATCCTGACATCTGGCCGGAATATGTATGTATAAATCGTTTTATAAATCGTTTTTTACGCCGGAGAGCCCCCGAGGCAAACGAAGAGAGAAGATAAATAAAGGAAAAAATTCTGAATTACAGAACACCCTCAACATCTGCCATTTTAATTCTCAATCGCTAACAAATAAATTTCATGACATAAAACGCTTTGTAAACTCAAGTAACTTCAAAATTATCACCATCTCTGAAACTTGGCTAAATTCCTCCCACAACGATGAGATGTTCTGCATACAAGGATTCCACCTCTTAAGAAATGATCGCGCTGGCCGTGGTGGCGGTGTCGCTGCCTACGTAAGTACAGACATCAAATTTGAAAAAATTTACTTTAAACATACATATCAAATTGAATTACTTGTCATAAAATTGTGCGTTCCTACAAACTCTCTGATTGTTGTAGTTCTGTATAAACCACCACATGTAAACTACGAAAATCTTACAGTTATCTATGATTTATTTGAGCATTTATATTTGTGCGGGCATAATAATGTTATCGTCTTAGGTGACTTTAACATAAATATGATAAAATTAGCAGTGCATCAACATTTTTGAACAATATTATCTATGAACACTCCTGTACTCAACTAATCAACTCACCTACCAGAGTCTGCTCAGAATCAGAGTCTCTTCTTGACCTAATTATAGTAAGTGAAAATTTAAGTATCTCAAAATCCGGTGTTTTAGATCATAGTATCGCAGATCATAATACTGTGTTCTGTGCTGTAGATACAAACTGTGAAAATGCAAATATAGCAAAACCTTCCGATCCTTCTCAAATTTTAACAGAGAAAAATTCCTTATTGATCTAATTAGCATTGATTGGCATTGTATGTATACAATGACTGATGTAAATGAAAAGCTATTCTTTTTCAATGATCAATTAATTGCACTATTTAACATCCACGCCCCACTCATAACTAAGACTATTAGTAACAAAAAACCACATGAACCTTGGTTCACTGACACTCTTTGGGCCATGAAAAAACTCAAAACTAAAGCTTGGAACATGTTTAAAAGCAGTAGAAGACCTGTAGACAGAAAATACTTCTGTGAGATGCGAAACATCTACAACACTGCATTGAAAAATGAACAAAAAGCTTTTCTAAATTACCATATTAACCAAAATACCAAAAAATCCAAAAATTTATGGTCTACTTTAAAATCTAACGGAGTCATTAAATCTAAGCAAAATTCTTCACCGCTTCCTGAAAACCTCTGCGATGAAAACAGTATTAACAATTTCTTTATAGATTCTATACCACGTAGTAACATTCCTGAAAATTATCTATCACAATTCGAGTTTAACCGCTACTCACATAGTAACTTCGAATTGCAATATGCCTCAGTAGAAGTTATTCACAATTTAATCTTAAAACAAAAACCTTATACAGTTGGATATGACGGTATCTCAGGCAAAATGCTACAATTAAGCTTACCATATATAGCAGAACCTCTAACACATATTATAAATTTTTCATTTGAAACCGGAACAGTCCCCCTAATCTGGAAACAGGTATTAGTTAAACCAATACCCAAAAATAGCAAGATAAGCACCATCTTGGACCTTAGACCAATTAGCTTATTTTCAGTTCCCTCAAAAATAGCGGAGGCGGTCATCCACGGGCAACTAACACCTTATTTGCTAGACAATAATGTTATTCCCAAAATACAGTCCGGCTTTCGAAAGAATCACGGAACATCCTCGGCCTTGATCGCTATTCTCGATGATGTCTTGACGTCAATTAATTCTGATAAAGTAACTTCCTTGACCTTATTAGATATGTCAAAAGCTTTCGATTCCTTAAATACTGAACTGCTAATAAAAAAGTTAAAATTCTATGGGATAGAAGATAATATCTTAATGTGGCTCACGTCTTACCTACTAGATCGTTTTCAATATACATGTCTTAACACCACAAGTGGAAGAAGACTCTCTAACGAACGTTTGCTACTCTCGGGAGTGCCCCAAGGCTCGATTTTGGGGCCCTTGCTTTTTAATATCTACACCGCAGACTTGCCACAAGTCACGAAGTACTGTTCCCTGCACATGTACGCTGACGATATACAACTTTACCTTGCTTTTGATGTGACGAAGCCTGAGGAAGCCCAAACCAAAATTAATCATGATTTAAATGAAATAAAAAATTGGACTCTTCAGAATTCACTCCTATTAAATCCAAATAAAAGTAAATATATAATCTTTGGCACTGCAAATAAATTAAGAGTTCTTACTCACTTTCAATTATCAATTGACAGTATAATTATAGAACAAGTTGACAAGGTGAAAAACTTGGGGCTAACCTTTGATAAAAATTTAAACTTTATTCCTCATATATCAGAAGTCCTGAGAAAATGTTTCTGCTCTTTTAAACAGATTTCAAGTTTTAGAAATATCCTTGATAGGGCCACTAAACTACTGTTATGTGAGTCCTTAGTCTTATCACACGTCAACTACTGTGATTATGTTTATGGGCCTTGCTTAAATTTATCAGAAGCAAACAAACTTCAAAAAATCCAGAATATCTGTATTAGATTTGTAACAAATAGTTCTATCTACGAACATATAACACCACATATCAGGGAGTTACAACTACTAAAAATAAATGAGAGGCGCTTCCTACATTTCACCTCACTATTAAATAATGTCATTCTAACGCAAAAACCTCATCTATCTCTATGATAAACTAATTGCGAGAAATGTCATGCATAACCGAAACTTGAGATATACAAACGACCAATTGCATACAATAAGGCCTAAATATGAAACATTTCGATCATCCTTTACCTACCTCTCGACTTATGTCTAACAATCTACCTCCACAGCTACACAATAAATCAACAAATGTACTAAAACGTCAACTAAAGTCTCTGATTTTGAGCGGCGAATTAAACATAAATTTAAAATTGTTTTAGGCGGTGATAAAATAGTGATAAAATCTAGATATCATATAGATAAATACTGTTTTTGATATATATTATATGTTCATATACTGTAGATACATGTACTTAACTAGATATACGTTAGATATACACATATTGTAATATTGCATATTATATACTGTACTAATACTATACCAATGGTATCCTAGGTTAGTAGTTTTGATATCAGTGTATACTGTACCACTAACTTTTTGTGTTAAATTCCTTCTATTTTACACAATAAAGACATTTATTATATATATTATTATTATTAACCAAGAAATATTCGGAAGTTGAAAGGAAAAATTAGTGGATAAATTGCTAACATTTCGGTGGATATGTTGACTTCGTGTTATAGAGAATTTCAACTACCTGCTTTGAAAGTGCATACAGAGAAAGAGAGGCCACTTTACCGGCATATTTTTGAGAAATGATTGAAAAGTGGCATATTTATAACAACCGTACTATTGGGATACTTTGTTTCCAATTAAATACAATTACTTTGAGAATTATGCCGTTTTCAAAACTTCCCGTTTCTGTAGACCACCTTGTATAATGTTCGATTTCTCTTATTATTTCGAATTGAGAGAAACTGCTTGTGTCTGGCACAGTTCAACCTTTACCTATTGCGATTTTTTCTGTCCAGTTTTTCATATAAATGTTTTATTATTTTAAATGAGTATCTACATTCCTTACGTCATCTACTCAACCCTCGTGTACGGTTATGATAAATGAGACAGCGTTGGCGTACGAACTTCTAACGAATGTTGAATAAGTCGTCAACCACCCGATGGCAGCCAATCATCAACAGGGGGTCGCGCGTGGCCGATCTTTCGGTATATTCGGCGTCTGGACGGAAGGTTTTTTGGCGTTTAGCTATTATTTTTGATAATCATTTTAGCAGACTTGTTTTATTCATAGACTGATTTGAGTTAATGCGTGGGAATATAACTTGTATTTACGTAGCAGTTTTTCTGCAAGTCATTTACGAATTTTGAAAACAAATGAAAATAGAAACGAAGGGTTACTATTTTCATTAAGAATAAATTGATATGTAACTAGATTTAAAATATAAGATACAATGTGGTCCGCTTATCCCTATCTTGTCATTTTAAACACTATTTGAAGTCATTAACAAAAAATTAGGAATAAGGATTTATTGGACCGCTAAAGTCCTTTAAAAAAATCCATCTATTAATAGTGGAACTATAATAATAGAATAGGAAAAAGAAATTAGAAAGTTTTGCTGCTTGGGGATTACACGCGTCAAGTGAATATGCGAAATCAAAAAACGTCCAAAGTAGATAGTGGTCGCTTCACCCCAAAAAAGCACACCAAACGCACCCTATCGTAGTTTTCGACATTTTTTTCAGAAACCGTTCGTCCTAAAAAAAATTTATACTTGCAGAAAATATTTCCTTTTCTACAAAAGAGGTTCTGTTACTAAAGTCGATATGCAATGGATTTCGAGCAATCTTCGATTGACATTAGGGGCGTCTTTGAGATTAGACTAATAAAGTGACTGTGTGGTCATAATACAACGGTATTATGACCACACATTATCTGACAATTCCTCTTAATGTTAATTTTTATTTTTTCGTACAAGTTTCCAAAAATTCCAACAACGTTAAAAGAACTTTCCAAAAATTCTCCAAGTGACTTATTTTACCTTATTACATATTTCTGAACACGCATGATACAAAAATCTTTTACATTTTTGATCTGGTACTTGGAAAAGATATTTTCGGTTGAATAAAGGTGTGTTCAAAAGTCAAAATATTCAGGTCGGTAAATTTACCCATCCACATTCATTTATTAATGAGAGGGGGCGTTCTTGTGCATTGTCGAGGTGACGGAAGCGACACCCGTTACCAGGTTTGTGATTTCTAGTGCAGTTGTGCTAGATTCAGTACAGTTTAATAATTTTTTATGAGTCATCGGCACCTCTTTCAAATATCTAATACATTATATTATAATTTGTTCCTCTATGCAGTATTTCAATAAACAAATGAACAACTAATGTTCGTCTTAAAAACATGATTCACTTGTCATTGCCTTGTCACATTTTCCTGCTCTAAATGTAAGCAAACAGTTTAATTTAACCAATCACGGAAGAGCAGGAAATTTGTATTCAACCAATCAGCAATCAGCATTAAATTTTAATAAACATGTTTCTAGGCGTCCGTAGCGTAGAAATTTTCGTTTTGATTACGAAATTATTTTAGAGAAAGATGGGTTACTCTTAAAATATTTCTTTCTGCCGTGTCTTTTTTTGGATGTTCTTCGGGCTTTTTGTCCATTCTGTAATATAATTGTATTCTGCGTGGCGCTAGAATAATTAAGTTCAACTGTCAAAAATGTTTTACAGGAAAACAATACGTTATATATATTCCAAGTTGGTTTCGCAAGAGTGGGCTTCGGTTCATACTTTTTTTTTCTATTTCATAAAACAACGCAAAAAAAGAGCATTCTAGTACAATTTTCTGATTTCTAGTACAATTTTGTAACAAAAGTTGGTACGATTTAAAGATTTCCGATAACAACCCTGCTGGCTACAGTCAGTATGGTTTTGCTTTTCAAACGCATAGTTTGACGAGAAATTAAAAACGATTAGGCCATCTCGGGAAACCACTTAAAAAAATCGCGCCAGCAGATCTACCTCAAGGTTTGTGTAATGTAATGTAACTTTATTAAATAGCCACAGCTAATATACAGTGTAAGTGAGTAGTTTCATATTAAAAGAATAATAATAATGATAATGTGTAAACATTAATAATTAAACTTTAACATTCTTATATACAGAATCATAACATTTCTTCTTAAATGTTTCTAGTTTGTCATAGTTTTTTATTTGTCCTGGTAAGTTATTATTCATAACGAAACCTTTATAATATACACAATAAATCATTTTGGCTATAATTAGTTCTAACTGTTGCAACATACGAATTCTCATGTCCTCTGGTAAAATATTCATGGACCTCGCGTACAAACATACATTGGTCCAATAAATAAGGTGGTATACCATTAAGTCCTTTATATATAAACACCATTGAGTAATTAATAATTGTCTTACAGTGAGGTTATTGACTCTAACTGTAGCCCTTATGTACTCGTTGTTGTTATTCCAGGCGCTAGGATGTTGCTGAAGAAAATCCTGTGAGATATCCAAAGCAACGAAAAACTTCCTAGAATTTTGTGATACAAAATCGCGTTATTGTTTTTCTGGCACAATCTATTCGTCAAGCATATGGCATAGAGGAGTATCTTACGTTTAAAGCCCCAATTTTCTATTTAGGTCAATAGAAATCTTAGAATAAACAATATCATAGTTGTCCTGGAAAACTTTTCATTGCTGCATTAGAAACAGATTCATTTACATTTTTGTGTGCTTGAAATTCCTTTAAAAGATTTAGATCGTTATCTGGTGCAGATACTGTAGATGGGGAAGTGTATCAAACCTTTAGATATAGACAAATTGTGAAGACGTTAAAAGTATGAAGTCCAGAAATCTCAAGGCATCAAACGGAACTGCGAACGAAATTAATATATTTTGAGACTATATCATCTTAGCCATCCACCTAGCTCTGTGAGAAGCTCCTGGTGGATGAATCTTAATATTAGGTAAATCGACTCCAAGAAAGAATATAGCCAAATATAACAGTCCTTTGTAGTCATCTCGAGACTGATATTCAGATAGTTGACAACGAATAAACTCTATTAGTCATCCTTCTAATTGACTAGCAATGGATTCATCTACGATTCCGCCCTCATAAGTCCCACTGTCGATTGATTTTCAGAAGTTGGAAAATCTCTTAAATAGGCTGTTAGATCCACTGGATGACTCCAAAGTCGTATCTAATACCTTAGCGATTATCAGTTCTAAAATATAGTGTCGGCAAGCCAAACTCAAGAGGACTTTCTGTAACTTCTGCTTAAATAAGACATAGGCCCCATTCTTTCGACCCGTTTTGTTAGTAGTCATATGTAGAACTTTACTCTTTTTGTTAGGTTCTATTCCTCAAGTAAGTTGAATACTACACTTGCCTGCGCTTCCCCAGTCCTACTTCAATTTGCGAGACACCTAGTAGCTTCATCGCTCCTTCCCTAGGCACCAAAACTGCAAGTCTGTCAACCGATTCTTTTGTTATTAGTGCTGATAGCATTTTTCTATCTCAATGAACAACTGTCCACTGGTATATTGGGTGCAACTGAGGCCTGTATTTCCCTCGTGATTGTTTCCTAGTGCTTACGACGAGCTCTTCTTACTGATTCTTTATTAATAGCATATCTACAAGGTTATGCCCCATGGATTATGCAGTTGCCGCTAAAATATACGTAGTATTTCTGTCACTATGTTTCGTCCTATCTAGTTTAGAAGCGAGTTCAGGATGAATGATGTGCGGCCTTTTTCTTTTATTTTTTTTAGTGTTTTTATAGTGTACCAGATTTCATTTAATCTTCGACGTCACTATTTTGACTAGGTATATCACCAAATTGCATTACTACCTCTACTGCTACTGTTGCCTTTCAGCATATTTTCTTTATCTTAATTTACTTTGTAAGTTTCTTCCTTGTGTCTTTTCTAACAGCCGATTTGGTATCAACTCGTCCCATAGAGTCACGTCTTCCTTTTCCCTTTGGACAAGCAGAAAATCTCTCTATTTTCTGCCAACGATATAAAAGTCAAGGTGGCGCACAGTGGCTCAGAGAGCGGATTTAGCTTATCAAAAATACGCGTTATGAATAAAAATACCTTGACTCTATTTTAATATATTTTATTGATTTGTTATGTGCTCCTGGGATTCCAAATCATAATTTAAACGAACAAATTAACGGCCACTGTGATTAAAAGCAATTCAAATTATTGAACATAATTTTTCTGTTAATAAACGAACATGGATTCATAATAATTTTTTTTTTTAATAGTTCATGTTGGCGTGACATTGCTTCCATCTTACAAAGACAGTGCTGATATTACTCGATTTCTCGAGCAATTTTTTCCCCAACATGTTCTTCATTATCCATTAAGTGTAATTTCGTAACTAAGATACAGGACACAATATCCATTGGACGTCCAATTTAGGTTCTTAATATGTCCAGGACGTTCATGGATATATTTTGAACATCCGCTGAATATTCATATCAGAATACCCACGCAAAAATAGATCCACGTCCATGGACATACTTGGCCTTCCGGTGGATGTCCATACAAGGACATCCACTGAATGTACGCAAAAAAATATCCAGCGAATATCCATGAACATACAATGAACATTCAATGGACTGCCTATGGATGTCCCTACTGGACCATCTATGAATGTCCCTAGTTTTGATAAATGTGTAATCAGTGGACGTCCATTGTGGGTACTATATCCATTAAATACATCCAGTGAATATCCATAGGATGTTTTTGTGTTGCTTGAGCATATCAATACACAGTAAACTTTTTTCACCGTGTTGCGTTTCTGCATGTCAAACTTCAAATAATTCTCTTCGGGCTGTGTTACTGGCATCAATTAAAATGAAAACAAGTAGAAGTTGCAATCGGGCGTTTCCGGCTACGAATCCCTATTTGATTAACATTTTGCTCAATACGGCATAGGGATAAATTATTTTAAACTTTAGGAACATGTTTTGATGTATATATATGTCATATTCTAGTTCAAATAGTTATTTACAGTCGGTAACACCCCATTGTAACTTTCACTTATTTCGTAATAGTCTTATTAAAATACTTCAATAACATTTTAAAGTAATTGACATATCACCTATTTTACCTGAAGTTCATAAGAACCTGAGAGACACATTGTATACAGTTTTAATAATAACAGAAAGAGTTGTAAAACGTAGAGCCTCTGACTAGAAAACTTTTAAAATCTAATGACTGTAAATTAATATGCATAGAAAATTAGAAGGTTCCACAAAGTTCCACAAAATATAAGCGTTGTCAAACTCCGATTAATTATTGTCTAACAGCAGAGAAAAACGATAACGATTTCAACAAATAATATACTATAAATAATATAGTACGTATCGTGACTATGTAGTAGGGTCCATAATAAAAGTTTTAACTTTTCTCTTTAAACACGTGTAACACCAACAGTCAAGAACAGGGAACTTTTTGATAAGCCGAAATCTGCTTTCTGAACCACTGTGCGGCGTCGTCTGTATGAACTTATTGAATAAATACAGGAAATAAAGCATTCTGGTTTAGTTCTTGAGTTTTGTTCTTCTTGAAGCATTTTTCTTAATGCATATCCATTTGAAGTGCAGTTTTTTGATTTTGTTTATAATGTGACACTCTTGCCTTGTAGGGATTCTTGCATTTTCCTACAAATTGTGGATCTCTCTTGTTGTTATCTTAGAACTGGCTTGAATAATATTTTTTCTTTGGAGTGAGTGCAAATGATCGACCCAACACTTGTCGATTTGATGGAAGTTTGCATCCTGTTATGGTATCTAGCATTGCACCTACTAAACATATACCACGGTTTTTTTTCCAGTAGTTCTACTTGTGTTCGCCATATTTAATCAGTTAAAGTGGTTGAGCGACCTATAAG
>JANEYF010000112.1:0-90179 GCA_029963845.1 Rhamnusium bicolor
AATTGGAGCGACTATAAGAAAGCAACAACAAGCATTAGACTTACTCCAAATAATTCTGCAGCACAGCAACAAAACTTTAGCATTCTGAAGGCAGCGTTAGAACTAAGATATGGGGATCAATATCTCACCCAAGTATATCTGGCTCAGCTCAAATCACGCAGGCAACTGGGCGTAAAAAGCCTCCAGAATTCGAGGCTGCTGTAGAGAGATTAACCCATCTAATCTACCCTGACGCATCAATGGAATTTCAACAACAGTTAGCAGTTGGAGCATTAATTAATGTAGTAAGTGATAGGTAGGTATAGACAATTCTTAAATTAGCCAGGACAAGCGAAGTGCTTGGTGCCGCCAACGTGAAGTTTGCATGGCAAGAATAGAGCCACAGACAAGAAGTAAGGGCCCAATGAAGCAATATAACGTCAGGGCTCCTCTTGAGCGAATGACAATAGGAAGTGATCTCATGAAGTCTCGTTATGATCTTTAGGCTAATTTAGGTGGGTACCAGACGGGAGATCAGATTTGTCTATATGACCCAGAACAAAAGAAAAAGTAGGTCCCCGAAGCTTCACCCGCCTTGGGAAGGACCATACAATGTTGTCACCAGACTGAACGACGTTGTATATCGAATGCAGTAAAGTCCAAAATCAAAGATGAAGGTGGTGCATATACAGAGACTAGCTAAGTATGCAGGAACAACGAATTACCGGGACCGGGACGTTCAGGCTTAAGGATGGGGCAGTGTGATGCCACTTGTCTGTGTAGACTGGTTAGATGAGATTGGAATTGTACACGAACGGCCGGGAATCTTCTGGAATGCTTTAGATCATGTGAATGGATGTATAAATAAGACGCACGGTGGTCCGAGACTCAGTCTTAAGTCGTTAATCTATTGTGTTAATTAGTTAATAAAGTGGTGGTAAGTGTTATCTGGACTCCCAGTCAACGAATCTACGAGTATAGGTGTTTGTGGAGATAGCAAACCCTTAACAATATTAACTGTGATTAAATCCTCATATTTCGAGCCAAAGAATTTCCCGTTACTCTATGGTCCGTTCTTTATAATTCATCCTGTATATATTCGGAATAATTATACACCTATACCTTATATTAAATTATTCCTGAAATATCAGGAAACCATTTTTTGTAGTAGCATTTTTAGAGCTGCATTACCAGTGAAATGATCAAAATATGTTTGTCGAATTAACTTCTGGCATAAGCTCCATGTTATGATATTTCATTTTACGAATATCCATATTTCAAGGTTCAGATAATCCTTATATCTTGTTTCTTATGAAACGGATACTATTAAGTAATTTCGTGATAAAACTGGCAAAGTTACCGTGACTTTTAGAAACTTTTAGATTTTAAAAAGCGTAATTTATATTTCAAAGTTGTACCAATTTGTGACATATCCTCAACCAATAAAGAACACTTACTGACCTTAATACTTAATACACTACTGGATAGGCAAAATCATTTTTTCAAGAACACTAATCCTTTTGACGCAGAATCTCTCCACAAAAACAATTTTCTTAAATAATTTGTAGGACAGTGTCATAATACCTAAAGTTGTGCAAAAAAGGCTATTAGTAATATCTACTAAGGCTGGGAATCGAATACGAATAATTCGAGTATTCGAGTATTCGAATACGAATTATTCTAATGGGAAATTATTCGAATATGCGAAATATTCGAATATTCGAATACTCGAATATATTCGAGTATTCGAATATTCGATTATATTTGAGTAAATCTGAATATTAAAATATATTATTAAATCATGTACAAATAGGTATGATGTATGCAACCAACCAAAGCAGGTAGATAGTAGGTATAGGTAGGTATCTATTCTAAAATCCAAATATATAAATAGACCATATTAGTCACGATATAAGAACTTAAGAACTTGTGGATCAAGCTCAAAATCACATGTCTTCGTATAAATTTATCAACTTTGTGGACAGCACTGATATCAAATTAAATCACAGCTATTAATCAAAAATAATTTTTGGTTCCCAATACTTTGGGGTTAAATTTTTTTAATCGATTTTGCTTACAGGACGGTGCATCCTGTCGATGTTCAACAAGAGTACTTTTTCACGTAGAAAACACTGCATATTTTATTATCAAAGTTTGGAAAAACTACTTACACATAAGAAGTATAATGATAGCTAAAATTTTCATTATTTTATCTTGAATGGTTTTAGAGATATTCAATAAAATAAAAACCTACTCAGAAGTCCACCTTTAGGGGGCTGTAGCGTCCTTAGGAAGCATTTTTCGACCCATGTTTATAGAAACTATTTTCTATTTTTGGTCGTAGAAGCCGCTGATAAAGCATTTGCAACTATTTTCGAGACACCCCGTATATTGTTGTAGTAGTAGTAGTAGTTTGTTTGTTGTATAATAATAGTTTGAATAATCAATAAAACATTTTCTGTGTGACCAATTCCCGCAAGTTATATTTTTATATTTTTGTTGTTGAAAGCGAGTATTCACTTTTAAATGTCTAAAACCGCAAAAACTTTAATACATAATATTAGGTACATACCAAAATATTCATAACCTATACCTATTTGAATAACCGAATCATTTTAATAATGAATATTCGAAGATCCGGATTATTCGGTTATCTATTCGAATAATTCGAATTATTCGAGTATTCGAATATTCGAATATTCGAATAGTTCGAATATTCGAATATTTTTTTTAACGAATATTCGGATACTAAAATCTGGAAAAATTCCCAGCCTTAATATCTACACCATTTCTTTTCTCTTTTCCATGTAGGTAAAGTTTTAGATAGTTTGTAAGTTTCGTAAGTATATTAAGTATTTAGAAAATTTTTAGTCTCTTAAAGTACTGTGCGAGACTTTAGAGATAAGGAATGTATATTGGTCGCTGACAAGGAAAATGAATGATTTCATATACCTATTTCGAAAACAGGAAAACAGTGTTAGTACTATTTCACATTAGTCATAATGATATTGAAAAAGTCCCAGAACATACTTCCTCCTGTATAAATATGTCACATAAATCATTATAAAAATATGTAACATCCCAATGTAAGGAAACAGAAAATATATTATATCACAATGTCCACTTAATTCTTTTCAAACGTATTCTGTTTCCGCTTGGATCTAGTTTTAATGCTGAATGTATTTTGAAATGCCGCGCCGTACAATAACTTACTCAGGTATGAATGTTTTATTAACAAATATTTCCTTTAGAATATAGTTTACATATTTTGGCTCTTTCATGCACATTACTGTTATCATTTTAAATAAAAGTATTTCATTTCAGTTCTTCAAAGGACAATCCAACTCAGGAAGATATCAAATTTATTTATATCCTTATTATAATTTTATACTTTAAAAAATACATATTATTTATACAATTAATGGATATAGTGTCGATTTCTCTGGTTACATCTTCTAACATTTGAAAGACACACGCTCTTTCTGTTTTTGTTATTATATCTACTGCTAATTTCAAATACTCAATATTTTACTTTCTGAAATACATAATTATCATATAAGAAATATCAAATTCTAAATATCAATTGGTATACTTGGCGAAAATGCATTCTTAAATATCTTTAAAAGTATATACAAGAGATTTCTATTGCCAAAAATATCACAGAAAATGTAAAAAAGAAATTAGAAATAAAATTATGTTTATTACTAATAATTTTCTAGGTCTAACAAGATGTTTATAAAAACCATTAAATTTGAGATAAGTTACCTTGGAATAATTTTCTATATAAATAATATCATCCTCTTTAAAATAATTGCCTCTACAACCAGAATGAGAGTAACTCTTCTAACATAATAATAAATAATATATTAAAACAAGAAACTCGTATAATTACGTTGTTTTTGATGCGTATATCTCAAACGAAGAGAAATTCTGACAATAATAAACCATGAACAGGCAACGTGTCCCTTATTTTTCGTTTAAGTAAACGAAGTTAAAATAATAAGTTGAATTACTATTGCTTCTGACACTCGTAATTCGTTGGAGCAAATTTTAAAATGAAGTTCTTGCAAATAACTAACTAGATTATTTCTGTCCCATGACTAAAGACGTTTAATGAAATTTTACCACTATCACTTTCCTTATAAAAGGAATTCGTGTAAAAGAGAAAGCATAAAGAGACAAAGCTGATTAGTCTGCAAATATATTCCTCCAACGAGACTCACAAGTTTCGTATGTTCAAGTTGTATTCTGACTTACACTATAATGAGCATTCTCCAAAAATTTGTGGTAATAACCTATTGACAGGTCTTGACGCCATCGGCATCACAATGTACTTAATATCTTAAGTCTAAAAGCTAATTATCTTGCTTCACCATGAATAAGGATATTATCTACAATCGAGGAATATTTCCACCTGAATAATTACTTTTATGGAACGTTCTTAGTGAACGGAACAAAATGAACAGAATAGGCCCCTTGCACTTGCCGAATTTTTTTAATTAATTCATATATTCTAATATCATTAGCAATTATTAAATTGGTTTTCATAATTTTTACCTGGAAAAATGTTTGAATTAAGAATTGAACTTGGCATGTCTGAAAACGGTCCCCTATTGGTTCGACGTCATCTCTTCGTATATCTCCACGTGGCAAGCGGGACGATATCTAGATCGTGCTTTAATTAAGTACTAGAATTTTCTAGTAGGCCGAACGCCACTGCGGGCCGATTCTCCATTTCCGGGCCGATTCTCCATTTCCGGGTTCGAGACGCGTCCTAATGTCTCGGTCATCGGCCTCGACGCAAAGGGCCGTCCCTTTGAAAATGTCGAATCTTCTCCATTTCCGGGTCCGCCGAGACGCATCTACATGTTTCGGCCCTACGGCCTTCACGAAAAGGCCCATCGGCCCTTTCTAGCCTGAAACGACACAGTTTTTCCGAAAAAAACACCTTTTTCGAATTATTTTTCGAAATTTTGTCGAATCGGCCCTGCTGGCCGATTCTCCATTTCCCGGTCTCCCGAGACGCGTCGGCATGTTTCGGCCTTACGGCCTTCACGGAAAGGACCTCACCCGAAACGTCACAGTTTTTCCGAAAAAAATACTTCTTTTTCGGTTCCGGCATTAAAAACACCCCGTATATTTTTTTCGAGGTCGTCGATTGTTTCCCCGCCCCGGATATGGCCGGAATCCGCGGAAAAAAATTTCGTATTTGGAACACCGGGTACACTAAATTTTTTCGGGCCACCATATACCTCTCCTAAAAATTTAAATAAAAATTCATTTCGAAAAATTTTGAAGAGGAAATTTTGAACGCAGAAATCTCGCGAAAGAGAACTTTCGTAACGGGTTTTTTGTGTACGGATCGAAGCATCAAGGTTGGGAAGGGGCTTCGCCGGCCCGCACTGACCCGGACCTCGTGGATTAAGAGCGGCAGGAGCGGACGAAAAGTGAAATTTTTCACGTTTACACTAATAATTTATTTAAAAATTTAAATATGGTCGCCGTTTTTTTTATCTCAATATAGTTTTTCTACACGTAATGCCGACGTGAAGCAAATTTACTTTTCGACTTAAAAACGCTCGTATCTTTCTCGTTTTTGGAAAATAAGGAATCTAAATGTCGCACTGAAGAATTATTCCCACTATCGATCCTCGCGAATCAAAAACGTCGAAGAGCTCCCGGAAAAATACCTTTAGAGTACCCAATTTCCCGAAAATTAGACAGAGAGGCCCGATGAAAGGCAGCTATCAGCGTTTAGGAAGCCTCGACGCGAACCGAAATTCAGAAGTATTTTCAAAAAATTCATATCTTATTCATTTGCGGAAATTAAGAAATGAAAATATGGCTACAGGCTGAAGAAAATATGAATCTTTCGATTAATTTTAAAATGTCAATACGTAAAGTAGTTTTATCGGAGAACGACGAAAAACAAAAAAGTTCTATTTTTACGCTAGCCAAATTTGGGGTACGATGTACAAGTAAAGTGATGATAATTTAAAAGAATTGATTATTAAAACTACTTCACTTAAATTTCACAACACAAATTTTCTTTACCCTAGATATCAAATTATCAACATTCGGGTAGCATCCCCTAATAGCTTCGATAATCCTATGAAGCCCATGTGCTAAACATGTTACATGAAGTATATTCTGATATGTTTTCTTCAAAATTCTTCCAGCAGCTTTCATATAATTCACTCCATCGCACCGGTAAGAAATAACAGGAAATTATCCTTATTTTCTGCATATTTGTCACCCCAAAACTCTTGGAGACTTGAATTCACCACCTCCGCTATAGTGCGAGAATTTGTAGCTTCCAAAACTTTAGAGGCTATCAAGTGTCCGCTCATTGAATAATACTTCCTCCAATGCATCCCCTAAAACATTCGCTACCCTAAACCTGTAAACATTGGTGGTTTCGTCCACACCAAGGCAGATGTACTTTCCTTTAAGCTCAGAAGTAACCTTCTATCTAATATTTTCACACTCCCTTGATAAATATTTTTTCTTAGTGTAGACTCCGAAGGCACGTTAACATTGCTATATTTGTTACTAATACATTTTTCCCAAAAAATTGTCTAAAAAGTGAATTGTCTAGTTTCGATCACGGTATGATACATCCTATTATAAATTCCACTTAATCTAAGTTAAAAATTAAGTTGCATGTCACTGTCAGTAAAGCCACCGTTTACAGTTTTCTGAGAAAACATGTCTATTAATATTTATGTTGCATGGCCACGAAATTGTTTTGTCATATCTAGTTCAATACAATTATCTACCATCAAATTGTAAATCGACAATATTGCGAATCCAAGAATTTACTGTAGCTTCCATCGGTTTAGTACGTTGTGACATTTAAACTGCGCGTTTTTGTACCTACGTCTGAATGAATCTACGTTATGCAAGATACTGTTTGATCGTGTTGTTTTCTCTCTTCACGCTAGAGCCGGCCATTTGCCTTCAATAATGTAAATTACCAGTATACTGCAATTTAAAAGAATCTATTACGCATTACATTTTTATTTAATAAAGTGCATTCCCCGAAAAACTAAGTTACGCATTAACATTATAAAATTAAATCAAATGCACTTAATATGTTGCATGACTTTCTTTTTGTAGTTTGGGAATGTTTCAGTAGGTGTTTACAATATATTTTATCTGTAAAAGCCATCCCTGGAATCCGATCGGTAAATCCGACCTGTGGTCATGAAGGCTATGGATTCTACTTTTGTAGTGTTTCGAGTGAGTAGGTATCTTGACTGTTTAATAATATGTTTTTGCTAAAAGCAAACATAATTGGGTTGTTATGTTGTCCAAAAATTAATTTATTCTCTGAAATGTAGTAGTATTTTTAATCAAATCAATCTTTTTTTTACCTATATTTTCAAGGTAATTGTTCAGCAGAAGTTATATTGCTGCTCCTACCTTGTACGACTAATTTGTGTCACTGATAGAGCGTAGCAATCCACCTTTTACCATTAAATGTATTTACATGGCACAAAAACACATTTAGTTATTACCTGCAATATATTAATGATAATATAGTTACAAAATACATACTGATTTTTTTTTAATTAAATGACAGCAGCAAATTTAACGACTATAGTGTGATTTCCAGTAAATACCTTGCAAGATGTTAAACAAAGAATTATTTCGTGATGCCAAATTGTTGACTTAGAAGCTATAGGAAATGCTATTAATGAAAGAAGTGTCCTACAAAAAATTACGTCCCTTTGACTAACGATTTTATTTTAGTTTAAAATAGAGTAAAAAAGATCTACAGTCTGGATGAAATGTTGTGTATTTCATAAACAAATCTTACTTTTTCTTTAATAATTTGGCATGTGGTCAAACAACATTTTCACATTTCTCTCGTAGTAAATGATTTACATAATAACAATATACACGATTATCCAAAAATCCATTAATATCTTAAAGATACAATGATTCAAAAATCTCGTTCATATTGATAACATTAAAACCTGTTTGTCAGAGAATGTATATGTTGATGAATGTTCAGCGATCTCGAACAGCGAACAAATATCATAATTTACGACCTACGTCATTCTATTAAGGCATTTCACTAAAAGTACCAGAGTCATGTATTCGAACGATAATAAATATCGTATCTTGAAATTGTGAAAAGAGTAGTCGTAAAGTACACCAACAAAAATTCTGATATTTTACAAGGTTTTCTATTGACGCATTTGAAAACTACTTTATAAATCATCCCATGCACGGATAACGCCCCACAAAATCCTCACCTTTCTTACAAGATTCTAAAAATTAATTGAAACATCCATGAAATAATTTTTTATCCGTTTCTTAATATGCGGTTCGCAATGGAATCACATTATGTCGATATTGCTCGCAAACTAGTGTGAAATTTTGAGAAGGTGAAGTTGAGTAATTTCGCTTTCGTAACATGTGGCGTATGTATACAGGTTATCTCAAAAGTATACCTTTTCTATGGAAAAGGCACGAAACACTCGAGATACAGCAGGACGAAGAATTTGAAGTTATTACTTCTGGGTACTGTGAAAAGCAGTATTTAACCCTGGTGCTGATTTATTTTCGCAAGCTTGATATGTCCAGTTATTCAAACTTCAGCTAACCTCGTCATATTTCTAACCTCAACAATTCTGAATCAACATAATGAAATTTTCAACTAATTGTTAAAGAAAAATTCTATCTACATAGTTTTACTTAACTTATATTATTAACCATTCTTTGAAACAAGATGTCTACACAGATAGTCTAAAAATATCAAATGTAATACCACAAAAATGGTCCGATTGATAAGTAAATATAGAGGTAAAAGTTTGTCACCGAGCATTTCCGAATGTATCTGAATATAGCGTTAATTCACAGCTTATGCTACTTTATCATTAACTGCATACTTTCTCAGAGTCAACATGGTTTTACTAAAAACAAAAGTGTAAATACTGCACTTAGTGATTTTGTAAAAAATATAGTATTTGCTTTGGTTCCTTTTTGAAATTTTCTAAGAACATTCGGCTGTGTTGATCACGCCATATTATTTAACCAATTGGAAACGTATCGTGTTAGAGGTGTGATATACAAATGGTTTGGATCATATTTATCAGATCTTTATCAGCGAGTATCAGTTAATAGGGCTATATTAAATTTGTCTGTACAGGAGTTCCACAAGGCTCTGTTTTGAGAGCAACCCTATTATTGTTATACATTAACGATATATTTATGTACATAGAGCATCATTTAAGTATCGTAGAATCCTATGCAGATAATAGTAATATAATACATTAATAACATGTACTAATCTTAAGGGTGCCGAAACCTAGAACTATATTTTCAACAAACTTTGTTTATGGGTTCACAAAAAATAAGTTATGTATTTACGCTGAACAGACAACTTATGCAGTTTTAAAACACTTCATTTAAATATTATTCGAAGTAGTACCATACAACTAAATATTTCAAATACTATGAATTAATCCATTGATTCTAAAATGTTTGGTTTGACAATTGACTATAATCTAAGATTACAGAACGTATCCTATAAATTGGTAAAAAATTGTGTGCATTGGCCATTACATCTAAACAAAGTAGTCAGTCAATAATTACCAAGCATTTATATTTTGGTTGTGTTTAACCGATTTTAAAATATGTCATTATTTGTTCATCATCCACCGATGTATATATATTTTTATACTGCAAAAACGGGAAGTACGTAATATTGCAAATATACAATACAGTGAGTCTTCTAGTGAAGCAATTAAATCTCTTAAAATCTAACGCTAATGTATGTATTTATGAAATGGTTTGTTCTGTTTATAAAAACAAAAATTAATTTAACATTATTATCAAAAACAATCATAAATATGATACAAGAAAAAAAGATTATCTTTTAGCAATTATAAATGACACACGGCTGTATCAAAGAGGCCTCTTCTTTAACGACTATAGATCTTTTAATATACTATCCGACTATATTAAAATGTTGATAAATATTAATAGTCTAAAAATGCCGTAAAAAAAAAGTGATAGTTGAAAAGACATGTTATATAGTGGAAAAATTTATTTATGTTGGCATTTTACAATATGCTAATTGAGTATATACATATACTTTTTTAATCTGTACTTATTTTGATCGTGATATGATTTGAACGAAACAACTACTCAGTGGGCAAATACCCCGACCTGCATTGGATTATACCTTCAAATCATGATAGATTGGTAGCCAATATCATTTGTTAATTCCTAACCAGACATAGACCGGTTTCAAACTTATTAGTTCTCCTCAGTATGCCATAGGTCATGGAACAGACAAATTTATATTTTTCTTAATGAATTTTTAAGAACATTTATTTCAGAATACTAAAGAGAATCAAATATTTGCAAACTCGTCTAAGCAACATTAGGTGTTCTCGCTGTTAAATATTTGAGTACACACATAACTAAAACAGTATTCACGGATTTTGAAGCAAAATCTATTAAACCTGAATTGCATTCGCATTGGCTTTTGCTTTATAATGTCAGTGAATAGACTGCGACTGACGGGATTATTTAAGTATCCCATTCCAAACCCTTTATCCTGAAAATCCTATTGGATAACACACGCAAACTGGGCGCCTGGGATGAATCACTGACGTACGTAGGGTTTCTCAACAGAATGATTGATAATATGTGAATATGCTGTTAGAATCAAATAAACAGGCGTGTTTTTATTACTATTGAATAAAATTTAATATACAATTATTATTTGGAATGTTTATATGGTGTACTTGATCAGTTCGTAAAATTTACTTTTTATTTTTCACACAACCATAATATGCTTTTACACTTTTATACTTTGTAGTTTGTTTTTATATGACCACAGTTTGTTCTTATACTGCATTAATTTGTTCATATACATATTTTTTGTTTATATATGTATATATATACTTTTTTTCCTTTTTTTATTTATGTACATATTTTATATTATTCGTTATACACATTTTATACTTTGTAATTGTTTTTTAGATTTTTTACTGACTTAGGTTATCAATAACTTTTTTCTGATAACTTCTTATTAATTTTTGACGTTTTTCTATACATGTAATGCATGTCTACTGAAAAATAAAGAGATTATTTATTTATTTATTTATTTAATACACAGTGAAGATTGCATACATAATTATAGTAGACGTATCAGTGAATGAACACCATTGGAGTCTCGGTTATTACTGATATTAGAAAGCTGTTAAATGGGAAAAGTTTTATACACTTTTACGGAAATTTCAAAATACTTTTAAAAAATTTCGACATTTCTTAGTTCTTATAAATATTGCAGAAAAGTCGAATTTTGGATTTTTTTGTCCACCATTTTAATTCCTAGACGATTTTGGAATAAAGATATTTTTTCCTTGTGACACATCAGTTAATGTCAGATCTAATACGGCTGTCATAAGAAAATCAAGTTATGCTTTATCTCGAAAACAAAAGAATATAATTTTATAGAAGCAACATGTAGTTTTAAAAAGTGTTCAGTAACTTTTACAAGATTTTAGAAAAAAATAATTAAATAATTATTGAGTATTACATAAGCATCCTTTCAGACCTAACATGATAATATAATAAATACCTATATATTGAAAATAAGACAGAGACTAACAAAAGGGAAAATCCGAAATTAAATTCTTTGCTCTATTTATATTTTGTAAATATACATTGTATTCCATGGTAAGGTTGAAAGTAGGAAACAGTTTTTATATCTGTGTGTTTATGTAAAAATGTCACTCATAAAATCTCTTGCTTCTTCTGTGGATGATAATTTCATAATCAAAAGTTGAGACGGATGTACAGAGTGGTTTTGTGAGAATTCATATCCCCTAATTTTGTTATTTTTATTATTACGAAAAAATGGTAAATGCAATTCTCACAAAATCACTGTACACTACAGGGTATAGAGGAAATTGAAAACGTGAAAATTACCCAAGAGCAAAGTACCTTTAGTTCAATTTTTTCAACAAAATATCAAATAAACAACTGGCTTGTGATTATAAAATGGGCTCTGATTCGGAAACTGAGCTCAACATTTGAAATTTCGTCTCAACGTGGTAATCTGAAATTTTATATATATTATTTGTGATATCCAAGGACGAACCCAATTGAATATCAGTGAAATTGGCGCATCAGGGAAGCAATATTTTTGTCAAACTCAAAAAATGTTTCCAATAAAAATTGTTCATAACAAGGAAATGTGCCGAAAATAACTCGTGTATGTGTGTCGCAGGACATTTGTTGTAAGCGCATTTTCTCAAATACGGCTCCAGCGGGGAAATTTGAAATTTTGCATATAATATGTGACATCCAAGAACGACTCCTACTGAATATCAGTGAAATTGGGAAGGCACACCTCAATGGGGCAAAAAATTGGTTGCGTCAAATCAAACAATTTTTCAAATAGAAATTGTTCATAACAAGGAAATGTGCCGAAAGGAACTCTTGATAATTTTTCGTAAGATTAACCATTACTGGGAAAAAATTTAAAATTAATTTCTGTTACTACATAAAGAAATTTATGCTAACACTCGTGGATTTATTAGCGTCTTTCAGCACGATTTAGTGCAGGATCGATCTACCACTACTAATTTCTTTTACTTAACACAGTACATTTTCGAATCAGTGAATTCTGGTAGACAAGTTGACGTCATCTATACAGATTTTAATAAGGCGTTCGACACACTTGATGATGATATTCTTTTGTGTAAACTTAAACAGTTTGGTTTTTCAGATAGATTGCCTGAACTTTTTTCATCATACTTACGATGTAGGCGCTAATACGTGGAATACCGTGGTTTCAAATTTGATGAACGCATTGCTTCATCTGTTGTACCACAAGTGTCCATACTTGGGCCTTTTCTTTTCGTTATTTTTATTAACGACATCGTGCATATGATTAACGTCAATTGTCTTCTGTATGTAGATAATTTAAAAATTTATTGTGACATTAATTATATCTGCAATTCCCTTCAATGAAAAATAAATGTGAAAAAAAATAATGACTGGTGTATAAAAAATAACTTGCCATTAAATGTGCAAGAGTGTAATGTTTTTCGCAAAAGAAAATGAACCGTATATTTACAATTATACAATAGAAAAGATGTCTCAGCTCAGTTTCCGAATCTGAGCCCATTTTACAACTACAATACTTTTGACACTGCGAAATACTTATTTTTACAATTATTTTCACAAGAACAAAAAGATAAATATGGTCGAAGAAATGTATGCACAATAAATCAAGCACGTTAGGGATTCGATAAGAAAATCCCACACCAACATTAAGATCAATCCCCGGAATTTAGAATTGTTGCTATGGTGATCAAAATAAATAACTTCTGAACGTATAAACAAGCATTTTCATACTTTAAGAACGTACAGAAAAAACGTATATCAATGAAGAAGTTCAGCAAAATCAGTTTCATTTAACACTACAAAATCAAAAGTTTTGGTGTGGAGTCAACTCACTGATTTTTACGAAGAAAATCTTACAAGATTGATGATTCAGTCTCAATTGAGCAACTGGTTTTAATATTATAGCATTAGTCTTGTAATATGAAAAGGAAAATTGGTGTGAACTACAAAGTATAGTGAACATTATGTGGAATTCAGCAGAAAAGCAACTGCAGGAAATGTTTTATAATAATTTCATAATTAAATTCGATTCATTTTTCGATGTGGAATGTAACGTTAAACGACGTTAATAAAGCTGCAATTAATCCCAATGTTTAACTTTAACAAATAATTGTTTGTACTGTTATTAAATAAACGACAAACAACAAATGCATTGAAAACAAGAAATATTACCAGTAACTGCTAGAAAATGGTACAGATATGTTTTCTAAACGTTAATTAGGCCTAAAATCGTCATTTTAATTTCCATTAACAACGTGCATTAGTCCGAAAATTCCTTTAGGATACGCCAATGTATTTACACAAGGGAAATTCTCTTGTAAAGACTTATTTCCTAGATCTTGTAACGAAATTGCAAGCTATTTCATTCCAGTTTGTTGTGTTCCGTGAGGAATTAAGTTGCTGCTAGTCTAGTCCAGATGGCGCCACTGATTTCTACTGGAAAAGTCGGTTTTGCAGATTTTTTGCACTAAATATCTATCTATCTTTATTGCTCATACTCTACTCTCAAATGTCTGTCTCTTTCCAAACTATAACCGAGTTTAGGTGGGAGGACAGAATGAGGCTTCCTTCTTCTTACTAGTGCAGCGTTCAGATTGAAACCATCTATAATTCTGCGGTCTGGTAAAATTTATATGTTTCGGGTATTATCTTGTGATTTAATGCTAATCATTATTTAAAAAGTTGCTATATTGATTTAAAGTACCTTTGAGGTAATTTTCATAATAATATTGTACCGTAATTATCTTAATTTACGCCTTGGGCGAATTTGCTTTTGGTGATCAGTTCACCTTGCTTGTTCTCTGGAACAGCCATTATTAATATTGATTAGTATCAATTTATCGTGCCTTGCTGGCAATTTATCTAATATTACTTTGATATTGTAATAATTTCAGGTGTTAATTTAAACTAACTTTCGGTTATTGTAAATTTTAGATTTACTTGGCAACGTATGTCGCCATTTTGTATCGTAGTTAGTTATTTCCATACTTTGCCTGTTGATGTTTTAGGTCACTTAGCCACGTTGGTAGCACTCTGAAAGTGATGACTGGTAACATTTGAAGATTGGTACACCTGGTTTGACAAACCTATTTGTTTATAACCTTTGTGAAAATTATCTAATTTGGTGCATTTATTTTGTGGTGGATTATTTAATACCAGTGCATATATTTATCAACCAGATCTCAGAAACGTAAGGTTTTTCTAAATTTAAAATATCGAATGCTTACTTAAACGTTTCCTTAGTATTTCTTCAGGAACGCTACTCTAGTGGAACCTTGCCTAGTTCTCTGGCAAAAAATACCTGCCTAGTTATCTGGCACTTGATTAACTTTTAATTATCTAAAGTAAACATATAGTCAAGTATATAGCTTTACTTAACTTTATCTGCAATTCCTTAGAACCTCTCTCGGAGGAACTAATAAATAATTTAATTTAACGTTACCTTCAAGTTGAAAACTATCATATTGTTTTATATTTAGCAAATATTTATTTACGTTATCTTTCTAGGTGTCTGTCTGTAAACAGACATTCTAAATTCTATTTTCTTGAAGCTTCACTTCTTTTATTACAAAAATATCTTAACATTTAGTGAATACCTATTTCACTTGTTTATTATCGTAGCTACACCTAGTTTATTTGCTGGACTAGTATTTTTTCTATTTAACTTAACTTTTATTAATACTTAAGTTAGTTGAAGTCTTCAACTTCCTAACCTATTTGTAGGATACCGATCCTAGTTTGTTTAGTTTGCAATTTACTCGGTAAATTTGTGTTAACTCATATTTTGTCTACGTAGCTGGACACTTCAAAAGTCACAGCTTTTAATTTTGTTTTGCCTCTAATACTGATCTCATAAAACTCTCCCCTTTTTATGTAAATACCTGGACCAAGAGAAGAGGATAACTGGTGGATCGAACTGATCATTATATACAGGGTGGAGCAGAAAAACGTAATATTACACAACTGGCATTTTTTTCTCAAGGGTAACTGCAGTACTGACAGTGGTTAGTCAAATTGACACCGAACCCATTAAGAGCCTAGCCGTTGGTGAATTCTTCGCTGGACTAACCCTTTGAAGTTAAGTAAGATCTTCGTCCCCAGTTAAGTTTATTTGGTCAGAAGAAACGTTGTGAGAGATCAGGCATCTCATTTTTCATTATTTTTTTTTTTCTCTTTCACCATCATTTTTGGATACTTTTTGGTCTTCAACCACCTTTAATTTTTTATAACTTGTAAATACTTGTACATCACATATACTAGTCTTTATTATACTTTTTATTAAAATAAGATTTTTTTTTATTCCACTTCCTTCCCAACCGAATTCAAGTTTTAACGCTATCTTTACCTTTTAAAGTAAAATTTTAATTAATTGGTACTTGCAAAAAGTCCTGGCGCCCAGCCTAGATTTTGGTGATAACTCAAATTAATCTAAGCCCTTATTCACGACCTGCTTACTGAGCTACCGGTCAATAAGTACAACCCCAGCTTATTGTGTTATGCCAACAATTGGACGGGGGGTGTTGCAATCTACACAAGAATATTAGATTTCCAAATGGCTAAGTAGGTAGATACATGTTCTTTATGTAACAAAAAACATAATTCAAATGAATGGATGACACAAAGTTAGTTTATGAAGATGTTCCTTACTACTTACAAATTAACCTAGTTGTAGGAAGTACACTTAAGTGTCACCAAATGTGACAAAATTAATATTTGGCTAAAATATTATTATCACTGAGATAGTTTCGATACACTAAAACATTTATTTATTTCTATTTGGGATACAAACAGGAAAAGATACCCACTAAAATATCCACTAATATTATTCCATACAATACTCGAGATGCGTGTATTTCGTGAGATGATTAAAACTGATGTGTCGTCAAATACAAGCTTCCAACTCACTTCAGGATTAATATTTTTTTTCTTATAACATCAGCATTTTACACAAAAGGAAAAAGTTTAGGAGAAAACATGTTGAGTCTACTTGTTTAATTAATTATCTTCGAATAGCCATTTCATATACTTCTAATAAATTTTGTTTCCAATCGATTAACCAAGGAAAATAATTTTGTCCAGTCTGAAGTTCGTTTCCTTCTACTGTGCGAGCCAACTTTTATTGAACAATTTCCATGAAAATCTCTCTTTTATTATTTACTAAAATCATAAACAATACACCAATGTCCCAAAGATATGCAAACAAAGTCACTACACTTATTGGTCCGAAGCATAACGTGAAGTTTAAAGAGCAAATCTCCGATATATGGTACGAACAGTATTGCAAACTAGGACATATATGTACTTTATAGAGCAATAGTAGTTGCTGTAGGATAAGAAAGCCTTTATCTCTGTACAGGAAACCAAGATTTAATTTCAACAAGATGTATGTCCTCCATTTGGCAGAACGGAATGCAGTCAAACTGACTTGAATGCCAGGACATAGTGGGGTACTAGGAAACGACAAAGCTGGCGAACTTGCCAAACAAGGATTAGCTACAATATTCATTGATCCGGAGATTGTACTTGTAGTGAGAACGTAACCGCAAGGAGGTGCGTATCAGGCTGAATAAAAATAACACAGTAGATACTGGCGGATCATACTAGGACCAAGACACAGAAAAGCATTCATAACCGTACCGTGTATAAAAAGAACTCAGCAACTGCTTATGCTAAGTAGGAACTAGTTGAGAATTGTACCAGGGTTACTCACAAGCCATACACCAGTGAAAGAACACCTACAAAGAATGGGGTTGTACGATGATGACCTGGGATGCATTCTCTGCGAAGAAGCGCCACAAACACACTTTGTCAATGCGAGGCGCTAGACCGCAAGAGACAAGACATTTTTGGGGAAACAAAAACGTACCCGAGAATAATTGCACACATACCGCTCATAAAACTGTATCGACTAATCAGCAACACAAGAATCACCGGAAGGGTATAGATAACACAATAAGCTGCCTTGGTTGCAGTGTTACCGCAACTGTATAAGACAAGCGGACCTGGAAGGATTTTAAAAAAATTTCCCCAATTTTCATCAATAAGAGCTTGATATCGTCTAAGCATTCTGTCAATAAGATTATTGATGTAATGTTGAGATATATTTGCCCATATTCTAGGAATGATCGCTCTCAAATCTCTTATTGCTTGTGGATGAGATTGATGGCCGCGTATGGTTTTTTTGAACATATCCTACATCAACATGTGTTCAATGGGATTGGAGGTTTGATGGCCTCGGTGGGAGTGGAAATGCCGTGTTTCCAAGGTTCTTCAGTGCATTAGTAACGATTCTTGCACGATGAGTATGGGCATCATCATCCAAAAAAAAATAGTTCTCGCCGATAGCACTACGAAATTGAAAAACCTGAAGTGCTGTCATCATTCTTTTAACAATAAATAAATCAAATCGTCCATTGAAGCACACACGCCATGATTGTTCCACCACCACAAGGACTTGAGGATTTATGGCTACTCCTAGTCTAATCCAGACCTAACCTTTGCAGTCATTTGAAAATCTCTCACTAAAATTTCATCGGTGAATAAGAACGCCATTCATCTTACCAATGTAGATGTTCACGCGCCCTTTCTAATCTCGCTTGTTTATGTATAGTCAAAGGAACTATTCTCAGATATTTTCTAGGAAGTATACCTTGATCCCTGAAATGTTTTGAACCATCTCTATATACTCCATTGGCATTGTCTAGTGCGTCTACTTTTCAGATGCTGATCCAATGTTTTGGTACCACAAAATAAGTCGAGAGATGGCACTTTGTGATAGATTAAATTCCGCAGCGACCATGAATTGATTTCGACTAATAGGAGTAATTCCAACGGCCATAATTCTTTTCTTCGGGAGGTAAAAAAAAATTTCGAATTTGATGAAGTTGATCCGTTTCCAATCTATAGCATTTACTTCTAGTGTTTGGTCCCAAATCTGTACAGATAATTAGGGTTGCAGGGAGTTGTTTATTACAAGGAATAAACTAAGTGGGAGAGAGAACGATTTCTGTTGGAACACTAGACGATTTTGATGAGACTTCAACAATCACAACTCATTGCGGTTAAAATGAATATCCATAAGCACAACTTAACTGGCAAGCCATATGATGGTAATTTTTAATGGTCTTAGTGGCGTATTCTATCAAGTATATATCTTTGATGTATTGAAATAGTTTCTATAACGGTTTCATCGGAAGGTAATTAAAACTAAGTTTTAATTATGCCCCGATGATGCCCATTTGATTGGCATCATAATGAAACTACTTCAGTGTAAACATCAAATACACAGATATAAATAGATATCTGTGTGGACATTTCCTGTTGAACGTATTCGAGTATTCACTGGCAGCCATATTGCTGAGAGCTCTTTCACACTAAATAAACAATACAAACAAAACCGACTAATATAAATCTGGAAACATGTTTTAAATTATCTTTTTAACTCTCCCTCGATCAGCATTTATCAAACAATATTTTATCTGATTACCACATGCGTAAATATTGCAGATCAAAATAATTTATATTTATATTGTCAGTATTTACTCAATTAATAAAAAAAATGTTTTATTTGGTGCTGACGATGGAAACGATTTCTTTCAAGAGTTTGAATTTATTATAAAATATGAATAACTAAATATTATTTAATTATTAATAATCGACAATTCGTACAGAAGGGGTGTTACTTTTCAGTTCATTAAGCTAATAAGTGTATATCTGTCCTTACTCCTGTTATTTTATTAGTAAGAAATATAAATACTTTCAAAGCCGGATATTCTGCGCTGGTTTATTGGAAGTGGCATAAATATTGTTTAAATACAAAATTACAAATTAATAAAAAAAATAGGCTAAATATTTGTCTTTATGTTCATAAAAGCATATTAATTACAAATTATTTGTTAATACAAAATATACCCTCATGTCTAATTTATGACAATTAAAATAATTTAAACAACACCTATTCACCTAGACACTGGTTGATCCTGAAAATTAGTAGAATGTACGTATCAAATTAGTCTTTAAGTAGGAGTAAAATTGTACGTGTTAGATAATCTGAACATCCCGCTTTGCATAACAGTCCATCACATTACTGCATATTTTACTAATAGTGGAAGCTGTTTATTAATTTGAAGTATATTGTAGTTACTAATTAAGTATATTATTGCATAATAATTTGCTTAAAATCTTATTATAGGGATATATATAGCTCATCGGATTTTTCAAAAGTCTTCGACAGACTTGACAATGGTCTTTTACTACAGAAACAGGCAGCATTTGGTCTAGCAGAATCCTTCCTCTAATGTTCAGTTGTATTTAAAAGATAGGCGGCTAACTGTACAATATCGAAGTTTCTAGTCTAATGGAATTATCGTAACATCTGCTGTTCTCCACGGCTCCGTACTTAGACCCTTATCATCCAATATCTTTATAAATGACATCACCAATGATTTTCAATGCAAGCTCTCACTATATGCTGTCGCTTTTAAGTTGTATAATTATATGACTGTTGAATTGTAACTGGATCTCATACGGCTATAAACGTGCTGTAGTGTAATTAAGCAGTTGAAAAGAGTTCAAAGATCTTTGTGTTCTATTTGGTACTAAATTGTCTTTTCCTAATTCGATCAATGATATTGCAGGTAATTCTTTTAGAAATTTATGTTTTATTTTACGTAACTGTAAAGAATTTAATTAAAATACATTAAAACTATTTTCTTACTTGTTTGTTGGAACAAAACATGATTACGCCTCAATTGACTGGCTTAGTGATGCAAAATGCTCGAGCACGTATTTTTTGGAGAACGTTCTTGGGGCATGAAAAGTATAAACGCGAATTATCGAAAAGAAATTGAGAATTTTATATGTTTTGGGTCAGAAGATGTATCCAAAAAATGCTCTTCTGAATATATTCTAAAAATTTCCAAATTTATGAAAATTATCAAGTTTCTCATATTTCGAAACTAAATTTCTCACAATTAATTCTTTACGTTATCAATTTGGATAGAGAAAACATATCAAGACTAAGTTTTCTTTTCAAAATCATATTATAGCTCAATGCAAATAAATATTCTTCAGGTAACGGATATTTTCGTATGATTCAAGTCTTAAAAAAAATTGAAAATTTACTCATTAAATGTTCTTAGTTCATAGCATCATAAAGGAACAACAAAATTTGCACAGAAAAGTACGCATAGAAATCGAATGGTGCTTGCGTGCGGCATTTTGAGAGGCAGAAGGCAATGTGGGGCGCTCTCATTGTCAGGATGGTGCTAACTATGTTTCTTCCTGTGCGAACGTTCCCTTCCTCACGTCACTAGTTATGACAACCAAAAATTTAACATTGAAAAGCTTCTTTTTTAAATAGAGACTATTAAATAAATTTCATGTAAGTCAGCTAGGAGCGTGTCGTATATATTACTCTCTTGTATTCCTTTGCATGATTTTAAGTGACAACATTGATTGTCCTGAAATCCTTGGCTGCCTTAGCTTTGTTATTCCAAATCTACAAACTCGTTCGTATTCGTCTGTTCCATTTGCCTACGCATCGAACAAATTTACCATTTCTTCCCTCCTTTGTATCGTATGTGATCCAACTATTTATAGTTCCTTTCAAAATAATTTTTTAAGTACCAAGACCAGTGAAATAAGGAAATTTATTCTTAAAACTGGAGATTCAAATATAGTTTTGTACAACATCTGAAGTATTCTGTATGTGATAGTTTGTATCAATTCTCAGTAATCCTAATATTGTTATCTGTGATACTAATTTTCTGTATGTTGTATACTTTGTAACTTTAAATTGGAATTTCCCTGCCCTGTAGCTGGATTTCTGCCTAAGAAGTTGTGCTTAAAATAAATATATAAATAAATAAATAATATCCAAATCAAAAATTTTGTAATTATAGGTTAATAGATTGGTATTAACCATGATGTGGAACATTTTATAGAAAAAAAAGCTAATGTGTCCAGCATATAACTTTCTTATACCAGTATATATTATCCTGATGTAAAAATCATCATCATCATCGAATTTATCATTGTCTTTGGCCTTTAGAACATGTGTACCAAATTTGAAAGCTTTATATCAAAAACTGTGGCTGCTATCGCGATACTACAGACATGAAAACAGATTTTTTTCCATAAAGTTATGTTTTATCATTATAATTTGTCGAGATTCGTCCAGAAATTCAATAAAAATTTTTAATTTATTTTCCCAAAATTGTACCTTTTTTCTTCTTTCATTCATTGTGTCTCTTCTGGTGTAGCCACATTCACCAAATTTAATGTGTCACCTAAAATGTTGATGACAATCTTAACTTCCAAATTTGGGAAGTCTCCCATTATTATTTTTTGAGTTATCGCGGATACACACACACCCACACGCACACTCACACTCTCACACACACACACGCACACGCACCAACAGACATCGTTCAGAAAATAGTCAGAATGAATTCAGGCGGGTTCAAAACGTATAAATCAATCAACATCTCGAGGTCGAAAAAAATCACGATTACTATACTTCCTTATATTAGGTAAAACAAAGTAATTAGTCTTTAAATACTAATCAGTAAGAAAAATATTTTCTTTTGGGATCAAGAAGTCAAAGAGAACAATTATTATGTCCAAATATTTATTCGTCATTTTGACGACAGTCTGGAATTGATTATGCTATGTCAAACCTAGAGATAAATCCAGTTTTATTTCTTCCAATTTATAACCATATTTCTATCGTTCCTAAAAAGTGGAGAGGAAAAGTTTCTATTGAAGAAATTGTTTTACATAATATGCGACTGTTGTTTCCAAAAAAACAACAAAAAAATTCGAGTCTTTTTAAATGCTTTTTCCCACACGCATTAAAAAAAACATATTCATGAAAGTAAATTACAGGCTTCCACGCTGCCACTAAATTTTCAGAAAATCAGAAGTTTTACTTTTACTTGCACGATTATTCCTACTGTCAATAATACAGTTTGATAATATTGTGGTGGTTAAAGACAATGAACGGTTTTGCTGGGCTCTTCAAATATTGGCGCTTGTGAAAAATGTCTAAGCTATATTCTGTATCTTTGTCACGCATGAAGGAAGTAGTGTGGGGATATCTATTCTGATTCAATATTACATAGCATAAGCATGTATATTTTTTTGGTGACCACAAACTTTTAACTTTTGTATCTTAAATCAATAGAAATGAAATTAATTTGATACTGTGCTTAAAATGGTTCGTACTATTTTTTTTTAAATCTCTAACTATAATGTATAAATAACAACAAGAATTAGTTATTGAGCAGTTATTAATAATCCAGATAGAAATTAGTTTTTTATTAAAGTATCCTCATTTAAAATAATCGTGGATAATTAACGCTTAACTTTAAAGATCCATCCTATAATTGTACGGCAATTCCCTAATTATAGAGGTTATCTCGAAGCCCCAATTTACAGCTCTTTGTACCGATGGATGGATTGTTAATAGTGTTAATTAGAGATAAAACTTTAAAGACTTGGCAAGTTTAAGTATAGGTTGCGTTGGTGATATGACAAATTGACATGGTTACTGTTTTACGCGTTTATTTGAGAAGAATGTTTTTTGGTACAATATTTATGCACTCTGAGAAAAAGGAAACAAGTTGTTTTTACTTAATTTAAATCCGTTTTGTCACTAAATGATTTTACAACCTTTTATTGTATGTCGCTGAATTTGTAAGCTAAAATTTACAAGAACCGGACTCTCCGTTCTCTGTTGATTACCGCCAACAGTGGGAAATCAGTTGATGAATAGCATAATCTACCTTGCTCATTTTTTTTAACACGCTTTTATTAACTTCACCTGTATGTTTGTAACCGACTCTTTGGATTCGATTTTGACCCACTTTAAACGGACAGATTTAATTGAAACTTTGTACACTTACGAAGAACCGGTAACAATACAATAATTTGATAAGTTTATATCAGTATCCTGATCAGCATCGCCAGAATTAAATAATTTTTCCTTTCCTCACGTATCCTCTGCGTGAGAGCAACGGGCTTAATACTATAAGTACATTCCGTGATTCTCAGTTCGGTCGTTGGCCGAGCGGGCTAAGGCACAAGTCTTAGTCGACGCGAAACGACGGACTCCTCGGGCGTGAGTTCAAATTCCATGGCTGAAAAAAAAAGTATTTTTTTTTCAGAAGTATCTGTTGGATCGTAATATGTTATAATATCAGCATCAATAAACAATATAAATATAGTTTAAAAAAACTAAAAAACACGCTTTTAAAGCACATCAAACTAAAAAGTGAAAAATAATTATTAATATAAACTGAACTACTAGTATTATTGTGAAAAAAGCGTGGGGCGCTTTGTGCCATATTTTTCGTATATCGAGCAACCCACGCTTTTTTCACAACAATACTAGTATTTTTTCGTTCATTATTGTTTTCAGTTTATATTAATAATTATTTTTCACTTTTTAGTTTGATGTACTTTAAAAGCGTGTTTTTTAGTTTTTTTAAACTATATTTATTTATTCAAATGTATTAATACTAGTATGCATCTGTATTTATTATAAAAAAAAAAATCGCAGAATCATAATTTTGTTATTTACAAGTTTTTATTAAAAAAATTCAATCTACATTCTCGAGGGCTGCCAAAACGAATAAAAATCCTGTTTAAAAAAATACACGGGATTAATAATTACGAACACCTCTAGAGTAATATTTTATACGTATCGCATATACAAGAGCCAACACGCGACAGATAATTTATCTCTTGTCATCTCATCTGGGAGTAACACCGATTTAATTTTGTTAAACAAATTAAACTGCCTGCACCTGATTTTATTTTGACAGATTATTTTGTGTTAAATTAAATAACCATCATATCATTTTAAGGGTAATACCCATACCACACGTATGAGGGAAAGTTTTAATCCTTTATGGTGCTGTTACATAATAAATACCAAATGGTATATACACAGTGTGTCCCAAGATGTTGTGTCGGAGAGCAAAAATTGTCTTTTTTTGGGTTTTATAAAATAACTTTAGGGGCAGCAAAATTTTTTGCTTATTGAAAAAATAAGATCGCATACTGTGAAGCGAATATTAATATACAGAATGTCCAAAAAGTTAAAAAATGTTAAATAATTTCAAGGTCAAACTACCTTATTTTTCGTTTAAGAGCAAAATGCCAAATAAAAATGTTTCTTAGAATTCTAAGTTATGGTAAAATAGAAAATTTCGTAAAAATGTTGATTATTAAAAAATAAAAGTATAAATTTTATTTAAAATATTGTTACATCTAAAATAAATTTCAGTTGTTAAACATGTTAAACAAACCGAAATTTTTAAATTTTCAATATCTGTGAAATTTTGTATTTGGGCCTATATTCTAAGATACTACATACTATTTATTGTTAATTATTAAAAATTTATTTATTTTTTTTTTCAAAATACAGAAGTTATAAGGATATCAATATAAATAAGAATCTCCCAGTATATAAGCATGTGTCTTTAAGTATTTCTTAGTGCGTATTTGTTTGGTGGGATATAAAGCTGTTGCATGATATTTTATACGTTATTTTTCCCTTATATTAGATATTTTCAGATATCTTTCATATCAGTATCCTAGCGACATTTATACGTTTTTCCGTCACTTTTTATATAAAAGATACCCTTTAAATTTATAGCTCTATAACAGCTGTTAATACGTCTTCAATTTCAAAACCTATGTTTGCGTCGTACTATATTTATAATACGGATTTCAAAAAAAGCAATAGGAAATATGAATAGAAGTTCATGATGTCGTAAAGTATGTCTCAAGACGTATTCGATTTGTTTTGTGAAGGTAATTTTCAGTCTTAGTTCACATAAGATAAATAATCTCATATTAGATTTTTTGACGTTTCGGAATTCAATAATGAGAATATCTCATTACATTAATAGTTATTTGTTTTTAATGTATAAGATGACTGGTTGCATTTTAAAGTTTGCAATACCTGTTTCATAGAAGAATTATATGAATTCAGTATAATTTATAATTGTCACCAGTTAAACAGCCAACCAAATAATGCCCGCTACTCCATTTCTAGACCGGCGTTGTCATGTTGCCTGTATTTTTATGCCACTGGATTTTGATAGTTGAAGACTGGTGTAGAAATATTTGTGATTTTGACCATTTCTCCAATATGTATATTTATTTTTGTATTGTATCAAATTTTCTCAAAACTTTTCAACAAAACCTGAGAACTGAGTTTAACTCTCATGGCGACAGTATTAATAACTTTTTTTGTGTTTTTTATTGATTTCTCACAGGTGTAACTCAATAACATAAGTAGGTATGTCGACGATTGAGACCACCCCCACTCCTCCACCTCTAAATTACTCCTGCACTGGATCTGTTGGCCAATCAGAGAGCAGGGAAATTCTCATGGTACTGTACTATCCATTTTTGGCCACTGAGTTTAACTCTCATGGCGACAGTATTGATAACTTTTTTTGTGTTTTTTATTGATTTCTCACAGGTGTAACTCAATAATATAAGTAGGTATGTCGACGATTGAGACCACCCCCACTCCTCCACCTCTAAGTCACTCCTGCACTGGATCTGTTGGCCAATCAGAGAGCACGGAAATTCTCGTGGTACTGTACTATCCATTTTTGGCCACATGTTGGGCCTTCCTCCTACCTAGGTCTCTCTGCTTGTGGTCCTCGTTTGGGACCCCATGCCTCTTCAGGGTCTCCGAAATGATACATAACCACCCAAAATAAATATGTCCTTATAACTCGCGAACGACTGGCGATATCGAAAAAGTAATCGCAAAAGTATCTCCATCGGTTTTAATTGAGAGGCATCTATTGAATGAAATAGGTCCCAAGTTCTTATGTCAAAAATCAAAAAAATTACTTACGGGACTGCTGACAGACGCCACTGCAAATCAGAGCTGGTTATTACACATATAAATTATGTTTCCTTGTCATATTATTTGTTTTATGTATGAGTAAAACATACCCGGTGAATAGATATTCCAAAGTTTAATTGCGTCCTAAATGATTATTAGTGCGACCCAGTTTTTACATGCAATAGCCTCAAGCAGAAACATAACAATATTTTAATCACCTTTTATAATCTATTTTTGAAATAGTGCCTATTTAAAACTTTAGCTTGCTCTAAAACTTTTATTAAACCTTCTATAAACTCTCATTTAACTTTATAAAACCAGGAATTTCGAATAAAGCACCCATTTTACAACGATAATACTTTTTATAAATAATAAAAAACTGAAATGAATCTTTGTAAATGGTATTTTAGTAGTATGCTCCTTTCATTTTAAGTTGTAAATGATATAATAAAGTGAACATATACTTGGGCATTTAAAGGTAAAACAAACCGTTAAAATTTAAATAGCCAAGAAAAATAGACGATTGGAACGGTAATGAATAGTGTAAGTTTTAAATGATATTTTGCTAATATTATTAACTAGCTGGAATTATCCAACATTACTCGGGTTTTGAGACACATTTTAAAACTTTAACCTCCAGTTTACCATCTTAAAGTTGAATTCTACTAGTGACTTCTTAATAATTTCCAAGGGAGGGTGTGGCAAACAATTAGTCCCCAATTCACCCCTTAGAGGGACTATCGAGAAAATTCCTTCTTATTGGGCGGTTCTAAACTCTAAGGTATATCACTTTAAAGTGTCAAAGTCCTAGTTCTTACGGTTTGGGTCTCTGTGTTAATGAGTCAGCAAGTTAGTGAGAACACTTAACAGAGCGACAGAAGTATGAGTGCCCTTATTTTAACGGGTGATATGTTGGACTAAAAGCAACAAAATATTCTTAATAATTTGTTTGGGATCGTATGTTCACCGAGTAATTAAATAAAAATATATTGGGGATCTGGCAGCACCGCGCCAGAAGCTGTACAGTGCCTAACCTTGGACATTGAACTCATTCATTACCTAACCTGCTTCATATTTATAAATGTGTAGTAAAAATTATAATACCAAAGTATTCCAACAGAGAGGGTAGAAGTTAATTTACGAAATAATAATAAATACTAGAAATAAGACACAAACAGATATAAAGTCGAAATCTTCTCAATTTTTTAATTGAAGATTACGATTTCCCATTAGTGAAGGATTTTTACCACATAAATGGAAACACATCTTGAGGCCGTCGTGCGTACCATTCGGTTTCTGGTTTTTGCCTTCATCAGTGCGAAGTAGGTATATACACAACAGTGATTCAGAGATTTATCTTGCTGTTGTTTTCATACTTTTTCCCACATGACTGTTGCCGGTCAGTCCTAATATCGTCATTTTATCTGACAAGTTGGCAAACAGATAAGTCGGCTAGATTTGTCCTTGCATAAATGTAGCTTGAAACTTGTTATATTCATAATAATCAAAAAAGAAAACTATTAACTAATTTGAAATCAGGTGAAATGCTATATACAAAACTAATATTGATATTATTTGTTCGAAATGCAAAAGTTGCTTTTCCTACAGGTAAAAGAAGTATATCTATTTTACCTGTAATTTTTTCTTCTAAATATGCATTTTATTTAAAATATTTACGTAATAATAAAATTGTTTTGTTTTCAAAGATCAAATTCCTGTAATAAAGACACCGCATAACTTTTAAATTTGGCTTTTTAGAATAAATCTTTGTTCCAGATATAAGGACTTCCCTCAAGTTTAGAAAAAGTGCATGCGCCATTTTACTTTTGTTATATCTAATTACGTTATTTCTATACATATATTACGGACATATTAGTACGTATAACTACACTGTGTCTAAAATTTGCAAAGATTTATAGCAAAAAAAGTTTCATTTCGTGTGATGAACTTGGGTATACTCATATATTTTTTCCAGGCATGCAATTTACACACAAATTTGATCTATGGTCATAGGGTGTTAGAGTAATCTTTCAAACCTTCCTCACGTTATTCGCCATATTCCTCATATGTATGTTTTATCGCTGATAGATTAAGAGAAAGGGACCCGAGTCAGATGTTCCAGATTCTTAGCAGTAACCCTAGTAACTTGAAGCCGATTACGTTTTTTCTGGAAAGTGTATTTTATTTGTATCTACAGAATTATTCGTGTGTATTGGAAAGGGTTTTTCGGATTTAGAAAGCATCATTTATTATTTGTGTAAAATACATGTAGTAATAATAGTTTTATTTCACTAATTTCAGGCAGAATCTCGATAGCATTAGTCATGTCTCTCTTCAAATTAAAATTTAGGTACTACCACTACTAACTGATGGGACCTATTGGTAATTATTCCTCTTACGTTCAGCATGTACAGGGAGGTCATTTTAAGTCTGTTTCATTTAAAAAAATACTACTTCTTGATCCCCCTGTATAATAGGTTTATACAGCGATTTTATACGTGAACAAAAATTATATGTTTAAAATTTTCATCCTATCGTTTTGTCAGCGAAACAGTGACAGATAATAACAGTGAATCTGGTCCTTTAAAAATTGCATGTATTTAATAATTATTTTATATATAAACATTCCAAAACAATTAAACTATTAATTATATTATTATTTTTCAACACATTATTGAGAAGAAGGAGGATTTTGATATTGTTAATTTCAAAAGTTGATTGAAGATGAAGTTACTTTGTGAAAATCCATTTTGATTTAAAAAATTTTATAAACACTTTTTATTACTTGTCCAATTTTCACTTTATTTGTTATTTTACAACTAATTTACTTGAAAATGTCCGAATAGGATGAAACTAGTTGTAAAATAACAAATAAAAGTGAAAATTAGACAAGTAATAAAAAGTGTAATTTTTTAAATATTATTAATTTAATGAAGAGTTCAAATTTCGTTTTGACTATGTTTTGTCGAACTTGTTAAAAGAATATGTTTATTTTTTTGTAAAACCACTGCCGATAACATATTTACTTAATCAATTTGTCTCTTAATGAAAGCGTTATTCCTGATATCTTGAAAATTGGAAAAGTATTTCATTACAAGGAGCTAGGAATGAAATGGGTAACTATAGGCCTATTGCCTTGTTATCAACTTTACCCAAAATATTAGATAAAGCAATATATAATAGAACAACAAATTTTCTTTAGAATTTTGAAATTTCCTCTTTTCAGTTCGGTTTTCAAGAGTAGGTAAATAAAAACTAATATATATAGTAAAGCATTTTGATCTTGTTAATCATGAGTTACTAGTTACTAAATTTTAATTATATGGTTTAAGAGGAAAAATCTTATAATTTTATAAATTCATATATTTTTTTAATTGAGTCAAGCAGTGGAGATTCATGGCTACAGGTCAGATACAATTAATAACTAAATACGGAATACCCCAAGGTTTAATCTTTAGACTTTTACTGTGCATTATTTTTATAAATTATATTGGCTAAAAAAATTTAACATTGTTCGCCGATAGCATTTCTTTTATATGTTCAAATTTATCACAAAATTTATTAAAAAGTAAATTGATCTTCCCTAAAACAATGATATATATATATATATATATATATATATATATATATATATATATATATATATATATATATATATATATATATATATATATATATATATATATATATATATATATATATATATATATATATATATTTATATATATATATATATATATATATGTATATATATATATATATATATATATATATATATATATATATATATATATATATATATATATATATATATGTATATACATATATATATATATATATATATATATATATATATATATATATATATATATATATATATATATATATATATATGTTAAATTCGTTTTCCGGGTATACTCCCGCGTAGGTGATAGGCCCCGAGGAGGGACCGTGGTTGTCTGAACGACGTTTCGGCAGAATCTCATCTGCCATCTTCGGGTTCTAACCGATAACTGCTTACTGCGGCTTCTGGTCACTCGAACTGAAATTCGAGTGACCAGTTCGAGTGACCAGAAGCCGCAGTAAGCGGTTATCGGTTAGGAACCTGAAGATGGCAGATGAGATTCTGCCGAAACGTCGTTCAGACAACCACGGTCCCTCTCGGGGCCTATCACCACGCGGGAGTATACCCGGAAAACGAATTTAGCATTCACCACCCGCGAAAACCTGAAAAACAACATATATATATATATATATATATATATATATATATATATATATATATACTTCTCATATGGTCTGAATGCTATCCGACCGACTCCTCGATGTCTCTGTGGCGGATAGCGACTTATCACAGCAAGTACCGAGGGCGGCGACCCTAGCCCAAGTGGACTAAACTAATGTGATTAAATATGATTTGAAGGAAACAACAAATCAGATTAGTTTAGTCCACTTGGGCTAGGGGTCGCCGGCTCTCGGTACTTGCTGTGGATGCAAGTCGTTATCCGCCACAGAGACACGAGGATGTCGGTCGGATAGTAGCATTCAGACCATATGAGAAGTTTCATACCTCTCACCACTATTCACTTCACCATAGTTAGTATATAACTAGCAGGTTGGCCACTATCATTTGTCTGTTCCATAACCTATGGCATACTGAAGAGAACAAATAAGTTCGAAATCGATCTATGTATGTATATATACATATATATATATATATATATATATATATATATATATATATATATATATATATATATATATATATATATATATATATATATATATATATATATATATATATATATATATATATATATACATATATATATATATATATATATATATATATATATATATATATATATATATATATATATATATATATATATATATATATATATATATATATATAGTAGTAATAATGTTTAAATATGTATATAAAAATACATACATAAATAGTGGGGATGCAGTTATTAGGTGGCTAAATTTAATTAAAAATCTCTGTTTTTTATCAAGCTTTCGGAAAAATTTATTTCTTTCTCAAGATATCTAAAAGTGTAGTACATTATAATATTAAAAAAATTATTATTAATTATTATAATACTTACAAACGTGATTAAGAAGATAAAAATGAAAACATGGCATACAAATTGTTTTAAATAAAATGTGTAAATAGGAAAAAAAAAAAATATGTCAATTTAGACAATTTCAAATATATATAACAGTAGTAACAAAACTGTTACCAAGTATGTTAAACAATTTTTTCATAAAAATGTATCAAGGCAACCATAAACAACTAGTAAAATTTTGTGATTTTCATAATTTTTAATTTATTTAACAAAATTTTACTAGTTGTTTATGGTTGCCTTGATACATTTTTATGAAAAATTGTTTAACATCCTGGTAACAGTTTTGTTACTACTTTTTATATATTTGAAATTGTCTAAATTGACATATTTTACTTTTTTTACTTTTTTTCCTATTTACACATTTTATTTAAAACAATTTGTATGCCATGTTTTCATTTTTATCTTTTTAATCACGTTTTTAATCACGTTTGTAAGTATTATAATAATCAATTTCTAAATCATAAAAAAATGTTGCATAAATTTTCACCTATTTATTATATATCAATTTTTAACTAGTAGAAAAATATTAATTAGCTTACTATTATGATCATTTTTACTCCAGACTAATTAGAGCATTTTATTTTGGCGATCCTCATCTTTGATAATAAAAATTTTAAGAATGCAAACAAAGAGCTCTGCTTAAAACTTAATTTAAAAAAAATTAAATCATCCACTCTGGTATATATTAACATAATCAGAAAGGAACATCAATATACTTACATAATAAAGTAATACATATACAATAAGGTAATTTCTTATACTGAGTTTTTAAAAGTTGGATGTTTTTATTGCTAAACACCTGAATAATATTTCTTTAACAATATATGAAAGCAAATAATAACACGTCTGATTCTAAATAAATAATTTTCTTTAATGAATACGTTAATTAACAATCGTTTATTACTTTTGAGAGAGATAGTAAAACAAAGATCTGACGGTTATTAACGTATGGATCTACCATCTATTTATCAAAAGTTGAATAAAATGGTCGCTAGGAAGTTTTCCTTTGCAATCTGCCAGAAGAAGAAACTTAAAATTCAAAACAAAAACTCGATATTTGCATTCTTCGTGTAGTTTTAGTTTACTGCTCACTGAGTAGCAGCACATTATCATAAATCTGATTGTTTGTGAAGTAAACGAATTTGTCGCCATTGGACTTCGAGAATGACGGTTTTCTCAGACTTCATTTGTTTTCTCCCACTAAAGCTAGAAATTCTGAAACAGATAAAAACACTTCTAATTCATCACTCACGCCTGTCACTTCGCAAGTCCGGTCCATTTCTTGTGTCAGCCGAGTTTAAAACTTTTCCAGACTTAGTTCCCCACTGTAATGAAGGAATTTAAACTTTATTATTGCTTAGGATTTTTCTCATGCATTTTAACACAAAGAAAAATTATTCGTTTTCCGGTATTTGGTTCATCAGATAATGTTTAGGGTGCTTCGTGAAACACTGACATCTTAAACTTTACAGAGCAAATGTATTGTATTTTTTGAAACCTATTTTAATATGCAAATCAATGTAGAAAATGAATTTAAAAAGTTTGATTTTATTTATAAGATTGTTTAATTATGTTTAGCTCAGGGATAATCAGCGAAACTTAGTAAATTTAGTGTAGTAATAAGTATAGTAATAATAATAGAAATAAAGGTCGACATTAAAGTAGTCCTAAATTTTTTATTAAAAGTTGAAGATATTGACAAAAATAATCCTAGTAAATTTTGGAATTACATGTCAAATAAAAAATATGACCATACCATCACTGCCTCAATAAACTGTAATGGACAAGTGCTATCTAACAGTCAGTTAAACGCTGACGCATTTACATTACATTTTTAACAGTCATACCTTCTTTCTCAGGATACAAACATCAATACTGATGATTCTAAAACCAATGATACTCTTGTAATAAAAAATTTATCTAAAGAGCAAGTATTCGGCGGTTAAAGACGAAGAATAAGAATTAGACACAATAAGACTTATAGCACATAATAACGGGTACCCTCAAAATATAATCAACAATCTAATCTACAAAAAACAAAATAAGTCCCTCTTGGAAAGAACTTTATCCCACTATTAACGACAAAAAAGTTCAAACATACATTTCATTACCATATTCAGGTCAACTCTCTTATTCAATTAGCAATACTTCCTCCAAAGTTAATATTAAAACATCTTTTAGTTCTAACAAAAATATAGGTAGATATCTTTTCAATGCAAAACAAAAAACTGATATCTCTAAGAAATGTGTGTATATCGGTTAGATTGCCCAGAATATAGCGCCTCATATGTAGGTCAAACAGGTAGATCGTTCGGAGTAAGATATAGAGAACATATTCACACACAAAAACAACATTCCAACTTTTATAAACACCTAACAGATTCTGGTCATACAATAATTGATGACAATCAACCTAAAATATTACATATTTGTGGGAAAAGTAAAAAACTTAATTAATTAGAAGTGCTAGAAATTAATAAATTAAATAGAAATAAAAATTACAACATATTAAACGACCAAATAGATGTAAACAATTCTCCGTTATTAAACTTATTCAGATAACCTGCTGCTAATAAAAATCACACCATAATATAATTTACTATCTTGAAAAAACCCCTACATTTAAAGACATCACATCTGTACAAATTTGAATTATATTTCAACCATAAAGTGACCCATCCTTCTATTCAGTTCAATTTATATTTAAATGAAAGTAAAATCTGTGTATAATTTAGTTTACTTGAAAATGCCCGAATAGGGTGAAACTAGTTGTAAAATAACAAATAAAGTGAAATTAGACAAGTTATAAAAAGTGTTTATAATTTTTTAAATCAAAATGAATTTTCACAAAGTAACTTCATCTTATACAACTTTTTATAATGTTTTCACTTTTCGTCTGTTAATTGTTTTTTATGTTATACACTGCTATTTTAAAACTATGTTTTATAAAATAATGTATTTCAAATGTTTACCTAATATTGCGTAACTATCAGCAGATATCTGCCCTACGATTTTATTTATAGTTTGTGTACCTATCCCGTAAGTGGTAGCTTGTGCGACAGTGTAGTTAAATAAATAAATAAATAAATAAATAAATAAATAAATAAATAAATAAATGTATAAATAAATAAATAAAAAAATGAGTACATAAATAAATAAATAAATAAATAAATAAATAAATGAATGAATGAGTCGATGAATGAATGAATGAATGAATGAATGAATGAATGAATGAATGAATAATAAATAAGTAAATAACTAAAAAAAATAATAAATAAATAAATAAATAAATACAATATCGAATCTTGTACGGATTTATTACATTTTATTATGATCCGTTGTGCTAATTATTAGTCTTTAAATTGATAAGTATTTACCAATGCAAACAAAATTAATCAACAATTTTAAAATAAATCTACTGCTATAAATTATATTACTAACATCTGAAACGATATTGCCTTACTTGTGCTATATGCAATAAAGAAAGTATCTCCATAAATAAAACACTTCGTCAAAAAACGTACATTAAAAATAAAATGTAGCTCAAAGACCCGAGTATCGTCGAAAATTAGCCATTAATATTGCCCCAGATTGGTTTGTAGAAAGTTTCATTGACTTTATAAATTATTTTTGTCAGCTTTTATAGGGTATTAAACGCAGAAAATATAGTTCTACTTTGGAACTTTGAGGCCTCCAAAAAGAATTTAATTATGTTCGCAATTATTATTTTTAACGATTTCTCTCGATTTCTCTGTTTTGGTCTAGCCAGAATACAGCGTTACGGGTATGATAAAATGTTTTAAATACTACTTTGTCTTACTTTTAATATTAATTGTAGAACCGACTTTAGTATTTTATTTACAAAAACTAGATTTAAATACGAATATTTTAACATGAGAGAAAGAGAGTTTTTTTGTTATATTCAACTTTTTTGATTTAGTAACAAAGTATCATGAGCACTGTGCTGGAGCGGAAATATTTGCATTTGTAGAGATTTTTCAACAATAGATGGAAAAAAGTAATCACCTACTGATCGATATCGGAATGTCCACACAATTACTTGCTTTATTGCTGTTAGCGAATGCAGAACCAGAATAAAATCATTCTCAGAGGGTTTTTAAAATATAAACAAGTAGCTTATAGAATTCCTAAAATCGCTAAATATATTGATTGAAATATAGATTTAGATTTCTTGATAAGTAAAGTTTGAAATCGATTTTAAGAAAAAACAAATTTATATTTATACTATTTTGTTTACATGCACTGTTGGAGTTTCAGTTAAATTTATTTTATTTTATTAGCATTCTTTATTTCGGTTGAGTCAGACATTTTACGTTATGTGATCCTCATAGTCATAACTAGAGCTGTCCGAGGTCACCTGGCCGCCAGAGCCGTCATATGACTCATATGTTTACATCATATCATAATACTTGAATAAGTATATTAAATGGAAATAAATTTTAACAATAATGTTACATTTTATAAAAAAATTTTTATAAAACTCACCCTTTTAAACAGATTTATGTAGTAGTTTGGTTGTCGTCATCACAAAGTGGGAAGATCTATAGTATAATAGCATCAGGTATGTTTCTACAGCTGTCTCTGTCAGCGATGTTCGCTTTGGTGAAAAAATATATTTGTATTTTGAAAATGACCGTTCGACATCTACGGATGTAATACAGGCATAAGTAAAACAATCTGTGAACTCACTTAACGAAGTTGTAGATGCACCATCACAAATTTATCTTAATTTGCTAAAATCAGGATCTTTCTGTAATACACTCGAATTTTTCACTAACGCGATTATTTTTTGCGTCATTTATAGCCTGTAGCTGTGTTTTTACGTCGTCCACTATTTGCAGCGATTCCACTAACGACAACGAACTATTTTGCAATTTTTCTATTGCGTCGTGTAGTCCCCTATAATTGTTATTAATAGTTTTTAAATCTGTTTCAAGGGAAACGCCTTGAAAGCTTGTCTGGCTTTCCCTAATAGCTGCAGCCTCGTTAGGGTTGAACTGTAGTATCACAGCTTTTATTTGTTGAAAATATTCAGCATAATAAAAAGCCGTGGAAATATTGGTTTAAGAGGGTCCAGTACACGTACAATAATATTTAAAATAGAATTTTTTTTACAATCTGTCGTCTCGTCAATACATAACCAGAGCCGTGTATTTTTTAATCCACATTTAATCCTATTTACAATGTCTTCACGAACAGCTGGAATATATCTACATAACGATGTACGACTTGGTAAGTTCACCTGGGGATTGTATTTATTCCAAAACTCCCGAAATGGTTGTTTATCCAGTATGTGTAGCGGAATATTACAGGCTATTAACATTAACAATAAATCAAACATAAACTGAGTTGTCAAAGGCATGCCATTTTTTTATTTTGATGTTGCACGGTATTGATATGACGACGACAATCTGTTTTGTGCCAGCACATTAAGTCTTGATTGCAAACTTTACAAATTATTTTGCATAAATTTATTCACTGTGTCCGCGTACGGTCGTTTTTTACCCTTTGGCGCGTTTGACATTATGTATAATTTATAGGTACAACCTCACGCATTAACCTTTCAAATAAAACTGCAGCGTAAATCACTTCTAAATCGGCACGTGTGACGACAGCGCAAGACCGTGGCTGTACTCCAGGCACATCGGACAGCTCTAGTCATAACACACAGCTCTGTACCCCCGCACGGGGCACAGTAACATATTGAGAACAGAGACCCGTTGTATTCTAATATAGTCATTATTCAGCGATCAATTAGTACGTGAGACAGATTAAGTTAGTTTAGATCGAACATGGACTGTTCAACTCTGTGTACTCGAAAATTGTAGCTTATTGCTTATTCTTATTAAAAGTTATGTTTGGAATTTTTTGACTTATTTCCCTTGTGGAAACCCCCCTCATACAGTCCACTACGAAGAAATTTCTCTCAGAAGACGACTAATCTAAAGAACCAACCCCTTGCTAGTTTCTTCGAGCCATTAGTTGGAAATTATGGAAACAAGTTAGTGTAAGGTAGAGAAAATAGTAACAATTATAAAACAAATAGTACTCATTTGTATCGCACTCTAATTATGTCCCCTTGGTGGATCTCTCTCTCCGGAATGCTAACACCACCCAAAAACCCCCATACGCTGTTGCCTTCATCCTTCCTAAGTCCGGGAAATACGTCAGAACCGGCACCAGCGTAAGAGCAGTATAGTTTCCAACATTCGGCCTTCCTGCCAACATTCCATCCTCGGGATGTACTGTTAGTAATCTGCAACACAGAGATTTAAACATACCACTAGCGTTAAGTGTTAGCATTATGTTTTCATTAATTCAAACATTTGCTTTGTGCGTTAGCCTTGTATCAACCTTGGCTCGTGTGCTAGCTTTATGTTGTATAGTAGCCCTGTGCTAACTATTAATTGTACGTTAGCCTTGTGCTAACCTTAGTTTGTGTGCTAACCTTTGATTATGCGTTAACCCTGTGCTAAAATTTGTTTGTGCGTTAGCCTTATGCTAACCTTATTTGGTGTGTTAGTCTTGTGCTAAATTTAGTTTGTATGTTAGCCTTGTGCTAACCTTTGATTATGCATTAGCCCTGTGTTAACCTTTGATTATGCGTTAGCCCTATGCTAAACTTTGATTGTACGTTAGCCTTGTGCTAACCTTAATTTGTATGTTAGCTCTGTGCTAACCTTTAATTGTGTGTTAGCCGTGCTAACCTTAGTCTATGTGTTAGCCTTGTGCTAACCTTTGATTATGTGTTAGCCTTGTGCTAGCCTTTGATTTTGTGGTAGCCTTGTGCTAACCTTAATTTTTGTGGTAGACTTGTGCTAACCTTACATTATGTGCTACTGATCTTAAGTGAAATTTTCTGTTTACTTCTCACCTTTCAGTGTAATCCAAGGCCTCATCTTATCAACGGCTATTACCATCCGACACTTTTTCCTTAAGCCTTCTCTTAAATCCTCAACTTCATAACGGTCATTCAAAAGCACTTTTGTAACACGAAACGGTTATTTATACTTGGGCAACAGCTTTCTACTAGCCCCAGATGCAATACTATCTCTCTTTAGGACCATAACAAGATCACCTTCATGGTACACATGAGCAACAGCTCTAGTCGCATCAAACCGTATCTTTTGTACTTTTTGATCCTCACTCATTTTCTGCGCCATACCTTGAACTTCACTTAAAATTTTAGCTTCCACTACATGTCGACCTTTAAATCCTGTTAAAGCCTCTAAGGGCGAAACTCCTGTAGCTTGATTATGAGAGCAATTCATAGCACTCTAGATCTGCTTCACATATTGATCCCATTCATTTTCGGCACTGCCTATCGCTGTGGTGGCAAGTGCATTTAATGTAGTTCAGTTGTATCTTTCGCATTGGCCATTTGCCTTTGGTGTCGCTACTGCGTTAGGCACATGTCTAATACCATAGCTTTCACAAAACGTCGTGAAAGTTGCCGAAGTGAAAGCTGTGCCTCGATCAGTAATCAAACGCGTCGGTACACCAAACAAATGCACGAAATCTGTCAGTATCTTTGTAACACGTCTTATACGTGTGTCTTTTACAGGTTCTACTATGATGAATTTCGTGAAACTATCTACAATAACTAGAAGGTATTTATTATCTTTCTTACTTGATACAAAAGGTCCTAGATGATCTGCATGTAACGTGTGAAATGGTATAGATACCTATTCAATTGGGTGTAACATGCCTTGTATATTACCAGACCGCTGTTTGTAATATAGAAAATTCAAACAAGAACTCACATATTTTCGGATAAACTTACGCATACTAGGGAACCAATAATTTTGAGCCACATTTTTAATAGTCTTTTCAGGCCCAAAGAGACCCCTTTCATCATGGTAAAGTTTACAAATCTGCCACCTTGCACTTCTGGATACAACTCATACCAACTTTTCACATGGGAGCCTACGGTAAACTTTCCCTGCCCTAAGCTGATATTCTTTAAAATATTGCTTCGTATCGGCACTTCTCTTATTTTCTTGTAAAATTGACCTTATTATAGAAATATGCTCGTCCTGTAGTTGAGCTGCTAGAATCCAGTCTCCTTCAGTAATGTCTATAAGACATATCTCTTCTCCAGTAAGAAGGCGACTTAACGCGTCAACATGCGACATTCTTGTTCCAGGTCTGTACTCTATATTAAAAGTAAAATCCTGAACCTCTAACTACCAGCGAGCTACTCTAGGTATTAGATGTTTCTTGGAAAAGGTCATACGTAACGCACTGCAGTCTGTTACTACCTTGAATTCTAAGCCAAGTAAATAAATACGAAAGTGCCTCAAGGCAAGCACCACGGCTAAGATCTCTAATTCGTAGGCATGATAGAGCCTTTGTTCCATAGACGTCTGCTTGCTGTAATAAGCAACAACTGTGTCTCTTCCATTTAGTTTTTGCAAAAGTAAGGCCCCAAAGCCCAATGTACTGGCATCCGTGTGCAGTTCTGTGGCAAGAGTGGGGTCGAAAATTGATAAAATAGGTCTCGAAGTAAGAATTTTCTTAACTTTTTGAACAGCTGTTTCCTGCTCTTCTCTCCAAAACCACCCTACATCCTTCTTTGTAAGCCATGTAAGAGGTTCTACTATTCTAACATAGTCCTTAATATGCTTTCTAAAACAAGTTTTGATACTTTTTCGAAACAATAATCGCCGAGATTTTGCCCAGAATGGGGTGAAGAATTTGCGGTTTCAATTAACAATTTGCCAAAACACAAGGGACATGGATGATTCTGTATTAACATTGCTTTAAATTCAGTCCACTCAAAACTAGTGTTTTGTAAAGAGTTACCATTTTCTGGCATTACCATGCAATCTACCAGTTGCAAGTTTAATGATTAAATGCTCACTCCACCGATAAAACGTTTGTAGTTCATCAATTTTATGAACCCATGCACCCGCTCCTTGGCTTTTATCGGCATGAGGTTTAAACAACGGGATAACATTTGCGTCTATAGCAACATTGTGAGTTGGTAAAGATGATTGTGTACTTACAAGTTGCTGGAGATCTATCACTTGTCTTTCGAGATCTTGTATCCTTTCTTGTGAAAATGTTGACATCTCCCTCTCTAGACTTACAGTTGCAAGTGGCGAATGGGGGCGGCCATCTCCCCTCGGAGGTACTGCAACTTCACTCATAACACTCAATCCTGCAACCGGCGGAGATTCCTGCGAAGGTTGATGCTTTTTGCGTCTGTTCTTTTCACCTATTGGGGATCTTGAGGGCGTTCTTGTCCTCGAACTTATACGGCGTCTGTTGCTGCCATCACCTCCTATTATGTTAAAACGTATACGACATCTGCTTCTACCGGCACTGCTTTCCATGTTCACTCACTTATTTACGTGTACGTCACTTAAGTGCATCTCTGCACACTCGCACTCGAATAAACTGGTTTTTCCGCACTTTCACTAATTTTCTATCAGTCCTTGCGAAAGATCCTTTTGAGTAATCCCACCACTACTATGCAAGGTGAAGAAAATAGTAACAAGGTATAAAAATTATAAAATAAATGTTAACCATATTATAATTAAATTATATTTTGAAAATACTCACAATAATAAGAACATAATACTCATTTGTGTCGCACTCTAATTATGTCCCCTTGGTGGACCTCTCTCTCCGGAATGCTGACACCACCCAAAAACCCCCATACGCTGTTGCCCTCACCCGTTCCAAGTCAGTATAGTTTCCAACATTCGCACATGCACGGTGTGTAGAAATAGACCAATAAAATCTAATTGCTTGAAATTATTTAATGACCCTTATTTTAAATGTTTTATGTGGTCAATTGTTTCAATTTCAAAAATATTTCGACGTTTCGTCTTTATTTAAAGACATCCTCAAGACTATTTTGTATAGGTTTTCCTTGTGAAACACTAAACAACTAATTTGGTTATGTGTTTAATTGTTTAGTGTTTTACAAGGAAACCTATACAAAATAGTCCTGAGGATGTCTTTCAATAAAGACGAAACGTCGACATTTTTTTGAAACTGGTTTTCTTCCTTAATTGACCACACCCCAACAATTTACCACATAAAACAAACAAAATCTAATTTGTTGGTTATAGTCAGGATGAAATGGCTATCCGATTAGGTATTTAAAGAGAAAATAGAGAAATCCATTTTACAAAAAAAATTGGTTGTTATATTCCGAACGATGATCAGATAAATATACTTAAAAATGCATAGTAAAAAATGAAAATAATTTTTCCGAAACATTTTAATATTCTCAGTGTTCATTACTTTATGAACACCATGTGCAACAAGACATATCCAAATTGAGGTCCGACTATCGAAAATGTTTACTCTTTTTCGGAAAGTCTTTAATTTTGTTAAAACATTTTTAACAGCAACAGGTTACAGCATTTCCACTTAAAAGTTCGAGATTTTTTATATTTTCACTAAAACCGCATAATTTACGAAATATTTGAAATAGTTAATTGATTCGACCTTTACTTGATGAAAATCTATATTGACAACGAACGAAATAAAACATAGTTTTAACGGTTTTCACTTGTTTACTTTATTTACACTTTTTATCGTATAAATAGATACATAACAATTGTTTCGCCAACACAGTGGCTTAATCAAATGTGAGTACAAACTAACATTACAATACATCCGGGGTGTATAAATATATGCTGTCTGGTAATAAAACAATTACTATAAATGTAGGTACAAATTATTAGGAAATTCCACTTGAAGAATTATTGACTTAAAAATATGAATGAATTATCCTGGAATATTGGGGTTTATAAAATGTTAATTTAAAACAAATTTAATGGTTGTGAGGAATTCGTTTCTAACTGATCATTTAAAATGATGTCTGAGTTTTTTAATTTATTAATTTCTAGAGATTCTAACAAATTTATGGCCTTTCTTCTCTACGTGCAATATTTCAAAATTTTTATTTAGACTGATTTTCTGTTAGTAAATGATTTGCGTATGTGGAATCTAATGTTAGTTTATACTCACATTTGATGAATCCACTGTGTTGGCAAAACAATTGTTAGGTATCTATTTATATGATAAAAAGTGTAAATAAAGTAAACAAGTGAAAACTGTTAAAAATATGTTTTATTTCGTTCGTCGTAAATATTTCAAAGAAAAAAAACGACTTTAACCAAAAATCAAGTAGGATATTCCTCTTAATATAGCAAGCATAGATATGAAGTTTTAATTCGATGCTTAAAATTGTTTAATCGCTGAAACATAAGAAACAAACAGAGACAGACACTATTACACTATATTTGCTTCGTAATGGAAAGTAAAAAAATTAAAACGCCAATTATGACTAAAGTAAAAAAATAATGTGAAATAAGGCAAACACCGCTCTAATCTGTTTCGCGTTTCCTATAAATAGGGAACATCCAAGGCTGCTTTACTAAATTGCTAAACATAATTTATGTTTAGTGTGCGCCATTACGGGTTCAACGTAGACATCTACAGTAGCCTAATGAACTGGTGAGATGTAATCAACATTAATCAACTGAAACACGGTTGCCTTACGCATAGCGCATTTTATAGTTACTTATATATTCATACACTTAGGGACTCGGTTTCAAGCAAACTTAAATAATTTGTTAGTTATTTCGGAGTTTTAACAACCGTCCCCGAAACATTAAAATAACTTTAAATTGACATTTGTAAAGCTGGATATCATTATAACTTAATTAGATATCTCGACTGCTATTTAAAACAAAACAGAATAGATCGTTATATTATATACAGGGTAGTGCACTTTTCAGTATTTGAAAATAGGTAAAATCCGGAAAAAGAATAGAAGTTTGATGTATAAACTTATATCGAAAACCGGAGTGTTTCTGAGATGTCAAAATAAAAAAAAATAACTACTTTATTATTTAATTTTAATTGATATCAAATCAGCAAATTCATTCCTATTTCGTCAATCAAGTTATCTACCTATCTGTCTCTCGGTCTATCCAGTTTCTTTTCATGTTTAGTTTTAACTAAAACCACGATTAAACCAGGAAAATGGTAAGAATTTCACACTTTTATTTTAAATTATCTCCTTAAATATGTTTTGCAAAATCTACAGTGTAAAACATTTCTTCTGATTATATCTTTAATCAGATTCATTTGTGCTTTTATATCATTAAACAAAGTCTAATTGTCTGTTTTGTTCCTTTTAGAGCAAAATTATATAGTGTACTTTAAGTATATTACGACCTTACTCAGAACAACTGAAGAATAATAAAAATCTGACGTGGATGGAATAAGTAATTTGGCTTAACATAGAGGCATCAAGGATGATTTTACTTCAGAATGAAAGATTGTGGAGTTGTAGAATAAAGATCGTAAATGAACTCGGTCATCCCCCCTCAAAAAAACACGACACAGCTGGATATGCTTCGGAATTAATGTTCGTCATCAACGTAGCGTAATTTAAAGTATAGAATCTTGAATGGGATTATCAGTATTACTGTATTATAGTACTACTAGATGAAACACTCAGCCATGGAAAACATAGCATATCCAAATAAGGGGTAAAAATTGCAGACGTTCAAACGTCTATTTGATGATTTATCCCGTTTTTATGTAGGAAGTGAATATAAGATAGAGAATTTCAAACTCAATTGTTCTAATTCTTGTGTTCGTGAAGCAACATCCCATGTAAAATTTCATCGAATACCGACTACTTTTTGTACTAATTTCATCGTCAAAATTTTTGCAAATATTAGGCAAGTAGCGCTTCAAATTTTATAGTTATAATACAGCGCTGGAGCAACGTTGGTTTGACGTCAAAAATCTACTTAATACGTTGGGTGTGTTTTCAGATCATTATTCAACGTTGGTTAGACGTTGGTAACTGATTAAGTAGATTAAGGTAATTTTTGGGTAACCTTCCAATGTTGGTTAGACGTTGTTGATTGACGTAATAGATATTATCACTAAAAAGTCATCTGACAACATCGGCTGAACGTTGGTGCCCAACTCAATTGGCCTGCTCCATTATAAAACAGTCGACAACATTGGTTAAACGGTAATAAGCGATTTAGTAGGTTTGAGTTTATTTTAGACATTGCTCAACGTTTTCTAGACGTTGGTAATTGACTAAGTAAGTCTGGTTAATTCTTCTAAAGTCTGCCTACGTCGATATAATGTTGAAGTGAAACTTTGGTGCCTTTAACATAACCTCAAAATTAATATCGGCAATGCAGGTATTGATAGATATTTAGTAAAGATTTATACACCAATTGCAACGCAAGTCCACTCACTGACCATATTCATACAGAACACTGTAATTACAATTTATGCAGTCATTTACAATCTTAATTCTCAAACTGGATCTAAAATAAAGTTTTACCGTCACAATTTTGTGAACACTAAAGAAACTGCAATGCAACAAATAAATAATTGGAAAATATCCTTTATTCTACATACAAGTTATATTTGTAAAAAAAAACTATCTAGATTAGCTTTAAAATAATAGATGACATTTAATCAAATACGTGAAATACCCACAACGTTATATTTATTTCTCTGGTATACACTGATCAGCTAACTTTTATTCCAGCTTGAAATTCTGCCTAATTTCATTATGTGTACGTGATTCGACTTTGGAAACCTAGATAGATATATCATTTCAAAGTAAACACAGATACAAAAGCAAATAATATGATTCATATATGTGGTAGAAATTTTTAGCAGACCGCAGAGATGTAGTCTGCCACACTATTTGTTAACATGTCCTAGCAATGAAAATTTTTATTATTTGCTAATTCGTGTATAAAATATGATATTCAGGATTCCATATTTTAAGATCCCACAGAAAGTTAAACCTTGACTACGCCATGATTTTAAATACTTTTTGTGAAATGTCGCAATATAGTTTAGTATTTAAAAAGCTCGTGAATTGTCCAAATGATTAAAGCTACATCCTCAAAACGAGTCTGACAGACATTTATCATAGTTATATTTTTTTGAATAAAAATTTGTCCGCCAGTGCTTTTGCATTAATTTTAAAGCGGTGTAAAAGATTCTCAGAAGGGTAGATTTCATAATAATCAGTTCAAGAGTGTCACTGCATTCTCATCTGCTGGAGAAGTTTTTTACAAGGAAAAGTTCCGGACGCTTGCATAGATATCACCTGCTTTAGAATAACAGCTTAACAAATATTGTATACTGTTATATTCTAATAAACCTATATTTAGATCCTCCTATTATTGTTTACTTATATGGGTTAAGAGTAGTGATAAGACTCGAGTGTGAAAATACTCGAGTGACTCGAGTCAAAATCCGATTCGAGTGACTCGAGTCATATGGCTGTTCAATTCGCGTAAAGTTGTTACTCGAGTCGAGTTATTGCTACTCGAATCAAGTTTTAACTCGAGTCGAATTGTAATTCGAATAATGTTGTTACTCGACTCAGGTTATTGCTACTCGAATCAAGTTTTAACTCGAGTCGAGTTGCAATTCGAGTAAAGTTGTTACTCGAGTCGAGTTATTGCTACTCGAATCAGTGAGTTAATACGATTTAAGTTTTAAATCGAGTTGAGTTTGATTAGAGTCAGGACAGAGTCGAAATCAAACTCGAGGCGAACTATAGAGTAAGTAGTTGGAGATGATTCAGTGGTTTGCTAAACGGTAAGTTTTTAAAGTGCATTTAGGTTTTTTCTTTTGGTAATCTTTCAGCATTTAAAACACTACCATCTAATTCCAACATAAGTTTGAAAAATCGAAAGGATAAACATAAATCATAATAATTGAAATACAAAATAATAAATGGACCCAGGTCAAATACTATTTTTCCGGCAAATCAACACATTTCAAATACAAAATTAAATATTTAATTAAAATTGTATATAAAATGACATTTAAAGAAAACCAACATAATTTTTTTTTATTAAATTAACATTAAATTAAACTCTTGTTTAGCACAAAATATTAAATAAATACAGTATTTAATATTTAATACACACCGATTACGGTTTTTTATTTATTTCGAACTAATTGAATCGAAAAACAAATCTTTATGAACATGAATGTGCCAGTTTGATTCCTGCAGTCGTGTGAGTCTTGAGTTTAAAGAATTCTAAGTTCTAATTTCTAATTTTCTAATACGTCGTAATAACGTCGTATGTAACAATTATTGGTTTGTACGTAGAGGCGATTTGTGATAGTTTTCTGACTATAGAGATGCGGAGTATTACGAGAGCTCTGCGATAACAAACGTTCTGATTAAACAAGCGCATCTCTACAACAATGTGCGCATGCTTCTGATAGTTTCAAACGGTTGGAAACTGCTCTACGAACAAACTTTTTTAATTAATAATTATACAAACTGACCTACAAATATGAAACAACAAACCTGGAGGAGAATTCCCGATCCCGATGACCCGATGATATAGTAATTGATTAGTGATTTCATTCATGGTTACATGTTTTCATCTTTATTACTTTTTCAAGATTAGTGCCTTCAGTGCCTTCATGTAAATAATCTTTCATATTTATATTATATAAACAAATCACACTGGCACTAAAGAATATTTAAAAATATTAATAAAACCATGAACAATTAAATTAGAGAAACTTGACTCGAGTCAAAATGCGACTCGATTCAAAAGTCGACTCGAGTCAAAAAGCGACTCGAATCAAAAGTCGAGTCGATTTTTTGAGTTTTACTCGACCTAACTTTTTGACTCGAGTTTTATAATAATGAAACCGAGTTTCAACTCGAGTAAATTCGGAAACCTACCGAGTTAATCGAGTGAAAAAAGTCACTCGAGTCCCATCACTAGTTAAGAGACTTAGAAAAATAAATTTGGGCGTCAAAGCTGCGGAGTTTAAGAGCATATGAAACAAGGTACGAAGGCGTCTAAAGGTGAAAGTAAACGCTAAAAAAATAGAACAAAATATGTTGATGTAGTATGGAGATTGGAAAGAATATGGGTAGACAGGTGGTCAAAGAAACTCTGGTAGTCGGTAGCAAAAGGCAAAAGAAGACGAAAGAGACTCAGGACAATATAAAAAACTGATGTACAGAGGCAATTATGTTACGAAGTGTCTAGGAAGATTGAGTTGACCATCAGACATAGCGCATACTATATACTCCGTATTATTTGTGTAGTTTCTGAATGAAATTCAGAGATTTTTATCTATATTTATTGACCGTATAAATTTTGCAAGCCAAACGCTCTAACTATCTAATAAATCGTCTAGATAGTAAATATAGCATAGACTTGAGATTTTTACAAGGGTAAATCGTGACCGCCTATTTTAGTAAATTAATAATAATTAGTAGGTAATTACTTTTTTTTAATTTCAGTACTATCCGTCGCGAAATATTCAATTACGATTTAATAAACATTTATATGATAGACAAAAGGCATTCTAGGTTTCAATTGGATTAGTTAAAGTAGTGTTCCGCCACTGGTTTCATATCTGCGATTGAATTCGTAATTCTGGAGATACCGTAGACTTTACATATGAGGATAATCAATACCTGGCAGAGTTCGATAACTCCAGCGAAATATGATGATTGCTCTTCTCAGTTTTATGTTTATCACTTTGTTTTTGGAGATGTTTGCATATAGGTACCTCGCTGGTATTAACGGCGACTTATGGCTGTCGTTTGTTACTTCTTAAATTTAATTTATAAGAGCAGATTCAAAGCTGATGTTATAGAACTTAAAGTTTTATGTAGCCAGTTGGCAAATCGGATTTGGGGTTTGATAAAAACCTTTTTTTGTAACTTTTAAATCTTGTTCTCCTTTAATTCTACTAATTATAAATTATACAATGTTTTACAAACATAAATAACAAGAACATTTTGCAAAGTGCTACCGACAGTAAAAACGATTAACAGTGTTTTTTTATAATTTCTTTAAACGTAAGTACTACTCTTACTAGTAAATATTTTGGTTTTGGAAAGAACTGAAGCACACACAAGATAAAATCATAAAGTTTTTAATTAATTGCTTAATGCTCTTAGCGCAAATAAAAAATGATGAACGATATTTTTTAATATAGTATTTCTGTTAAAGATGATGATGGTGAAATAAAGGAAATAAATATTTTATACTGGTGACACTTTTTTATGTGTGTGTTTGTGTGTTTGTATGCGAGCATGCGTGCGTGCGTGCGTGCGTGCGTGCGTGCGTGCGTGTGTGTGTGCGTGTGTATGTTATGAGTTATTAACATTAATTTTGAATATATAATTCAATGTAGTATGTTAATATAATATAGATGTATTTGTCAGATTTTTGATAAAAGAAATATAATAAAAGGTCAGTTAGAATAAACCGAAATAGGTATTTTAGTTACAAAGTAAACAGCCTTTTAAATAGTTATATTTCTCCATCCAACATTTTGGAGAATTTGAATATTTTAAAAGTGAGGACACATTTAAGGTATGTTTACAAGAATTTGCTGATACATAGATAAATATTTTATGAAGCTAATAGCTCGACAAAGAAAAGGTTACACTTTCAAGACAATTAGAAGATAAAAGTACCAGAATATTTGTTTGGATGAAAAGAAACATATTGAAGTTAGGGGAACGGCACAAAATAGAAGACAATTCCTGTTACCAATATTAGAATATAAAAAAATTTAATGGTGATGTATAGAAGTGGAGTGGATTTTGAGATTAATATAAGACTATTCATGAAGACGAAGGTATTGAAAGACAAATATCAATATTTAATATCAGCTGCCTAACAAGGTTTTCAATCAGGAAGTAGGTGAAAAGTTTTACCCTATCAGGTACAGTACAACAAGACTAGCTTGACCCGCGAAATGCGCAGAAGAGGGACAGATAGAGTCATTGTTCGACAAAGATGCAAGCTACTGATTTATTCGAATGTACAATCTGAGACACAAGTTTTTGTACCTGAAAATCGGATACTAGAAAGGGATTAATTAAATGCAAGATTTCTTATGTAAATGTCAATAAATACTTTAATGATTATTTACAGTTATTCCAATTACAATTATTTACAGATAAAAAAGATTGCTGCTTTCTGATTAAATCGCCACATTAAATCTAAAAAGGAATATAATCAAATTAATAATGTAAACAACTAACATTTTAATTCTGTATGAACAAACAGCACCTATATTATAACTAAATATTTCCATATATAGGTATACAAATTTAAGGGAAAAACCATTAATATGACTATTAAGGAATAGGACAATAAATTTTGAAGAATTTAAAAAGTTTCCGAATAATTACAAAATAAAATTAAATGCATGGCATTAACAATACTAAAATATTTTCATAATTATTTTATCTACCCTATTTTCTAATAGTACATAAACAATATAAGTGTATAATATAAAAATAATGATACTACAACCAAACAAGGAGAACAATATCATAACTAATAATTTCTAGAATTACTTGGATCAGGATTTTCTGTATCATTAAGTTCTTCTATACCCGACAATTCTCCGTCACAATCTTCTTCCTCCTCGTAGTCAGAGTCTGATGAGGAGTCACCTTCACCCACATTTATTATTAGTTCATCGACAATTATATCAATCATAGGTTCTCGTGCCATATATTCAACCTCAAACGTTTTGGCTCGTTCACACCTCGACTTCCATTGGTCCACTGTGAACTGGTCAAAAAATTCGTCACAATAATTTATAACACTTAGTTAACGTTTCTCGAAGACACATACTCTTTCATGGCTGCCCATACCAATTCGATTGGATTCAGATCGGGGTGATAAGGCGGCAATCTTAACACATCATGTACCATACCATTAATTGTCGTATCTATTTAATATTTTTTATACTTATGAAGCTTTATAACGTTATATAAATAGGGTTTTAATGCATTTTCATTAAACGGTATATTTTGTCCCTCAACCAATTCTCCATTTTAGATTTTCTAGTGGCAGAAGTTGGACATTTTTCTTTTTTTTATTATGGTATGGAGCATTGTCGATAACAGTAACACTCCTAGGAGGCAAAGATTTTAATAAATTATTTGTCACCCACTTCTCATAATTCTCGTAATTCATTTCATTGTGATAATCTCCGGTGTTGCTATTTGATTTTCATCTTACATAGGAATTCGTTACAAAACCATCTTCCCCGCCGGCATTTAATATTATTAAGCGAGTACCTTTTGATACAGGACTTCTTAAACCTTCATTAGACTCATCACTCCAAGCCGTTCTCTTTGTATGAGAAGAATGTATGTATGTTTCATACATGTATATAATTGGACGTTGCTCTTCCCGATATTTTCTCATTTTTCTCAAAAAATTCTATTCTCAAAAGTCTAATTTCCTGCTTTTCTATAAGAATTTTTCTATTATTCTTCATTTGCCTCCAGCGGAATCCAATTTTTCTCATCTCCTTTCTAAGAGATTCTGAACTTCCTTGGTAGTCATAATCTTCGCACATTTTTTTATAAATTGGTCGTAAGGTGGGAACTTGTTTTTGCGTAATGTGAAAATTATGTATTGTTCTTCTTAATAAACAGTGATCAAAGTCATCCATAGCTATACTACTCTTTACGTTCTCGCATTTTTTATTTGGCGTCGAAAACGATGTATTCACTCCTAATACTTTTAGCTTCTTGCTTTATCCGTTTTACTGTTCTCAAATTGATGCCAGTCGCGGCTGCAACACGTTCTTGCACCTAAAAAAGTTTAAAATTTAAAAACAGTCAGAGGTGAAATAAATATATTGAAAAATAATAAATGCTTCATTTATGCAATTAATGGCAAAGTTATGCTGAAAATGTTCTGTTTTCACTAAATAGTGAATACCTACTAAATATAATACCTATGTAAATAAATACCTTTGTTAAATCTATTATGGGTTTTTTAGCATCCGCTTCTTGCTGCATAAATTTCAAAAGTGAATTAACAATTTCTCGGGCTTGCCCTCCCAGTATTTTATTTTTAATTCCACTTTTAAATTGCATATTTCAACATACAAATATGTAAATGAAATAATCCAAAATTCACAATACCGGCAACGCTACACAAAACTACTTTTTCGCAGACTATCCCGAAATGAACTAGATGAAAGCGATAGGTAAACTGATCTTTCCCAACCGGAAAAAGATGAGTTTCCTGCGCATCCGATGTTCAGGAGCCAAGCTGGTCTTGTTGTACTGTAAGAACTATGAAGAGGTCATACATCAGTTACGAATAAGATTAGCTAGAGATATAGAGATATAAGTTAGAGAGTTAATAAATTTGGTTCTTCAGCAGGCAACGAAAAATAAAGCAAGTATAAGTTTGTCTAGTCTCTTTTGTGTTAGAAACACAGTTACGATCATTAGAGTCGTTAGGTGTAACTAGCGATAAATGTGCTGCTATGCTTTATCCATTAGTCGAATCCGCTTTGCCAGAAAATATTTTGATTGTCTGGGAGGGACATCGTAGTACTTATAAACACGCAAAGAATATAACTGAACCAACTAATCATTTAAAAATGGTATTAAGATTTATAAGAAAATGGAAGAAAAAGTTCATTTGGCTGGCACAAGTTTTGGCTTTGAGGTAGGACAAGATAAAAAATACAACCATTAGAAGAGTATGAAAAAAAAACCTGAAACAGTTGTACTATTTTCAGCAGGTGTAAGAATTCCATTCAAATCAAAATTGTTTATAGACAGATATATAGATAGGTAGTTATTTTATTGGTGTACTTATACAGAGGAGAGTTTACACACGTCAAATTGTTATGCTACAATAAGCTTGTGCAATATAATAAAATTAATAAAACTTTGATTATAGGTACCAAGTTAAAATGTAAGAATTAACACAAAGTACTTCAATAGGAAAAAACTTAAAACAAATCATTGTAATGTAAAATAATATATGGATATATATATATATATATATATATATATATATATATATATATATATATATATATATATATATATATATATATATATATATATATATATATATATATATATATATATAAAAAACAATATGTAGAACTATGACAACAATATAGTGTAAGAAACAAAGAAAAAAATACTATAATTTGGACAAACTTATTTAATTGTTTTGATGCAATTTAGTCAAGATAGAAAGAGGTTGTTTTGGTTGTTTGAGATCAAATCATAATATAAAAGTATGTAAAGCATTTGTTAAATATCTGATTTGTGGTAAGAAACACTATTCTGAATATTGGCAATTATGTATCTAAAAACTAATTCAAGAAGGGCTGATACTGCATTTATAACTATAATGAAAATGTTCTAGCTAATAATAATAAAACTATATCTATTATATACATCCACTGCTCGACTTGTAAACAATAGCAGGTACAAAATTGTCAGGCCTCTAATTGATTCTGGTTCACAGAAGTCATATATTTTATCAAAATGTGGAAAAGAAATTAAATATAAAAAAATCGTGGATGAAATTATTAATGTATTTGGAGGGATAGATTCAGTTCGAAGTACTCACCACTCCTTTTATTTCATAATTTGTGCAAAAATTCTTGTCACATATTTAATCTTTTTTTTACTTGAACAATACAGAAAGCTGTCTATATATGGCAACATCGTTGCGATTCCTGCAGTTTATGTTTTTGCAGGCATAGTAAGAATACGAATACAAATAGCGCCGACTAACGGCGAAGTAAAATATTAGCTGGCTTACGAGCTTTTGACATTTAATTCGTGCCTTTGAAGTTGAAAGTCTAGATAGATCATTTCAACGTAAAGTGTCAGCACTAGAACAGAAAAGTGTGCAGTTTCAATCCTTGGCATAAACAATTCAGTTTAAATTAATTATATGAAGAAAAAAATTAAATATGATGGATTTCTCGGAACTGAAACAAAGTATATCAATGAACAAGCACAACTTATTGACCAACTCGTTTTTTTTAAATTTTTTTGTGTGTTTCTTTAAGTTGGAAGCTAATAATTTGGTTTTTTTTTAATAAATATACTCATAGCCTACTCAAAAGAACAATTTTTTTTTTCAATTTCACTCTAGAAACTAAGTTTTTTCTGACATTGTGATATATCGTTGAAAAGATAATTAAAAGCACGAGGTATTGGGCTATAAAATAATCCAATATAGCGCCCATAAGAAAAACCAACAGCAGCGGCAATAACTCAAAAATAAAGAAAGAAAATAGACTTTCTTTGGTAAGTCAAGGACAATGTGAATTGTCAGCGGTCGTCAAATCTGAAAGATGTGGGAATTATATAAACCGCGCCATTTCAGTTTTTTGGAATTATCTTAAAAATAAAGATAACCAATTTGTATTTATCGACAAAGCTATAAAATTCTTCAAAACATTCCCCTTTCTATCTCCAATAATAACTACGACAGTAATACATGAATATCCAATATGGGACAGACTGTATATTAAATTTGTATATGCATTTAAGTTTAAAAAGAAATAATTAACAAACAATTTCAGAGAGTTTTTATAATTGACAATTTTGAGAGAATTAAAGAAATTTATTAGTAGTGGAGGTTTATAGTTGCTACCCTCTGTAAATTCTAAAATAATACTTATTTAAGTAAATTAAATATGTGACGCTAAAACAACATTTTATGCACATTTCTACTGATTTTATCTATAAAGTATACCTATATGTTTCGGTATTCAGTTCTTTGATTCTCATAAATCGGTCTGGAGTGGTTTCTCTTATGGAAGTTTTTATATCCCACTCTGCATACGACGCTAATCGCATATCGACGAAATATATTCAGGAAACCATTTCCAGACGTTCCTACAAAAATATTCTTATTGCATACCTACGTTTTACATACAAATAATCTTCTACGCTTTACATACAAATAATATCTTAAAAGTTTTCCTCTGCCACTTCCGGTTATTTCAGTCTGTTTCAAAAATCATTTCACCATATACATATACAGTTTATTGCTTGGCATCGCTAAGTAATAGCTCTTTTATTGACATTTTTATTTACCAGTGAATTTTTTATGGTATATTCTAATTTGTTTTTTATTGTTCAGATATAAATTTTACCTGCGTGTATCTTTAGCTGTATACAATAATACATTTATTTCAATTTCCAATGATAAAAAGCAATCTGTACAATAATAATTATAAATTTTTGGCAATAAAAAAAATATAAGGAAACTTCTTTCTCATTCTTCCATCGACTACTTTCAACTAAGGCTGGGAATCGAAAGATAATTAGTATTCGAATATTCGAGTATTCGATAGAATTATTCTAATGGGACATTATTCGAATATTCGAAATATTCGAATACTCGAATATATTCGAAAATTCAAATACTCGAATATTCGATACAAATATATCAGTATTCGAATATTCGAATATTTGAGTAAATTTGAATATTAAAATAAATTATTAAATTATGTACGAATAGGTATACAGTTATCCAACCAAAGTAGGTAGATAGTAGGTATAGGTAGGTACCTATTCTAAAATCCAAATATATAAATAACCCTTAGTGGCCGTTTTACTCGCAGTCAAACTATTCATCCCTTTCTCGCCTTGACCTTATTCTTACTGTTCTAAAGCAGGGGTTAAAATTAAATTTTAAATTTTAGAAAACCTGTAAATATTTAACTATTGACTTTTCATGTATCTGTTGTACCGTCGCAATCTCGTCTTTTTAAAACATTCTAATTTTAGAATACTTTTATTTTTTCGAAAAGGAAAAATATTATGACAAGTATAATAAACTAGCTCTGTTTCGTCTTATTAAGCTTCAATAGTTAAATGTAAAGCGCCTCAATCCTAAAATAAAATACTAACATAATTCTACCAAACATACAGAAATACCCTATTGTGGGTATGGAAGCAAATCAAATTGCCTCTTAGTGGATTACGTCACGACTATTGTTATGGTCTATCCACCAAATACTCAAATAGAGTATTCTCCTAGTATTCGATTAATTCGGATTATTCGGATTCATCGAATATTCGATAGGTATTCGAATAATTCGAATAATCCGAATATTCGAATATCCGAATAGTTCGAATATTCGAATATTTTTTCGAACGAATATTCGAATACTAAAATCTGGAAAATTCTCAGCCTTACTTACAACAAATTATAAATAAAAAAAAATAGCAAATAACCTGGATTTTACCCTTGTAGTTCGTATGAAGGCTATACTGGGTGTTTACAAAAAAGACTCTCTGATCGCATAACTACATAATCTGGACATCAGAATGGGTCGATTTTTCCAAACTCGCCTAATTCTTTTTTTTTTTTTTTTTTTAATGGAAAATGCCTTGTTCAGTTCAGAATAATTCATATAAATTTTGTTACAATGACAGAAGGGCTAAGTCTACCCCTACCTTTAGACAAATTTGTTGAGAAAATCATCTCGTTGAAGAAGGAGGAAGAGTGGACCAAACACGCGACCACCGGTATGAACTCTAAGTCCTATACCCAAGCTACTCGGTCAAGACGGTGGTCCTAATGAACAGTGTACTTGGAGAGACAAAACCTACGTTGGTCTTGGAATTGAAGAACATATTGGACTGCCAAAAATCAGCCGAGTGGCTGGCAGGCCAAACTCAGAAGTCTGTCTAGGAATTGTTGATAATCTCCGTCTGCTTAGGATGCATGATTCTGGGAACCACTAACTCTACGAGAATGTGAGGAGTGCCTGTAAGTAATTTGCTAGCGCAACTTTCATATGAATCGGAACCATGAGAGACCAAAAAAAAAAACGTTTTTATTAACGAAATATAAAATTGTATTTCAATAGTTGCGAAGTTAGTCCAACGAGTTCACATTTTGGTTTGCTCAACTCATAGACAATTTCCGATATCAATGTATACAATAATGTATCCTAAAATTCTACAAACACCCACTTGTGATGGGTTTTTGGGAGTAAACGTCGATTTAACCAAACAACTTATACGGGGTGTCCCAACAAAAAGTAGGCAACCTGAATAACTTTGGAGATAAAATTTTTTTGAATAATTTGAACTCCGGGACTTTTAATGTAATGTACACCTTCCCTCTTCTACATGCCCCCTCAAAAAATTAAAATGGCAAGGGGGGTCCAGTGATACATCAAAAGGTCTTTCAATTGAATAACTGTGTTTTTTTTAATTATCGATTCGTACTTAAGGCAAATAATTTTAGATGAATCCAATCGAAATCGTTTAAATCTCCAAATAACACATACTGGAATTTAAAATAAACTACATTTTTAGTGCTCTCCATCCGGTTTTTTCGATAAAAAACACTTCCTTGTCCGTTGAGTTTTAGAATAAAAAAAGACTCATCAGTATTTGATAGTCTTGAACATTAATTTGACTCAATAATGTTAAATCGACATACATTTTACCAGAGTGAGTTCTCAAATGGTTTAAAACCAGAGAGAAATAGAAATGACAAGGTACTTTAAAAACGATAATTGTGCTAGAGCTACGACCATATTCAACTAGAAATCACCCAGATAAGGTTGGTTATCACGTATGTTTTACAATGCTTGACAAAATTTATGAAACAGGTTCTGTAGGAAACAAAGGGCATGAATCCAGCGCATATTTAGAATGAATGCAATCGAAAAGGAAGTCTGGTTTTGCAGATTGATAATCCCTAATCGATAAAAAGTAGCTGAGGCTTCCGGTGTATCACGAAGCAGTGTTCATTGAATTGTAAAGGCCCACAAATTTCATTCATATAAATTTAAATTGGTACACGAATTAAACGAAGATGATCCTCGATCGTCGGCTTGAATTCTGTGAAATTTTTAGTGAACAATTAAACGGTAATGCCATTCTACTCTACAATACGTGTTTTTCTGATGAATCGACATTTCAGTTATATGGGGAGGTAAACAGGCACAATTGTAGGTATTGGAGTGAAACCAATCCACATTTGTTCATGGAAACTCATACCCAAAGGCCTCAGAAGTTAAATGTTTAGGCTGGCATCTTAGGGGGATCACATTGTGGGGCCGTTTTTTATTCCTGACAAGTTAAATGGTGAAAGGGGCCTCGATCTGTTAGAAAATAACAGACCCAATGATTACCCAAATCCTCGAAGAAGACGATAATCTTTTAGATGGCCAACTGTTTTTTTCAACAGGATGGGGCACCCCACATTTTGCTATAGCAGTCCGTCAATTTTTGCATAATCGGTTTCCTGAGCGATGGATTGGAAGAAAAGGTCCTGTGGAGTGGTCCGCTAGCTCACCCGATTTAAGTCCCTTGGATTTCTTTCTTTGGGGACATTTGAAATCGAAGGTATTTGCAACAAAACCCGCATCTCTGAAAGAGTTACGTGAAAGAATTGTTCGAGAATGCCATTTATTGACTCCAGATGTGTTCAGAAATGTTCGTACAGAATTTCAAGATAGATTATACTACTGTATGGAAGTCGGTGGGGATCATTTTGAACAATACATACAATAATTTAAACTGCTTTTTTTATTTTTATTTCCCGAACCTAAAATAATGAAACAATTATTTCTCAAGAACGAATCGATAAAAGTTTTAAAAAATATACAGTTATGTAGAGAAATGAAAGACCTTTCAAACATGTATCACTCGACCCCCTTTGCCATTTGAATTTTTTGAGGGGTTGGCCGTGTATGATAGAGGGATGATGATAGGTACAAGTATTACATTAAAATATATCCCCCTTGGAAACAAGGTCGACGTGTTTCACCAATTTTTCAAAAAAATTTGTATCTCCAAAGTTATTCAAGGTGCCTACTTTTGGTTGGGACAACCTGTATATGAAAATCTTTTCGTGGACGGCAAAGTTGCTTGAAAAAAACACAACTTTGACAATCATAACAAGATCAAAGTAACGCAAGGAAAGAGAAGATTTCGCTCTTAAGAATCATTTACACTCACGATATTTGTTTCAAGATAAAGATTTATCAAACAATTAAATTTTACGTTTTTTAAAATGCATACATTTTTAACCATTTTGTAAAAAAATTTTCATATACGTTCCATTACTAAACACATCGAAATTAACTGTTTTATTGAAATAAATCAAATTCAGTAAAATACTGATTAGGACTTATCATTATGCAAATGAAGTTCTAGATTCCTAGTTTTACATATTGGAATTGGTTGATGTTGCCGTAGAGATTTATATTTCGATCACGAGCTCAAAATATGTGACATCCGCTGGGAGGAACGCGATTAGTGATTAAAATGAATGAGAATACTCCCAACATTGAATAGTACAAGATGTCTAAATATAGTGTAGTTTCTCTGACATGCATATGTAACTAGTTAACTCTGACTTGCAATGATTTACAAGACTCTCCTTGCACATACGAACTTTAATTTGATTTGTTGTCAAAAGTTCATAATTCTGAACACATGAATTGTTAGATAATTTGCTGGAAATTAACCTCTAACTGAGTTTAATTAATTGTATTAGATCTTTATGGTATCAGGAATGAGATTATGCATCTATATTCCACTTATTTGGGTCAAGTTGAAATATGCTAACCGGAAATTAATTTTGCATGTGTTGGCCGTGTGATAATTTGTAATTAAAGTTAACAAAATTCAACTTTTAACGTCTAAACATTTTTCGATTCTACGCGTCTGTAGCTACTATGTGAATCATATCTTGCGGTAAGGTAGTGAGTACTCGTTTTTTTTTTGTATTGTAAATATTGTTGCAAATACCGCATTTTTTATGTAGGCCCCCCCATACGAAAAAATTAAGAGGTGTTAGATCTGGACACCTTGGTGGCGAAAGAACTGGACCTTTGTTAGCAATCCACTGGACAAAATTTTCGGTCAAAAATTGATTTCTTGTCATCTGGCAGATTATTTAAATATTGATTTCCAAATTCGTTTAAAATTTCACCTAAAATGGATTATTATGTTACTGATTTAAGTGGTGTTGAAAAACAACCTTACCTTTTAAAGCATAACTATAGAATTATTTCTAACTGGACAAAATACATTAAATTGCCAACTAGTTTGAAAACCTCTTTCTCTAATAAAATAGGGATTTGTGTCCGACCAATAATGAGAATCATGTCGATTGAAAGATCCATTTTTTGTAAAGTTAGACTCATTGTTCCAATGACATTTTTTAATAAATTTTATTAAAATAAATTAACAATAGTTGATTCTTCTAAAGACATCAGTTTGTTTTAAATGATGAACTAAGTGAGTGGAATACTGATGAAAATTGTGTTTATGTAAAATATTTTCTATCTTTTTCAGCATCTCTTAATGATGCGTAGGGATATAATCTAAAATAAGCCAGAATCTTATTTTATTTTTTTTATTATTATTTATAACAGGCCTAGCTCTCTCTTGTTTAGGTTTAAAAGAGCTGAAATACTTGAAATGTTCAATCAAGCATTTCAATGTGAGACATATGAACTAGGTTTATCACTATCAGCATATCTTAAAGCAGAGGTACGTTCTTGTTGCTATTTGTCGTGTTCTGCATGAACAATTAATAAATTGAAATGATCTTCGTTGGCATAAACCAAATACACCATAATTTAAAAAAAATTATAGGGAACAACTATTAACGCTAGAAAATATTACTCAACTTTACTAAATTGAAAATAGTCAACTTTGAATGTAGTGAATTAACCTCGTTGTCATGTTCTCTAAAACCGTCGATATCGATATCGATATTGGTAAAAATTTCTCAATTATTTCATTACTTTAATGTATTTGTAACATATAAATGCTGTAATGAATTTGTTTATCATATACTTAACATTTCAAGTCCAGTTGTTTAACAAAAGATCACTAAAATATTTTAACAACTACTAGATACTGCATTTTCTGTGCCACATAATACACACCAAAACTGACCTAATTATTTTCGTATAACATTGACTTAATTAATGCCTCTTTAATAATTACAACAACTCGTCATTCTTTGAAAATAAAACAATAAATCCAGCATGTAATTGGCGACAAACCATAACTCACGTGTTTTTACTAAAACCTTTGTCACCTCTATTTAGAGCTATATCCGGAATAAAATAGATACAAAAGAAACAATTAAGGACAGCTATGTATAAGCAGAGTCATTACGTAATGGGGTAATTTTATTATCTACGTTTCCGTTTTAATATAAAGGGTTTTGATAAATGTTTACGTGAGTTGACAAATTATAGTTTAAATAAAAGAGAATTATATATAATTAAGATAAACAGATGGTTTAGTTACCAGAACATCAAACTAGTAAATAATGACTAATAAGCTATTGTATACATATAGAACTACCGATACAATTTTTTTTTTATATACAACAATAACATAGTAGAAATTTGGTTGCCACGTAAACCTATACACTCATTAAATCGTAAGGCTATCGAATTAAATGGTGTGTTTAGTATATTTTCGTTTGTGGGATCTTGTCCTAGGCTACATGACCTCATGTCGAGGTTGCTATAAATTTGTGATGGCCGAATTAATCCAATCGGCATAACATTTCGACTGAAAAAAGGTCAAGTGACCTTGATGACCAAGAAAGAAGCTCAAAATTAGGTACTTCTAAGTCCTTACTTGTTATTCATTTAGAATGGGAAAAACTAAATTTTCTGGTTCCATGTAATTTCGAATATTTAGTTTGCCTGTGTAGAACAGTAAGGTGACTCTACTGCTATAATACATGGCACTTTACACTAGGGTATTCCCTAGTTAGAGCTGATTATTACCAAATAAATGGAAATCGTTCATGCGGCCATCACGTGGACCAGTCGCAGACCGGTTTCTGGTTATTGCATTCATCAGTGCGAAGTTAGTACACGCAACGTCAATGGAGAAATGTATTTAAAAATCGATCTGCCCGAACGAGTTTCTGTTAACCCGCTTTGTAACGATTTTATTGAAATTATATATTACTTTATGGACGCACTGTATAAGGTTTATATTCGCAAGTAAATTAATTAAATCCGTTAATGGAAAAAATAATAATAGTAGTAATGGATTTTATTGACCTGACAAAAATATATATATTCACAAAAAAAATAGACAATTTAAATTATTACATAATTCAAATATACTTAAGTATGTGCATTATATTAATAACTAAGAAAAAACAAGAAGAAAAAAAAATACATACATTTAATACTACATACAGACATATAAGAATACATTAAATTTTATTTTTTTCTTTAATTAAAATATGCAGCCAGTTAGAAGTTAAATAAAAGGACGCCTTGCAATAATTCTTTTTTTGAGCGTAATTTGAAAACAAGTTACCGGTAAAATCTTGTATCTGTCTGGTAGCCAATTATATAGCCTGGTTATATTATATGAAAAGGGGCTTTCAAAAAAAGAAGTTTTGTGCTGAGGTGGTGTTAACCGCGACCTATGACGTATGTTTAAATTATGTACCACCGTCCGATATCGGATTTTATTGTATAAAAGGCGGTCTTTTAGATGTAATAATTTTATGAAATAGCGTGCAAGCTTGAACTAGCCGTCTCTGTTCAAGATTTAACCATCCTATTTCTTTTAAGGGTTCAGAGATATGATCCCTTTTGTTAAGACCACATACCAGACGTACACAAGAATTTTGCATACGTTGAAGTCGGGTGGAATCAGATTTTAACAACGAAGGTCCCAAAACAACATCAGCATAATTCAAATGTGAAAGTAGTAAGGCGTTACATAAATGTGTTTTTAGCTTATATATTGAGTAAAGATCTTTGAGCACATATTAATTTTATGTTACCCTAAGCTCTGCGCAGAATCATGACAAACAGGTATCTAAGGGAATTATCTAGGAATGAGCCAAGATTTTTGGAGCCGTCTGTTATAGGTATAAGTTCATTGTCGATGGTTATCTTGACTTTTTTCAGAACATCTATTACGTGCTAGAGGTCTACCAAATAATATTACTTTTGATTTAGATGCATTGGTGGTTTAGAAAATTTCTTTGACAAGAACAGTAAGGAATTAAGATCATCATTGACATTCGTACAGGACTGATCAATAGTATTTTCATTGTAAGAATGGTACAGTTGAGTGTCATCAGCGTAAAAGTCTGAGGTGCAAAAGCGTAAACAGGTAAATAATTCATGAGTGTACAATATAAATAATAAGCGGTCCAAGAATAGACCCTAGAGGTACTCAACACTCCACGGGGACGTAATTCGATAAGATATCATTACACATAACAGCATGAAACCAATTCAGAAGATAGCTCTTGATTAAATTTAATGAATCATCCTCAAACCTAATGTAATGTAAAATAGATAGTAACAAATCGTGATTAATTTTGTCGAAAGCTTTAGAATAATCGATTAACACAAGTATACATAATTTGTTGTCATCTAATGCGCAATGTATGTCGTCAGTGACCTTGAGAAGGGCTGTGGTACAGCTATGAGCGGAGCGAAATCCAGACTGGTTTCTCAGGTAAAATATTGAAACTTTCTAAGTGCGCTTTAATTTGAACATTAATTATTTTTTCAAAAGCTTTTGAAATGGCACCCAAAATAATGATTGGTCGAGATCAGCACAATCTTCTGGTGAGTTGATCTTAGGGAGGGGGATAACTTTTGCATGTTTCCATAGTGAAGGGTAGACATTATTTGCTATACAAAAATTAAAAATGCGAGTTATGTAAGTGAGTATATAAGAGCAACTATGTAGCAAAAGGTTAATTCCAATGTTGTCAGCACAAACTGCTTTAGATTTTATAGACAATAGTATACTATATACCTCATTTCATTTGTGGAGAATTTGTCGAAGTAGATTTGAAAGTAAATTATAGATCATTGTCTACGTCACTGTCCCCTTTCAATGCCCTAATAAAATAGTCATTTAGATTATTAACATCATTTAAATAATCAGGAATGTCTGGTGTTTTTTTTGTTGTATATGTCATGAACTCTTAGATGCAATCAATCTTTTTCTTGTCTATATTGTTTTTAGTAATTAATAATTCAGTTACATGCGACAATTTAAACATTCTTTCTTATAAATGCATACCCTTCTATCCAACCTAATATGAGTCCGTATGTAATACAAAGATAAGTTACACAAGCTAGCCTTGCTTTCATTCATTCATTCATTTAGTTATCTTTATAAGCCATATACGTATGTTGAGTTAAGGGACACGTTCTGGACGTAAACCTATTTATTGCCGTTATTCAGGGCACGCTGCTTCCTGTATTATTTTAACAGAGATGGGTTAACCTTATTAACACAGAAAGACACAAATGTTTTTAGTTTCACTCTTGCGTATAAAGCTAGCCTGAAAATTAAGGTTTCGTACTATTAGAACCGACACGTTTTACAAGTTATCAGGGTCGAATTTAGAAAAGTTGCTTAATTTTTGCAAATTTGCGCTTGAAGTGAATTGGAACCTTTGATGTGCAGCTAATTTTGTCATTTGGATTGCCTAAAAGTTGTAGTTCATTTTCTGATGAATGAGCAAAAAAAATCCTGTAACAATCTTATTACTCTAACTTTAAATAGGATGTTACATGTTACATATCTAAGTGTATCTAAGGCTAAGATACATAAACCAGTAAAGTCTGTGTGTTCTGTTATTTTAGCAATTGGATCGCCGACATACCACCTATAAAAATCGTTAACAGGGAAGTTCAAAAGTGTACCCATTGCACCACATACATTCTTTATGATTAATTCTAGTGATTTCGTTAATAAGATGAAAAATAATATCCAGTTGCATGAAGATGAACTTTCCTTGACGTTTGTTCATGATTTCTAAGTGTTCTGCCACCACTGACCTTGGACCACCTTAAGGATTTACTCGAATCAATCAAATACTAATTTAAAAACTCACTTTTTAGATTGATTGTTGTTTGTCTCGTTTTGAATTTATAAGGAGACCAATGAAATTATTAAGCATTACATTAATAAAATTTACAACATTTTAAACCAAAAATTAAAAGATTATGAATTATAAGTTATAAAATTCTTAGTGAGGTAAATTATTTAGGTGTAATTCTAGGCCCCAAAGATTTAATTGGAATGCACATCTAATAAGAGGTACAGAAGCGACAACAGCGGCCTTTTGTCAAAATTTAGGCTTAAAGCCGGAAATGATCTACAGATCATATTTAACGGTTGTTAGACCCATTTTGCCATATTCATCATTGGCATGGTGGTGAAAAACAAAAAATAAAACAGCACAAAACAAGTTGCTAAAAGTGGTTAGCGTGTCTTGGAATCACAGGTGCAATACACCTGCCCAACAGATGCAATTTAAGTCCTGCTTGAACTGCCTCCTTTACATACTTACGTGGGAAAGGACGCAGCCCACAACCTCATGAACTACAGTTTATATAGAACTTTAAACCAGGCGATCTAGTTAGGCATTTTAGAATTCTGAATAACCTTCAGTCAGATTCAATGCCTAAACCTAAGGATGTGATGCTAATTATGATGAAATTTAAACGCTTGAAGTGGTAATACAAAGCGCCAAATTTGAGGCTCTGGGGGATCACAATTTAAAATAGAATCACTTATTTGGTACACAGATAGATCATATTGAAAAAGGTATAGGAGTATGTGTATATGGGACAAAATGTAGCCATAAGACACATCCCCAACATCTGAAAAGCAGACAGTCATGTCAAAAACTTGTAGTCTAAAAAGTCTGTTCACTTAAACTTTGTAGTGGTAGATTGGACTTAGCGAGCGCGATTTACAATGGGCAAAGTAGCGAGTGTATTGTAAGTTGCTTATTTCCAGGCGTAATAAATATATCATCGTGGGTTACTTATTTATTACCAGGTGTAAAAAAATATTTCAAGGCATTAAAATTAAGATAAATGCCTTTTAGGATTATTGAATTAGTGGAAAAATATTTCAACAGAGTGTACATACGTAAATGTATTTACAATAACAAGAAATGCCTTTTGTTGGTTATCAGTGGAAAGAAACAAAATAACATAAATAATTTTGACATATTTTCTTTAAAGTTTTGAATAAGAGACTAAAATGACTGGTTACGCTGAAATAAGAACATCCAAATTTAATAAAAAAATTTCGATCTAGCTAAAGGAAGCAAAACGTCTTAAAAATTTTCGTTACCTTTTATTTTGTGTACCCATAAGAAATAATGTCAGAAAATAAAACAATTTTAAATTCTACCTACTTTAGAGCTCATAAAAAACTGTTTACCTAGGCTCGCAGAGCAACCCTTTCTCGACCGTCAGTCTTGTGTAGTTCTCTGAGGAGTGCGGTGCATTATAAATGCACAAAATCTATTTATATAATACCGCGCTCCTGTGTTAGAATTTTTTATGTGCTAAGATGAAATAAATTTATATCTACAACAAAAATCCTCATTTCGTTGAGATCTATATTCTCTTAAAACTTTCGTTATTAAAACTTAGTCACCTCGTATAATAAAAAATATTTTAAGAAACAGTAAATCATTAAAACATCAAATAGGTACCTTACCGATTATTATTATAAAATCAGCCAACCAGTAATATCAATAAAGGTAAATAATTTAATATAAACATTACACAACACATAAGTTAAATTATTGTGAAAGTAAAATTATATAACATACAAATATCCGATGCCTATGAAATAAAATAAACAATGAAAATTGAATTAACCGCTATCGGAACTTTGCACTTGTGTGTATCTGCTTGTCGTCTGCACCAATCATCTACGCTCATTTTGTTCCCTATCCTGACTAACGCTGCAAAGCTTATATGAACAGACTTTAGAATGCATTAAATGGGACATACGAGGAACAACAATCATATGTATATCCTTTAACAGTTAAGCAGCGCTTAAAGTTCTAAATCGTTTACTTTTAAGGCTAAAATCGCATTGGAATGTCTATAAATAGTAAAACAACTGCTAAGGATATCTTGATGTGCATGCTAAAGCAAGAAGGAATAGAAAGTAATGCAGATCACCTTGTTAGAGAAGAAGCTAAATCATCACATCATTCATCGAATAGGAACCGTTTTCTAGAATATCTGAGACACATTTTTTTGATAATTTTAAATATATTTGATTCAATTTTTTGTTTGTGAAGAACAAATAAATTGAACAACTTTCAAGGGTTGAACTAAATTGATGAACAGAGCAAAATGGTAAATTTTGAATATAAAGCAATTATATCTGGACGAATAAATTAAGTAAGGTAATAAATAGTTCGGTTCTCTACTAATTGCAATCATTATGAACTCCTAACCAGTGTAAAGTTAAATGAAATATAATACTTTGTGTTTATTATTTATTTTATTACAAGTTTACCAAACGTACGAATTTTAATTTCTTTACAACTTGCATATTTATCTAATCTAATCTATCTTGTAGTGTCTAAAGTGAATAAATCTCTTGACAAAATATTAAAGAATGTTTTCTGCTGTGTCAATAATTTCATAAGTGACAATGTATATCGAAGTTTCCGTCCCGGATGTCAAAATTTCCCCCAACTCTCTTATAGATATATGGAAGAAATAACTTCGTGTTGTGACTCTTGTAAATTGTCACAAAATTGCACCCTGGAGCAATATAATAAGGATCCTTTCTGTATTCCTGGCATTTCGATGATTAGGTAGATATATACAGCGTAAGAAAAGTGTAGAATATATTCCATGGCTCTCATGATCAAATTAAAAATAATTCATTAAGTGATTAAAAAATGTTGTATTGTTTTAACTGAAAGTTTGATTGAAGTGTAATTATTGTAGATTTTGAGGAAGACCAATCAGTGTATGATTTTTGTTCTCAATTTGTTACCCACGAATTAATTTTTCCTACATTTTATTTTCAATAAAAAATTTTGGGACCATCTTATTTTTATTTTTATTTATTCAATATTCAGACTCGTTAAATATTTTGTTAATTCTTCTGTCTGCGTATGTCTTTAAATTGACTTAAACAAGTTGATGATAGGAGTAATTAAATGCTATTTTTAAAACTTTTACATAAAAAACATGACACGTTACTTCTAGAGGATTTTAGTTTTTTGTAATATTTTGGAATTGGCTGAATTTTATCGAATATAAAAATGATGTTAAAACATGCTTTAAATTAATTTCACACATTAAAAAGGAGAATTAATAATAATTTTTGATTATTTCTGCATTTATTTAGCAATATTATTTATGTTAAAAATAATAGAAAAATTTATTTAATGACAATAAAATTTTCAAAACGAGAGCTGAGACTTTAATTGGTCCCATTTTATGACTAATTACCTGAATTTGGCATCCGCTGTTATAGTAAGTGAGCAATGGATATTTACTTTTTTCCCGTAAAGAATGAGTAAGTCGTGTCACGAGTATTCCTTAGATTGCACTAGGTAGCGGCCAGCTTGGTTCCTCCTAGATAACAGCTTGAACATCCAAATCGCCGGCTTCCAATATTCGGCTCGAAGGACCAATGCTACGTGGTATTTCTTCTTATTTCGTAGGTAGTAAAATAAATTAAATACATTTATTATCTTTCATTAGTGATACAATGCAACACTTTTAAACGATGACGGTACATTCATGCAATTACGTACGCCATGAGTGACAGAACTTTCAAGATTCACGCAAAGTACGGTTGTTTCTTCTCAGTTTTGGTGGTCCTAGTTGACCAGTTTTCATTTGTCTTAGAAAGTTTTGCTACTTTTATCGAATAACTGTTAATAATTTTAATGTATCCATTTAAATTCATTGGCTATGATATACTGGACAAAAAGAATAAATATTTTACCTTTGATTATACCCTGACTTGCTGAATGGTTAGGTAGTGAATTTGCGAATTTTTAAACAAATACTAATTTGTGTGTTTTGTTGCAGGTAAGACAAATTTCAATATAAATGGTGACTACGACTAGAAGAACAGTTGAATGCTCTCTACTTGATAAGCCGAAAATACTTAACTATAACATTTACCAGTTACAAAATGGTGAAGCATTATCTAATGCCGAAGCAACACAGAGCGCTATAATATATACGATACGTATGCTATGTTCGCTAAACCAAGTAGTCACACTGGAGTACGAACCATCAGTTTCGTTCAAGGTGTTGGCGGGTAGTTTGTCCTGGGAGAGCGATGATTCTGAGTATGAAATTATGTTATTACTTCCATTGTGTAAACGTAAAAGAAAGTGGGTACAGGAAGTAAATATGAAAAAGAAACTAGTGACTTCAGTTTTTCAATAGTAAATAAAATTAGAAATGTATTTACCTGGTTTTTTCGATTCTCCGGAAATCCTCTTCCAAGCTTCTATCGTATATCCTGATTCCGATACTCCTCAAAGGTTTTATTCCACAGGCACTTACTTCTTCAATTAATTGCTCCAAAAAAGTTGTATTATTAAAAGTATGCACGATTAATTTGCGTGAAAAGATACTACTATTGCCAGCTGCATGTAGCTAGTACCACTCTGTGCCTACTAGGCACATGTGTCGTTAGCGACGCTTCAAAATATATCCAGAAATATCACTCCGGAACGTGACGATAGCGAACATATCAGACGTAGCATGCGCAGCTCTGTGTGGCCACATATTGTCAATAAAGAAAGCCTTTTTCGTACGAAAAACAAACCTTGCGTACGTATCGTACATATCGCTTTGTGTGGCCTTTGCATAGGTGTCGATGATCTATAGTGGATGAGCGGACTCGCTCGCGTTACCATCTCTCGAAAGAGGATGTAAAACTATGGTTTCCATATATCTACAATGTGAGTACATTTATGATCCCTCACCACACAGCAAAGTACCTACTGATTCTACAAATTTTCTAGGTTAGATTACTAGTGTATGTACAAGCACTGATGATCTTATCTCGTGGCGTCTATAATTGACCTTGGTGGCGGAAATAGGTCGATATTAAATAAAATATGTAACATGAATTTAAGTGGTTTACTGATTCTGTAGTCCTTGTGGATTTAATTCAATAGTTTAATGGGAAACTACTTCTATTTCATTTCAAATAATTTTATTTGGTGAGGTTGGTTTTGTTATGTCAAGTTCCAAATTTTTGGAAAAAAATACTTTCAGTTTGATAGTAGAGAAACACTCAAGTATGACTATATAACTATTTGCGTATGTCCTAGTTAATCCGTTTAAAATCAATTTCGAGAAAATCGTAAGAAATTAAATGCTTTTGATAATTGTAATATATTGTAACAACAATTTTTCGTTTAAGTACTTCATTTTATAAAAAAAAAAATTATATTGATGTGTTTTTTTTTGTAATGCTTGAAGAAGACACAATTTTTATGTATTGCAAATTGAGAGCTTACAAAATATTATCTTTCAGTTACTGGCTTTCTATAAAAAAAAAAACGAATACGTCTTTTAAAAATTTATTCTAACGGTAATAGCAATAATTCTCTGCTCAAGATCTCCCTGTGTTTGCCTAAAATAAGTAATTCTGAAAAGTGGACTGTGATTAAGGGTTTACAAACCATAATGTTAGGCACAGAGTGAGCCTGTGGTGGATTTTAGGTTATGTTTGTCGAGATGTCATGTATCAGATAAACACAAGTTGTAACTAGCACATGGGATTAAGTAGTTCTGTACCAAGAGGGTTAATTACTAGGCTAAGGTATGTAATATATCTTGTATCATAGGATTCTCCTAATGAGCAAAGCGACGATTTGAATATGATTAATTATTGCTCATTTCTGACTTCTATAAACCTAGCAATTGTTTAGCATTATAACACCATAGTTAAACAAAATCTAACAATATATATCTGGATATAGTATTAATAAAGATTTAATTGGAAGTTATTTAAATTTTAGTTTTGCTGACCAATAGTTTTAGAGCATTCCTGAGGCTAAGCAGGTATAATGTTATTAATTTTATAGAAAAATTTTACAACTTAACATAAATAATAGGCAATAGACAATAATATTTATTGTTGTATAATTTATTATCAACATTTTATTTTTAGAGATCTTTGTTAAAAATTATAAAGTTTTTATTACTTGTTAATTTTCACTTTATTTGTTATTTTACAACTAGTTTCTCCTTTCGGACTTCAAGTAAAAGTTACTTGAAAATAAAGTTGAAAGAAAAAGTTTTAATTTTTTAAATCAACATTTTATGAAAGGGTAGTACTTTTTTACAATACCACCTTTACCTTAGTTTTATTTTTACCATGCCTTTCCTTGAAAATTACTTAAGGTAATTGTTTTCAATTATTTGTATTACATATTATGCAACTAAGTTTTACATTAAGCGCAAAAGCTTAGGAGACAGCATATAAACAAACATCATTAACCTGGGTAAACAAAGGTTTCTCATCGTCTTAGCTTTAAACGTGTCAGATTCTAGCATAACAATAGTTTTTTTCGCCTAGCAAATATATATTATATAAAAATGAATCATATTAACCCTAAAAATATGACCGAAAGTAATGTAAAGTAATGGCATCACTTGGGCCGCTAAACTCATAACAACACGATTTTGTAGTTTTTCACAATCTAGACACTTTTAATTGTCATTTGCATACTTTGACGTTTCACATAATTTTTCATTAATTGTCAATTTAAATCAAAATTTGGAATCAAAACAAACAACAAAGGTGTAAAATAACAATAAGTTGTGAACATGTGTAATTCTGTGAATAAGTTAAAATGAATGATAACTCAGACAGTGACGAAGAATCGAATACTCCACCAGACTTGCAAAAGGAAGCTAGCAATGTTTCTCTGAATATGTTACCTAGAAGGTCAAGACAACGGTACGAAATGTACTATGAATTATTCAATAACTAGAAAAAGAATAAAAAAGCAAAACATTTAACAGAAAATGTACTACCTGCTTATCTATCTGGAAGATCAAAGATTGTAAATTCAGATACACTATGGGCTGAATTTTCAATGTTGAAAAGCACTATTAAAGTCAAGGAAAATATTAATTTTGATAATTTTCATAAAGTTCGAGTATTTTTTAAACAAAATACTGTAAATAACCTGCCCAAAAGTCTAAAATTTTGACTCAAGAACAATGCATTGAATTTTTTAAGGAAGCAGATGATTCGGAACATCTTATGATCAAAGTAAACAAATAAATTAGGATGAATTAATTATGTTTTTTTTTAGCATTGCTTGTAGGTTTCTCTTATTATGGGACTATACGGAGCTTGTCGTCGAAATAAGTTGTTGAATATGAATCTTGACCACATAGACAATAGAGGAGACATATTGATTGTTACAGTTCCAGAAACAAAAGATAATATTACAAGAACGTTTACAGTCACAAACAAAACAGTTGATGGATTGAATCTACTTACAATATACAAGAAATATGTTTCCCTTAGACCTACCCACACTCCTCATAATCATCTATTCATTTATTACAACAATAATAAATACATAGTGCAACCGATCGGAAAAAATGTATTTAGCAAAATTCCAAGCAAAATAGCCACTTTTTTTAAACTACCTGAACCTAATACATACACAGGACATTGCTTGCGCCGTAGTTCTGCAACCATACTAGCTAACTCTGATTGTGAGAGTGATTTGCTAACACTTAAAAAACATGGAGGTTGGCGTTCTTCTGCAGTTGCAGAAGGATATATCGATGACTGCTTATCAAATAAGATTGACATTTCACAAAAAATCCTGACCAATCAAAACTACAGTCTATTACTAGAGAAAATAGTAAAACTAAAGTGTTAAATATTTCCGATCAAATAAATGAAATACCAGTTAATCTAGACAATTCCAATGAACCGTCAACTTCATCTATAGAAATAAATCACCATGCTACTAGCACTTCAAACACTTACCGAATGCCTACTAATTCTGGTATTACTATCCATAATTATGCTCAAGGGATAATTAACATCAAGTACTATAATAAATAAATTCGTAAATTGTTACTACTTAAGTTTCTTATTAAATTCTGCTTGTATTTATAAAATGAAAGATTTTTGTTATATTTTTCCTTTTTTTTTTTGGTTTTATTTAATGCTAGGCAAAATACAGTTGTTTCACACATGCATAAAACGCATTAGCAGCCCTTAGCTATCAGCTAATATCCACGGGCTACTAATGCTCATTTTCTGCCCTTGTGACACAATATTGTATAGTATTCATAGTAGTGTTTTACTACGGTACTAATAGAAGTCACTGATATCAATAACTTTGTTTCTAAATTAATCAATACAACTACCATTTTTGGATGTATTAATAATTAGCAATAGTGAAAATATGTTGGAAGTTGACATATACAGAAAATATATTAATGCTATATATATCCCTAAGGACTCACACCATTGTGCTCAACACAAAATGGCGAGTATTAATTTTCTAGTCCATCGCCTAATAAGCTTCCTCCTCAATAACGAGAGGTTCGGAAAAAATGGCATTGATTAAGGATATGGCTGCGAGTAATAGATACTGTGTAAGTTTAATTAATGAAATAATTAAGAAACGTAAATTTAACCAAACACTTCGAAATTCCTGGGCCCTTGAAAATGAAAGATAGAATCCTAAATTTGTAACGATTCAATTCGATCCTCGGTTCATCCGTGGTATTGGTAAGATTTTTAAAGATATGGGTATGACAAATGTTCACTCATCGGGAAATGAATTACAACAATTTTTAGTCAATTCAAAAGATAAAATTAAAAAACGGAAAGTCGGGGATTTACGAAATTAGCTGTAAAGACGTAGGACAAACTAGACGATCAATACAAGCTAGAATCAAGGAGCATATGGCTCATATTAAATATGGTATGGTATGGTATGATGCTGTTCAATATATGTTTGATAAGGACCATGAAATGGATAATATTAATTTAAGATTATTTAGGAATGTAACAAATACGTGATAGCTGGATACATATGAAAATTTGGAAATTAAAAAGTGTAAAAATAGTCTGTTCTATTGGGTCACCGAAGTGTTAGATGAGACAGATTAATGACATCATTTAAAAAATTAAGTTAACAATAGGTTCAAAACATTGGAGTGTATTTTAAAATTTCTGGGATCATATTTTGAAACATAATAAGAATTTTCTAGGAAGTATTTTCGTTTTTATGTAATTTTAAAAATAAAATAATAATCGGAAGATTTCTCAGATATTCGTGACTTTCTCGGAAATTATTTAGATAGATAGATGTTTTTTTAAAACAAGGGAGATGTGATTTACTATTGAAAATGTAATATTTTTAGTTTATGTTTGTACCTGTAAATAATATTGAGCTTTTCAAAGACTTTTATTGTAATGGGGTATGCATTAAGTAGATTCAACTGATAATAAAAATCATAACAAATTAATCGTAACAATTGAATTTATGAGTAGATATTCCAGTCATTATTAGGAATCCAATTATTCTTCCCTTTAATAAATTTAAAAATATTTTATTGGCTGTCAGTAAAAATTGCCATACGGTGACATTATTCCACCCCTCAGTCGATAAATCAGTGTCACGAAAAATAACCAAATTACCTTTCGGAGAGTCTGAAATATACGCAATTTTCAAGCATTAATTTTAGTCGTCACTTTACATTACCTTGTCTACTTTTCCATAACGTAAATGTACGTTTTGTATTCAACACATGAAGCGTCGTACTGAAATTTGTGCCCAAATATAATTTTCTCTAATATTATATGAAGAGGAGTTGACCTGTGTGCTTTTAATAAACATTTACACTGACCATGATTATTATTCAACTGGTTGACCGTAAACTCCCACAGAATTTCTCAGTTAAACTTATAATAACTCTGCGACGGACATTGCAGAACGAAATAATTTACATATTGTTAACCTTAACTCCGCTAACTCACTGTGAATTCCCTAGTAAATCATTACACCTAAAACAAAATATACCCTATATTGTTGTGTTTATGATTTTCTCATTGTAGATACAAATATTTTTAATCATTAAATCAGTGTTATATGAAATGATGTATGATTGCTAAGATTGCGTAATCAACACACTAATTGTCAGATTTATTATTACAAATGATATTTACCTAAAAAATCAGTTATTTTCTCGATCTTGTAGCCGCTAAGAAATTTATTGGTTTAGTTTAATAATCGCTATAAATGAGATCCGCTAACTTGTATAGACTTAAAATATTACGTACAAGTTTTAAAAGAAAGAACGTTACTAAACAGGGGGTATGTTTTGTGGTGTATGATTGAAAATTGCCATGTACAACGGTCCATTTTTTGATAGCCCCATTTTAGGCCTCTGTAGTGTAAAATACAATTTAAGTTTATTTACGACCCTATTAATTAGACAATTTCTAACTTGCACAATTAGGTCATAGGTTGTCTATAGTTCAATTAGCTCTAGTGAATACCTTATTGCTAGAGGGTGTGGAGAAAGAAGCCGCGAAAGTAAACAAGATCACGGTGTGTTAAGAGATCTCGACCGGACGCGGTCGGGGTAAGTTGTCTGGACTTAGGCATGATTGTGCTGATTTATCTTGTACCTGAAATGTTTTTGATTAATGATAATGTAGAATAGATATTGTTCAATTTTATTGTGTGTGACTTGTAAACTTAGTGAAATGTTTGCACAAATCCTTAGTCTTTGGTGCTACGCATATAAAGTGTATCTTCCGTGAAGAGGTATAAGGTACATAAACACTTGTAAGTGCCAAGAATTCCAGCGAAAGGGTTACCAGTAACGAATAATGTTTAACGTCACATTTGACTGTGGGTGTCAGCTGTTATTATTTTTACTGTTATTAGCACTACCGTAATTGAGATGACAATAATGCATCATGTGCGCTTTCTTATCTGTGGCGACATATTCTTTCGGCTTTGTCTCAGTGTTTTTTATCTATTTGTAGCGATGTTTTTCACCTATAGACTATAAAATTTTGTTTCGTTTAACTTTTCCCGTCTAGATTAAGAACTAAAGAGGCCTTCTGTAATATTTAACTTTCAGTTAGATTTTATTAATAACTGAGTAGTGGTGAGAGGTATGTGAAACTTCTCATATGGTCCAAATGCTACCATCCGACCGACATTATAGATGTCTCTGTGACGGATAGCGACTTGCGAAGCAAGTATCAAGAGCGGTGACCATCTAGCCCAGGCGGACTAAGCTACTGTTTTTAAATATGATTTGAACGAAACAACTACTCAGCGGGCAAATACCCCAACCTGCATTGGATTAAACCTTCAGATCATGATAGATCGGTAACCAATATCATTTGTCAATTCCTAACCAGTCATAGACATAGACATAGACGTTCAAATTATATTTAAAAACAATAGTTTAGTCCGCCTGGGCTAGAGGGTCGCCGTTCACGGTACTTGCTTCGCAAGTCGCTATCCGCCACAGAGACATCTATGATGTCGGATAGTAGCATTTGGACCATATCAGAAGTTTCACATACCTCTCACCACTACTCAATTTACGTTAGTCAGTATATGACTAGCACGTTGGCCACTATCATTTGTCTGTTCCATAACCTATGGCATACTGAGGTGAACTAATAAGTTCGAAACCGTTCTATGTCTGGTTAGGAATTGACAAATAATATTGGCTACCGATCTATCATGATTTGAAGGTTTAATCCAATGCAGGTCGGGGTATTTGTCCGCTGAGTAGTTGTTTCGTTCAAATCATATTTAATAAAATAATAATAGTAACTGAATGTTATAAAACATTTCACTTTGCTGTATAAACGTTTTAGTTATATTTCTACTAGTATAGAAACTGCTTATTTTTTATGGTTGTAAAACCAGAGTTATAAACTTTTTTTTACTCAAGTACTGAAAGTTAATATCGTTAAATTATTGGTACGAATGCATTTGTTTTATTTTTTAAGTCAGTGATAAACACAGAAATCAGAAATTTATGTGAAACTCAAAATTAGCATCAGTAATTATTATGTAGCCTACTTATAGTACATTGAAAGTTATGTGGAGAGCTACCAATAAGAAGTTTTCTCAGTTTAAAACCAGCCCCATTACTTTTCCAGTTTTAGCCTGGGATGTACTTTATCTTTGTAAATTATCTCAAGTTATTAGGAATAAACAAATTGTGGCGCTCAGCAAAAACAAATAAAAAATAGATTTAACTGACCACCTGCCCACCCCTAAAAGTTTTCTGTTTGCCTTAAGAGCAAAAGCATTCTTTTAATTAACTCTCTAGTTTCTACAAATTAAAGAATTCTAGAAAAACCTGTGAGTAATATATGTATAATAGGGAACTTGCACATTTTTTTTACTTCATAAAAATGTTCTACAATACTAAAAAATAAGATATACAAAATATGACGCCTTAATTCCCAATAATAAATTTGTTATAAATTATTAAAGTTTCGGCGCGAGCGAACCGTTTCAAACAGGTTCAAAAGCGCGGGAGTAGTCGTGACATCACACCATACAATTTACAAGCGACGACGGAGATCCCAGCACTCGACCGCTTGATTTCAGATAAATTTTAAGTGTATACTTAAAATGGAAACAAAAAACTCCTTATTTTAAATAATGTCTAAGAATACAGTGAAAGTGCCAGATAAAATATTTATAATATTGCCAGAAGATAAGAATCGTCGATCAAAATGGTTAAAAGCGTGTAGAAGAAATGAAAAAGACATTTCACAGAGCAGTAGGTCTCTACATGTGTGTGAAGATCATTTTAATGTAAGTACATTATTAAATACTATATGTCTATCTACTAGTTTTTCGCAGGCGGGCAATAAAATATTCCGAATTCCGAATTATTGAATTTTAATTAGGGTAGGATTAAAGAAAAGAATGTGTATACAATGTTAGAAAATAAGATTAGTAGATAGAATGTAATTTAGTGATACTAAGTAAAGGTAATTTCCTGGTGCGAAAGTAAACAGCTATTTATTATTATACTCTTCGCAAATACGATAACGAAGAGTATATTGCATTTGATCGGGACATTTCTAAAATCGTTAATATCGCTCGCAGAGAAAAAATCATTTCGTTCGTCATCGAATTCTGAACAACTTTCAAAATGTCCGTCTGTTCATCTGTCCGTCCGTCTGTCCGTCCGTCACTTGTAAGCACAATAACTAAAGAAAGAAAAGTCCAATCGAATTGAAATTTGGGCTATAAGTTAGTGTTAGCTAGAGGAAGAAATCCATTGTTTTTGAAAAAAATCAAATAGTAAATAAAAAAGTTATAGGACATTTTATTTAAAAATATGAATCTACAGAGGGTTGCAATTTCCAATGTGCTACTAAAATTGAAGTAATTTTCTATAGACACCAAAATGCTGTACTACCACAAATTTCGCATACGCAGTCGGCATCATCGGGAGATGAAAAAAATTGAAAATTAAATATTTGATCAATATATTAGGTATTGTAAGAATGAATCTTAGTTTATACTATAAAATATACTGCCACGCGTTTCGCCAATACAGTCGGCACCATCGGGAGAGAAAATTAAATATGTAGTCAATACATTAGGTATTGTAAGAATGAAATTTATAAGACAAACACAAGATTCTTTTCAAAAAACTGCGAAGAGTATCCTACAGAATGTGCAACAATTATATAAAAGTTCAATAACACTACTGTCTGCGAAGAGTAACATGTTTACCTCTAGTATATATAGTATATTGCAAATACCTTCCCCTTGCCCTTTAATTTATTCTATTCAAATCTTACATTTATCTATTATGTGAATGATAACACGACACAATAACTTATTTTCCTTGCCCCAAAACATAGTACGAAAATACCTACGATAGGTAATTATACATTTGCGCAACATTTCCTTTGCAGCAAATGTCTTCTATAGACACTTTACGCGTGTGTAGAAAAAAGATACGAAAAATATAGAAGTGGCTGTTGTAAAGAATTACCCTAAATTCTTTCAAACATAAGACTAAGTCTGCTAAAAATGCTTAGTTGCGACTAAGCATTTTGTAGTTATTTCTTTTTATTCCGTGATCAAGTCATAACTATTTTATGTTTATAAATTATTACTAAAAGCTAAAAAATACATACTTCTCTGCCTTGACCTTGCGAACCTCTCCGGAAAAACTATTTTGTATAAAAAGATGCCACCATAAACATATCCACTTTAGGCAAATTGTCAGATTGGCCCTTTGAAAAACCTTGTTCAGTCATTTTAAAAATATCTGTACAACTACAATAAGCGGTACTATAAAACACAATTATATATTTATATCAGAACAGTCACTAACAAATCAACCATAGTCTAATAACACCATATTGTACATATGTTTATATAGAATGTCATTGTTAATTTGTTTGTATTATTATTTTTAAGTATTTTATGAATGAATTGATTTTTTAGTTTTCTTTTTTCTGTATATATGTATATATTAATATAAATCTTACTCTGTACCCCATACAAGTTGTAAATAATCTACTTAATTGTGAATAAAGATTTTAAATTGGAATTGGTAAACATCTGATTGTGTTGCTTCCCGGCGCGACGACTACCGAATATTGTATGGTGTGACGTCACAGTCAATAGTAGCTCGTTTCGGGCCACTTCAATTTTATCGTTGTTTAGATCCTTCATACTGATCGCGTGGAATTAGAAATCTTATTTTTTTGTGAAGTACACGTTTTATTACAACGTTACGCTATGTTTTTTAGTATTATTTTTATTTTTAAAATTATAGGCAAGTTCCTTATTAAGAGAAAATGTTTGGTAGTAGGTTTCGAACTAACCATTGCAAGAATGGCAAACCATTTCAGTTGGATTGAGTAATAGTTTATTTATCGATTAAAATTAGAGACATTCATCTTCCGGATTCTCAGTCAAATATAATTGATTATCTAGACGTAGGAGAAGCGCGAATGAGAGGATAAAAATAATTATATGAAACAGTTAACTCATGATTTGCTCGAACTTATATAACCTTAATGGTGGACATTTGTAAAACTTAGACATTGAATTACTTAATATTACGCTTTGCACTTAGAATTATGTATATTTTGATGTATAAATGGGAGAGAAATGGTCCATGAAAAAACTCTCTAAACCGTTGCGAAATTGAACGGCAATATCTCACTCTTTAATTTTATTTTTTGAAATAGTTGAGTTGAAACTGTTTGCGTTTATTAATAGAAAAATGTTTGATAGAAGTTTTCAAAAAACTATTTTGAGAGAAAAACTGATCAACAGAAGAGGATAAGATACAATTTTGAATAGATAGGGTAGAAGCTAACATAAACCTCTATCTAGAGCTTTGAAGGTAGTCATACTGATGAGAGCTACAGGTAGAAACATATATCTGTGAACATTTTAAAGTTTTACTGTACCATTTTGTTTTATTTATTTTTGATCTTGCTAATTGTGATAACTTTAATTAATAATAACGATATTGTGAGAGTTATGTCTGTGTGTACCCATCAATTTCTGGCAATGACAATGCTCATGTAAATTTTAACTAATTAAGGAAAAAAGATTAAAAATGAAACCGATGCTGCACATAAAAATTATCTTAAGAATATTGAAATACAAGTTAATTCTAACCCAAACAGATTCTGGTCTTATATTAACAATATGAGAAATTCTACTAGTATTTCCAATCAAATGTCTTACAATAATGTCCCTATTAGTGACCCCCAAGATATACTGGATGGATTTGCCTCATTTTTTCAATCGTCCTTTACGACTCCTACAAATTTTAATTTAGCCGACACAAATATCAACTTTCCACAACTTCCTGTTCCCAAAATTTATGAGGAAGATGTATTAAAAGCACTCAAAAAAAGTCAAACCGAAATTAACTACTGGTCCGGATGGAATAACTGCATTTCTTTTTAAGGATTGTGCTATTTTGTTTACATTACCTTTGTCAATTATTTTTAATTTGTCGCTTGAAACTGGAACCTTCCCCGATTTGTGGAAAAAAGCTAAGATATGTTCCATTTACAAAAAAAGGAGACAAATCCGCTATAGAAAAGTACAGGCCTATTATAATTCTATGTAACTTCAGTAAATTATTTGAGACTGTAATTTATAAAATATTATTTTTCCACGTCAAATCCCAAATTTCCATTATCCAGCATGGGTTTCTATCTGGCAGATCCATAACTACGTATCTGACGTGCATAACTTAATTTATAGCAGAGACACTTGACTGTGGTGGCCAGGTTGATGTTATCTATACTGATTTCTCTAAAGCCCTCGACAGACTTGATCACGGTATTCTATTGCAAAAAATGTTGGGACTTACCGAAGCTTTTATAAACCTTTTCTTTTCTTAACTGTCTGACAGGAAACTTGCTGTGCAATACCGTGGTTTCAAGTCTATCGAAATAATAGCAACCTCAGGCGTCCGTTCTCGGACCTCTGTTATTCATAATGTTTATAAATGACATTAGCTGGGATCTACGATGTAATACTCTGCTGTATGCTGATGATTGCAAGTTATACTATGTCATAGATCATTTAGACGATTGTCTTATTCTACAAGAGAATTTATAAAAAATTAGCTAATGGTGTGATAAAAATAGATTACATTTAAATATCAGCAAACGTAATTATGGGTCTTTTACGAGAAAAATTAATCCGATTGAATTTAATTACGTATTAAGCAATTGTCAGTTAAATAAATGCAATAAATTTAAAGACCTTGGAGTCATTTTTCATAGTAACTTAACATTCATATACTACATAAATAATATCGTAGCGACTTCCTATAGGAACTTAGGCTTTATAATAAGGAACTGTAAAGAGTTTGCTGATAATAGAACTTTAATATTATTCTTTAACGCATTTGTCAGGTCAAAATTGAAATATGCTTCCATAATCTGGAAACTTAACGTTGAAAAAACTTAACAAGTTTTTAGTAAGTACCTTTGGTATAAGAATGATGGAACTTACCCAGCGAGAGGTACACCTCAACATGAATTATTAAATAGGTTTCAAATAAACGATTTGGAATCCCGTCCAAAGTATTTTTCAGTTATGTTTTTATATAGAAACCTAAACAACCAGATTGATTGTCCTAATTTAAATAAAAATGTTAAATTACATGTTCCTATCTTCCATACTCGTACTCGTAACCCATTTTATTTAAATGTGGCACATACAAATTTACTTAAATATTCACCTATATATTCTATGTGTTTAAATTATATGTCTGTACAGGATAATATTGATATATTTTGTACCAATAAGAATAAAATTAAACAGTCTCTATTGCACTTGGATTAAACTCTTATCATTTTACTATTAAGTTTTTGCACATATGTATATATTCAATGTGTATTATGTGAGCATGTATGTATCTCATGTTAATCTGTTATTCATTATGATTTTACTCTAATTTGATCGTTGCCCCATGTATTAGTTATAGGAGTTAGTTAATGTGTTATTGATTTTGATATGTTATAACTCAAATTTGATTGTTGCACTATGTATTAGTTACTTGGATTATTTAGAATATTTATTTTGTGTGAAATATTGTTTGAACCTTCCTAATCCTGTAATTGGATTTATCTGTCTGGGTAGTTGTAACTTAAATAAATAAATAAATTTCTAGGCTTCTGAAGATACCTAAAACTTTCCTGGAGGGTGTGGTTCCCACTTTTGCAGGTGTTGCGGATACCTGCTCCAAATGTCACAGCCTTCGGGGGATAAGGTCTTTGCATGATCAAAGTATGGATTCTGTAGTTTCCGCTTCATCTGTGCAGAAGCGACATAATATGTCGCCTTGAGGCACATGCAGAGGGCCGCTGTTGCTCTTTCAGTAACCTTTGTCAGGTGATATTTTAATCTACACCTAGGTATTAGACAAGTACATTTTTACACCATTCATTTTTGGGGCTATTAGAGAAAGCTTTCTTCTTTTGTGATTCGTATAATGACTGTCTTGCTTGAATTAACGTGTAAACGTTCATCCCAGCACCAAGTTTTCACACTTATTGACACATATGTTATATCTAAATAATTTAAATAATCGAATAGATAAAGTCCAAATGAAAAAAGCTGGTTTTCTTTAAAATATTTTTAGTACTTTACTAGAAAATCTCACAAAAAGGTATTGGTTTTATTAAAGCAGAAATATTTATTTCGTATTTCTCATATACCTATATTACTATTTTTTTTACATTAGAACAGTGTTTGTCCATTAACTATAAATCAATATTAATCAAAAGTTAATAAACCATCAAATTCAAAAGGATGGTTTTAATCTAAATTCAACTGAGTTGATTATATCATGTTTACATGTACACAAATACAGAGATGAATAATTTGGTCAATACATGACATTTATATAGAGACAAAATATACAAATTTGCGGAAATCGTTGAAAGCCTCAATAGACCAATGACATTTTTATATCGATGTTCAGAGTATTGTTTTTTAAACACATAATAATGCAAATCGATAATATTTTGCCACATCTATATTTGTACGTTATGCAATTGTGGGTATTCATACCATACATAGGTAATCAATTGTAGATGAAATACAAATATTAGTTTATTTACTGAAACGCTGCCATTGTTACAATAAAAAAATAAAAAGAATAGATATATACATACAGGTAGGTAAAATAATTAGTACAGGAAGAGCAGATTTAAAATTTAAGTTCCAATTTTTGTGATACTTTCAAGTTAAGCCGGGATATTAATTAATAATGAATGAGAGTAGATTATTGTAACAAAAATTTACTTTTGAGTGCACCACTTACGTCCACGTCCACGAATTGGCCCACTGCACAGTCTAGCTCGAGCTGGGTGGGTTTCCTTGAGCTTTTGAAATGATAAATTTGGATATAGTTTTCACGCACACAGCATATGCCGAGGAAGGAAAGATAATATTTTACGAATTTTATAACAATTTATTCAGGTTAATAAACACATTCAAAAAAGTATTGTTTAAAAAAAGTGTTTTACCCCGAATATTTCTAGATGTCAAATAATCCCTTATATTCTTAAATTAACCCAGTTTTACGTGATCACGCAATCCCTGGTCAGATACACAAAATTTTAAAACACAAAAAAAAGTCGTAATAACTTATTACTATATGAAAAACAAACCTAATACTATGCAAGGGTATAAACAAATATTAAATTGCAAAACATAATATTCAATTAAACTGAACTGTAATTACATTCACTAATTATTATAGAATTTATATACATTAACCAGTAAACTATGATTTTATAGGAAAAATCCTGAAATAAGTGGTTATAGATATGTCTTAAATAAAAAAAAACACTGAATATGAAATGGGTAAATAAGTGGGGAAGGCAATAAAACACTCAGTGTATATAATTTTTCAAAAAAATAAGTATTTAGGGACTTATCTAGGTCCAACGGCGGTTGTGTAACAGGAACCGACTTGAGGTGACTACAGGACTCCTGGACATCGGCGGACGTCGCTCAGCGTAGCAGGACGCCAAGACAGCCCGACCAAAAAAACAATCTTATATAAGCCTGGACTTCCAGGCAGGAAGTATGTCCATGCAAAGGACAAAATAGAACTGTTACAAGCAGCTTTGGTAACCAAAAAAAAAGAACTCTGCAAGAGTAAAAGAAATAACCCTAAAAAAAAGAGCCCCAAAAGAACAAATTTAAACATTTACGCAATATGCTGCTCTTGGTTGAAATTAATTGCTACCCGCGATTTCCTGACTCCAGGGAAAAACTTGAATGAAAATTACGGAAAAAAAAAACTAAAGATCACATGGACTTACCAACAGGCTGAATTCAAGCCGACAAATCCGACAGACGCAGTCGTCGATATTGTGATCACACAAACAACTACACACGCAGGTGAGACTTATGGTACTCCCGAAATAAATCCCAGAAAAAGAAGGACGTTTATTAATCTATAAAATATAACGTTAATCTCGGAGGCGACCAGGCTTCAACTAAGGCCTCAAGATGGCTATGGTACATTCAATCCTTGCTACGAGCCGTCCACGATAAAAAAATAGGAAAAGGAACCAGGAGCAACACAATCCATGCGCAGGATACTATTTAAAATAACAAAATATACCAGAAAAATATTAAAATCTGCGTTCGATTGTTAATGCAACCCACATTACTATAGCTTGTGTATTTAGTTGCTTACCAGTGTTATTTGATTCGATTAATTGGTTTTATCGAAATTTTTGCACCTAACACCATACCAACCAATCACGTATATTTTTCTCATAGAGAAATTAGTTAATTCAATACTGAAGCCATATGAAACGAAAGCGTAAATTAAAGGTTTTATTAATCTTTTTAGAGTTTGTTTTTATCATGAATCATTTTGCTTGAATGTCGCGCCGTGTAATAAAATTCCAATTGAATATTTCGAGTACATATGATTAATATATTATCTCTTTCATTATACAAAATGTTAATATTCATTTCTCGAAACACATTAGGTACATAACATACCTAATGAGAAAACATTTAATTAACAAACCAACATGTTTACTTGGAAAACATGTAAAATGTGAATATAATGGAATTTGTTGGCTACCGAGTTTTACAAATATTTCATGTATGATAAAATTTATACAAAATATGCATGCGAAAATCTAACGGAACATAATTATATAGGGTGTCCCATATCTACATGGACCTACAACCTACAACGTTAATTACACTTTATCTCTGTCTTAATGTTAATTCCTAAATAAACTACTATTCCTAGAATATTATAGTCACAGATAAAAGTGAAGTTTGAAAGTAATAGGATTAGAAATATTTCATCATTTTCAAACATTTTCTTCAAAATAAAAAAAATCCTGAATCTGAAAAACTATAAGTAAGCCAATTTATTCAAGTAAGAGGGTAGTTGGTTTTCTGCACTTCTGATAAAACAGAAACGGAGATTAGAAAATGGTGAATGTAAAGTTCTATCGTCTTACCAGATTTTAATTAAATCTCTCAGGGCGTTTCCAAGCAATTTTAGAAATAAAAATAGAAGTTTAGGGCTTGATTACAGACTAATGAAGTATTTTGCTAAAGAGTAGGGTTTGTCGGTTTTTTAAAAACCGGGTTTTTTTTGGTAAATTTGTAAAATTCGAAAACCAGTTTTTAAATTTAAAAAACCGGTTTTAGATAGTAGAATTAAAATGTAAAAATTAATTAGTTATTTAATTAAAAATGTTAACATTTGGACTTGTAATTGCCAAGCATATTGTAGTGAAAGTTTACTGTAAAACTAATCTTTATGAGTGAGGCAAATGTTTTACATGAAAATACACAAACTCATTAATTCATTGTGCATAGAGTTGGGACGGAGGTATTGGTTCCCAGTGACTACTCTTATGTATACATAATATAAAATACATACTGAAATATTGCCAAACTGAAGAACAGAAATTTATACATGATGAAGTAAATTTAATTTAATTTTAAAATGGTAAAACGTAGACAACTTTTATTGGAAAACGTGTGAGAAAAAACAAAAAAAGTTATATTTTCACACTAGCGAAATTTGGGGGTAACGACGTCCCTCCATATTTTTCCTTATAACTCGTGAATAAAAGTGAACTGAAAATTTGCACGAATGTTTACTTTTTAATTATTTGGTTTTGTATAGAAAGAGCATATTTTATTGTTATTTATTTATTTATTTATTTATTTATTTATTTACACCATTCAACGGGAAACCATTTACAGAATGGGAATTACAAAAATATAATATAAAATAATATTTCAAAAATCCAGAAGTAAAAGAAGAGCCAATATTACATAGAGCATCAAGAATATAACTTTAAATTTAATTTTAAAATATATACACATATATGCATGCATATATATCATATATCATATATACATATATATATATATACATATATACATATATACAAATATACATATATACATATATACATATATACATATATACATATATACATATATACATATATACATATATACATATATACATATATACATATATACATATATACATATATACATATATACATATATAATATACATATATACATATATACATATATAATATATACATATGTACATATGTACATACATACCCACATACACACACATCCATATACTTATCTATAACTAACACATGCAAATTTTTGAAGAAAAAAAATGTTGTTTTACGATTTTTTAACTGTGGCTACATTGCAGAAGAAAATATCAAGAATATGTTGGCGTTCATTATAATTATTGCACATTTGATATAAAGGTTAACTGAGATTTCACCCGTCTGTTTTCGAGGCTATCTAAAGAAAATCGTTCCAGCATATACGCATTTGGATATCCAATAGCTGGGTATACTCCATCCTCTCTGAAACAAGCATGTTTCAAAAACTTCCGCTGTACCTTTTCAACATTGTTAACATATGTTATAATAAGGACACCAAATAATAGCTGCATATTCAAACTTAGATCGCACAAAAGTGTTATAAAGCAATTTTGTCGTATCTACATTATTAAACACTCGGAAGTTTCTTATAATAGAGCCTAACATTTTAAAACTCTCTGATGTTATGCTATTAACATGATTTATGAAAGAGAGTTTGATATCAAATATTATACCTAAGTCTCGAAAGACAGTAGGCCTTGCAATAATGATATTGAGAGTATAGTCAAAATTTAGTGCTTGTACTTTATTAGAAAAAGTTATAACATTGCACTTTGGGATGTTTAAGGGTATTTTATTTTTAATGCACCAAATATTAAGATTTACCAAATTTTTCTGCATTTTTTTTTTCAATATTTTTAATAATAGAATAAATCTTTAAATCATCCGTATATAATAAATATTTACAATTTAAATTAGATATAATGTCATTTATAAAGATATTAAAAAGTAAGGGTCCTAAATTCGAGCCTTGAGGAACTCCAGAAGTGGCATGTATTTCAACAGACTGGACCCCACAGCATTGTACAAATTGTTTCCTGTCAGATAAGTACGATATGATTAATAAAGTTTAACATATTTTCTGAGAATCCATAACTCTGCAATTTTATTAATAAGACTTGATTCACTGTCGAATGCTTTTGAGAAGTCTGTATAAATGACATCTGTCAGAAGCCCGGCATCTAAAGAATTTGCTAAATACTGCGTGATACAAAACAGATTGGTAATAGTTGATCTCCCTTTCATAAATCCATGCTGATAAGACGTAATGCGATGTATCATGTAAAAGAAAATAAATTCATACACTAAAACTTTAGAGAAATTATTAACTATAGTAATAGGCCTGTAATTTTGTATTTTGGCACGATCTCCCTTTTTTGAAAACAGGGACAACTCTAGAGGTTTTCCAAAATTCTGGAAAAACAGCAGTTTTAATAGATAATTTAAAGATGATTGTTAGAGGATATGAAATACCAGGACAGTCTGTAATAAAAAAGGCAGGAATATTGTCTAATCCAGTGGTAAATTTTGATTTAAATTTTTTTAAACTTGCATACACATCAGTTTCTGAAAAACCGCTTATATAAAATTATCAGAATTAAATCAGTTATTTCGTTTTCATAATTTTGTCGAGTGGTATATACGAATCCTGGAATTGTTTAGTAAATTTATTAACAATATTCTCATAGCACAGTACATCATCAGTATTATCAATCATAGTATCAGGTATGGTGAATGTATCTTTTTTTTATTTAAAAATTGCCAAAAATTTTTTGGATTCCTGTTAATATTGCTTTCGATATTGCTGCAATAATTTTTATATGATATATCAATGTCTTCTTTGATAAACGTTCTCAGATTTTTTAATTCAGTCAGTGCATTTTCATCGTTATGCTTTTTATACCATTTCCAGACCCTATGCATTAGTTTAATATTATGTATTATTTCACTTGTAAACCAGGGTGGAGTAACTTCTGTTATGTTGTCTAGTTTTCGGTACATATACATCCGTATCTGATAAATTTTGCCATAGAATCTTTCAGTAACTAGATCGACATTAGAGAAATGTGTTAGAAAGTTCCAATTCACTTCTGCAAGGCACTGGTAAAGCTCGGGAAAATTTGCTTTGCAAAAATTGTAATGTATAGTATTTATTTTTTGTTTATTGTTTTTCGAAGAATTTTCTGATTTATAGATAACTACCAATGCATGATGATATAAATCTTCCGAAACTAAGATATCGAATGCCTTTTCCACAATACATTATTTATTAGAGATAACTAGGTCTAATAACCTATTATTGCAGTTTCTTAAATTATTGCATTGAATAATTATATTTTTATAGTTTCAGAAATATTAAATAAATTGAAACATTTTAATTTAACTATAAATATATTTATACTGTTTTAGTTATGTTTTGTTTTCTTTTTTTTTTTTGTAAAAATTCGAAAAATGGTTTAAAAGATTCTTTTTTTTGGAATACTGTAATTCGAAGACTAGTTTTTAAATAGTCGGTTTTTGAATAAATCCTAGATTGTGAAAAGTGTGATTTTTTTAATCTTGCATAACTGAGTTAAAATTATTGAGGAAACGTGAACCTAGACTAAGTCAATGTGAAAATTTTTTATTAGAGGACATGTGAAAAGTACAGTTTCAATAGACAAAATTAAATGTAGGTTTTGTACGATCATAATACATATTTTATAAATTGAATACGCCTATAATATATCACTGTTCAAATAAATATACAAGCAGATACACCTGTAATACTGAACTGCCACCCTACATACATAGCAATTAAAGACATGTGTGATGTATGAGCTTGCTGCGACCCCGAGGGCCCCACGATCAGCAGTTTGCAATGAGGGCTAACGTTTTCAGGCTCACCAGTTGGCACCACTGGCGAGTGTTGTCATGTCAAAAGTTATTGTTAGGCGCGGGAAAAGTTTATAGTGTTTTATTATAATTATTTTGTACACCAGCAAAAAAAAACCTTGTTGATTGTGCCTCAGTGTTGTGCAGTTTCAGTTTGTTCGGAAACAAAAGGCAGACATATGCTTCCGAGAGACAAAACTCGCCTAAAATAGTGGTTGATAGAGATAACTTTACTCCTTCGAAACATTCGTGTGTTTGTAAGAAATATTTTAATCCTGACGTTTATGAGTTACCAAAGGAATCTACTACAGAAAATCGTAAGTAATAATCATGTATATCCGTTGTTTTCATCATACTCATTCTTGATATAACCTAACTATAATGACATAAGACACATCTGATAAGTACAATAATTTCCCTACTGAGCAAGTAAATTACTACTTTCGCCTTCTGCCATCATTGTGTTAACTGTTTTTCAGCTAATCTTTATAAAAATTACTAATAACTAGCGTTAAAATGTCATAGTAACATTAACGTTCAGTGACATTGACCTTTCCCTACACTAGCACCTCTCGTGGTGAATTCAAGCGCGTTAACTCTCATTGCAATTTAGGCGTATTATTGTATTATTGTGAAAAAATGCTTCTACGGACTCCTTCGCAAAATATCGTGGACATATAGATACAAAATAACCTGGAACTAAAGTTTAATGACACAGAACTTTATTGAAAATGCTGTAAAAAAGCTGTCTTGTATGCACAATAACCGAACATTTTAAAACTCCGTATTCTAAATACACTCCAATTACATCTGTAGACGTGGAATGGTCGTTTTCAGACTACAAATTAATTTTTAAAGACAGACACCGGAATCTAATTCAAAACCATTTAGAGCAATTATTGATTATATTCTTTTATTCTAGTGCCAACACATAATAGTTAACTTGTAATAGTGTTTTTTGCTAAATGTTCAGTTAATAATTATCCGTCAAT